>KQ758850.1:6908966-6924777 GCA_001462505.1 Aurantiochytrium sp. T66
CGGGCGGTGATCTCGTGCGGCGGCCTCGTGCGGCGGCGTCGTCGTCTCGGGTCTGGTCTCGTCCATTTCCCCGTTTCCCGCGTGAAAGAAATGACCCCGCAAAGCCCCGCTTATACTCCCCGCGTACCCCTCTGCGGGCGGGAGCAATTTGCGACTAAGGGGAGGGCCCGCGGCTGGAGGGGGTGCGGGAGGGAGTCGGGGAAGGCGATGAAAATGGCGGTGAGCTTCGAGGGGTTAGCAGAGGAGGCGGAGCGCCACCTCCTTATTGAGCCGCCTTATCGTGCCGCCTTAATTATTGTCGATGGAGACGTCCACGAAGAGCGCGGAGGCCGGTGCGGAAACCCGGGGCGCTTCAGGGCGGGCCCGAAGGTTACTACGAGCGCATCGATCGATGCTGGCGGGACGACATTCTGGCTGCCAAACATGGCCCGTGGCCACTGCGAAATTATTTGGCGAGAGCCATGAAAAAGCCGGGTCGGCTCGGCCGAGTCGGCTCGGCTCGGGTCGGCGGTACGTTGGACCCGAACTTCACTGGCAAGTTCAAGTTGCGAGACCCGGCGCGGCCGACGAAGCTCGGCGGCCGAACCTGCTTCGACCGCGGCGACGTATCCACGTCGCGTGTTGTCGACAGTCGATACGAAAGAAGATTTCGGTCCGAGCATTTGTACTACGTAGCCGAGTGGCGAACCGAAGACGGCGAATCAGCGAGAGTCGAATGATGAGGCGCACGGCAAGGCCTACGTCAGGCCTACCGCGTGGAGCGCACGTACAGTACGTACCATTTCGTAAGACTTTGTGGATATGTAGTAAAGATAACATCAATCAATCAACGTCTGAGCGAGAGCAGCGTGCGCAGGAGCGCCTTGTTGCGCGGGGTGAGGCGCGTCTTGTTGTACAGGTCGCCTGTGCGCCGGATGGCGTCGGCGCGCGTCGGGTACGAGTGGATCGTGGACCCGACACCGCCGAGGCCAACACCGTTCTGCATGGCGACAGAGACCTCGCCGATCATGTCGCCGGCCGTCTCGGAGACGATGGTGGCGCCGAGGATGGTATCCTTGCCCTTGGCGCAGATGATCTTGACAAAGCCCTCCGTGTCGCCCTCGAGAATGGCGCGGTCGTTATCGGCGAGGTCAATGCGGTGCACATCATAAGCGACGCCCTCGTCGTCGAGCTGGTGCTCGTACTTGCCGACGTGGGCGACCTCGGGCTCCGTGTAGGTGACCCACGGGATGAGGAGGTCGGAGAACTTCATGTTGCCAAAGAAGAGGGCATTGCGGACCGCCATGCGCGCGGAAAAGTCAGCGGCATGCGTGAACTGGTACGGAAGGCAGACGTCGCCGACGGCAAAGATGCTCTTGTTGGAGGTCTCGAGGCGGTCATTGACCTCGACGCCGCGGTGCGTGTACTCGACGCCGGCTTCCTCGAGACCGAGGCCCTCCACGTTGGGGACGCGGCCCGCGGAAATGAGCAGCTGGTCCAGCTCGATGACCTCCTCGGGCCCGCCATCGCAGGCGATGGTGATGGCGATGCGACTATCGTCCTCGCCTGCGGGCTCGACGTGGCGCACCTCGGCCTTGAACTTGAACTCGACGCCGTCGGCGATCATGGCGGTTTGCACGATGTCGGCAGCCTCGGCGTCCTCGCGCGGGAGGATCTTGGCGGAGCGGTCAAAGAGGTAGACTTTGCTCCCAAAGCGCGCAAAGGTCTGGGCCATTTCCACGCCGATGGGGCCGCCGCCAATGACGCCAAAGACCTCGGGGAGCTCGGTGAGGTTGAAGAGCGAGGCGTTCGTCAGGTAGCGCACAGACTCGATGCCCGGGATGGGCGGGATCCGCGCGCGGCCGCCCGTGGCGATGACGGCGCGCGCGAACTTGAGCCGCTGGCCGCCGACCTCGACGGTGTCCTTGCTGATGAAGCGCGCTTTGCCCTGGAAGACGTCGGCGCCGAGGCCGGTGAAGCGGTCCGCGGAGTCGTTGGGGGCGATGCTCGCGCGGAGGCGGCGCATGCGTTCCATGATCTTGCCAAAGTTCACCGAGTAGTCGGCGACCTCGATGCCGAACTCGGCAGCGTCCCGCACCTGCTTGGCGGCGCGCGCGCAGCGGATGAGGGCCTTGCTGGGCACGCAGCCCACGTTGATGCAGTCTCCGCCCATGACGTGCTTTTCGATAATGGCAACCTTGCCGCCCACGCCGGCCACCGAGGCGGTCGTCACGAGGCCACCGGCGCCGGCGCCGATGACGACCATGTTGTAGCGCTTCTCAGGCTTGGGGTTCACCCACTTGCTCGGCTTGCACATGTCCAGCAGGTTCACGTTGTGCTCGTCGAGGGGCTCCACGGGCTCGTCCTCGTCAAAGTGCCCGACGTCTTCCCCCACAGGCCGCCCGCCCTGGAGTTCCACGGCGGCCCACGTCGAGCCTTCCTCCGCGTGGCCGCGGTCCCTGTCGAGGGCCTTGAACCTGTAGAACAGCTTATCGTCTGCGAAGTCGTGGTCCTGCGTCACGTGCTGCAAGAGGCCCTGCTCGAGCATTTGCTGCCCGAGGGCCACGGCGTCCTCGCGGGTGCTCGCCACGTTGGCGTTGACCATGAAGTCGACGGCTTCGGATCCCACGAAGCATCGCTTGAACGTCTGCAAGTGGTACGTGCGGTCCTTGGACGTCACGTTGCGCTGCACGAGGTCACAGAGCCCGCTCAGGTCCGTGAAGTCCATCCTGTCCGGCAAGAGCGAGCTCGAGCCACCTCCTCGTGCGGCCGGTCTCCGCCCCGTGAGCGCGCGACGCCGCTCTCCGCGGTCCGTACTTACGCACGTACGTACGTTCCGGGTCGGAAGCGGGCTCGAAGTACGTCTCGTGCGAGAAGGATTGTTGGGGCTTTGCGCTGGTATCATTTCCAGCCCGCCCGTGGCACGCGTTCGAGTGGCGCAATCTCGCGCGCAGGATGCTCTGCCTCTCGCGCCACCTGATCCTCTAATTTACCCCTTTCACAAGCGATCGTCGCGGCGAATTGATGTTATCGACCTGGTGTATGTAGATGTGTGCAGCCGTCGTCAGGTGCTCATTGTACTGTCACTTTGGCTTTTTGCGGCATGACCGCGCGGAGACTCGCGCAAGGCGCTCGATCGTCATCGACCGCGCCAGCTCGTGACATTTGTTGCGGGAGGACGCGTGCTGCTGGGTTGGCGCCTCACGATCTGGCGCACGACGTATGGCGCACGGTGCAGGGCACCCTCCATTGGCCTCGGGCTTCCACATGAGTCACCGACTCCTTCGCGATGAGAGCTGACGCAAGCAAGCAAGCACGCATCGAAGGACATTGAAGCACGGCTTTGTAGTAAGCCTTGGCTTTCGGTGCCAAGGCCTCTGGGGGCACCCGTCCATCATCGATCAAAGGCTGCTGCTGACCTCAATCCGAGTGACTCGGCGTCGCCACAACGAACAGGGAAGCTTAGCGGGCCAGCGGCGGCGCTACGTCTCCCTCCCAGCAACTCTGCGAGGTCAGGCTGACAGCCGCTGACCTTGACCTCGCCGCCTCGCCCCAAACGCTTTGCGCCGAGACGAGGTCTTCGGAGCCCGAGACCTACCGCGCCGAGATGAACTGCGAACTTCGCCACCGCGTCCTGAGCGCCCTTATCGGTGGGGCAGGATCCCTTCCTCGCCGCTGAAGACTGCGACACGGGCAGCACTTCAACAACTTCTTCAGCCAGGCTTCCACGTTGATTGCATTGTGATGAAAAGGCTGGGTCACCACCACGGGAGGCAACATCATTTGTCACGATTCATAACCTCCTGGGAAGTCTTCATCTTCGTTCATCACGAAGCCGCTGAAGACTGAGGCGTCTGAGGCGCCTGAGGCGGTGGCCGCACCGCCAAGTGCTTCAATAACAACCGCGCAGAAGTATTCTCCTGGTCAAGCCAGTCGGGCCTGGATTGCGTGGCGAGGCTTTGCGATTCCATTCCGGGGCTTCATCATGAGTTATGGTCGACAGCGCCGCTCTTCAAGATCAAGTTCAAGTTCGCTCCATCGGCATCGGACCGTGCCGTCGGTCCGGGTCCTGCTCCCGAGCGTACGTAGTCCAAAAGCCCGAAAGAGCGGCACGGCTCGGATCGCCCTCGGAGGGCTGACTGACTGACTGCGGCGGCGCGGAGCGGAGCGGAGCGGGAGCAGGACCTCGAACCGCGGAGCGGAGCCTCGTAATACCGAGCGCGGAGGCGCGTCAATTCGAAACAAACAATTTGTAAACCCGAGTCCGAGCCGCGCCGCAGCGAGCGAGCCGCAGGCAGGCCCGCGCCGCGCGCGGGAGCGGCCGGCGGCCGCCGTGCGGCGACCGAGACGCAGCGCCGACGCCGGCCCCAGCGGCGCCGGCGAGGATGCCGAGGAGGGATGCGGATGATGCCGAGGATGAGAAAGAGGTTGTCGGCGAGGAGGACGACGGGGAGCGCCACACGGACCTGGACGTGGAGAAAGGCGCCCGCGAGGCCGGCGGATACGCCGACGACGACGAGGAGGCGACAATCACGAGCAGCAAGAGCGGCCGGCAATCGTCGCGACTCGAGGAGGAGGCCGATGGCCGCGTGCACGAAGACTTGGAGGCCTTGGAACCCAGGGACGCGTACGACGGCAGCGACGAGGAGGAGGAGGCCGACGAAACATTTCTGATGGACCTGCAGACGGCCGAGTCCGTGGCCCTCAACAATGGCGAAGGCCCGCGCAGCAGCTCCAAGACGCGCCGTTCCCACCGGAACCGTCGAAGGCCGCGGTCCGAGGATTCTGACGACGCCTACGACAACTCTGGGTTCGTTGCGGAGGGGCCGCCCCGACGCCGCCGTCGCTCAGACTCGGGCAGGCGAGGCCGCGCGAACAGCGAGTTCGACGAGTCCACCCTGAGCTGGCCCGGGTGGATTTTCTTCACCATCTTTGGCGATCGACCGTCGGAAAATCGCACGGGCCGCTACGAGAGCTCGCGGCGGCACTGCCGCATTTCGTCGCGGCACCGGCGGCGGCGAAAGGAGCGCGCCGAGGAACGCGCCAGTGAAAGTGCTGAAAAGGAAGAGCACGCGTTGAACCGCCAAGTGTCGTCGTCGTCGGTGGCCCAGGACTCGCGCACTTCTAGCGCGGTCTCGACGGCACCTTCAAAGAGCACGTCGCGGCGGTCGCGGCGCGGATCGACGCCCTCGCTGCCCGGCCCGCTAATGCTCATTTCGTACCACCGCGAGCTCCGGCGGCGGCGCGCCCCGGACCTCTTTCCCTTTTACGCAGAATCGTTCAAGCGCGACTACTTTGGCATTATCTTTGTGCTGAGCCTGAACGCGGTGTTGTACGGCCTCGACTACCACGAGAACTCGGCTTTCTTGCTCGACGACCCAAGCATCACCTTTCCGCTGCAGAGCGAGCGCAGCTGGATCTGGGGGCTCCTCTTTGCTGCGACGGGGCTCTTATTTATCTCATGGCGCTGGGGCGAGCTCGAGGTTCTGCACGCCTACGTGCTCACGATACTGGGTAGCATTGTCATGACGAACATCGTTGGCATGACTGCCGCGAGCGCTTGGGGGAGTTTGGGGCCCGACTTTTTGGCGCGTTGTGCGCCACATTGCATGGAAAACATCACGTGGATGTGGCTCACCAATACTACCCTGGTCCAGTGCGGATACTCGGACCCACGCGGCGACGACCGCACGATCTACGAGTGCCCCAACCAAGGGGCCGATCTCGAACAAGCATGCGCGCCCATCTTTCACGGAGTGCCGCAGGACCCAGAGACGGCCTGCGCTGCCCCAATTGGCTCGCTGGGCGAGCCGTACTCCATCTCGCGAGGATACCGTAGCGCGTATTCTTCGTCGGTTGGCTTTCTGACGTGCGGGTGGTTCACAGTCTTTCTCATTACAATGGGGGCGGTCAAGCACAAGCCTTCCGGGTACATGATCCTCGGTCTCGCGTCCATCTTCGTTGTCACCTGCGCCTCGATCCAGAACATGACCGGCCAGCACAGCGACGTGGTCACTTTTTACTCGGCCATCCTGGGGGTCGTCATAACGATGACCGTCTATCCGCTCTACTTTCACCCGATCTGGGAGAACTCGGCGCCCCGGCGGCGTCCGCGCAACCTCGTGCATCTCTTCACCCGCGCTGAATTCTCTGACTCGGAGACGGACTCGGACGGCGAGTCCACGGAAGGCTACGAGTTCCAGCTTGAGGACAGCCTGTACGAGCCCAAGGCGAAGCGAGAAGACCCCATGGTGGTTGATGAAAAGGAGGAGGAGATCATTGTCGCCGTTGCCGGGCTCTTTGAAGACGAGGACGGCCAGCACGAGACCGTTGAGGCCGAGGCCGCTGGCAGGCTCTCATACGAGCAGCAGGAGATGCGCACGTTGGGCGAGGACCCGGTCTTGGACGCCAAGGAGAACTCGGCGGGGACACCGCGCATCGTCACGCGACCCGTGGTCACCCCGCCTGAGTCCCCCGTCGACCCCTCGCCGCTCCCGCTTCGTGACCAGGGGCAGCCCACCAAAGGCCGCGGCTCGAGCGCCTCGTCGCGCGAGTCTCCACAAGAAGCGGCGACCCCGACTAGCTTCGCCGGCCTGGGTATTGGGTCGGGGCGCGATGCGCCGATGAAGTATGTCGAGAAGGAGGGGAAGCCCGGATCAGGAGGCGATTCCTCGCCGGGCAAAAGTCCGAGCTCGGCGCAGGAGATCACGCAGGTGCTACGACCGCAGCTCCAGAGAGGGCGCGGGAAGCGTGACGCGTTTCGGCGAAAGAAAGTGCGTCCGCACGCATTCTGGGAACCGAACTTTCGCCAGAGGCTCAAGGACGATCGCGTCAGTAACGTGTACCTCCTGCGCAAGTTCGTGCTGCGCGAAACGCACCTGCTCTTAAAACTGGTTCCAGGCTACATTGTCGTGTGCGCGGTGGTGGTGGCCATGTTCTTCCTGTTCTTCTTTACATTCACCACGAGCAACACCTTTGTCATCTGGGCGTGCTTCACCATGGAGCTGTACATTTTTCCCTTTTTCGAGACGTTCGCCTCGAGCGCCATCCTCTGGCACGCCGACATGCTGCTCGGCATCTTCCCGCGCGGCGTGGGCGCCATGCTGATGAGCATTTTCTGGTTTCCCGTGAGTCTCTTTGTGCGGGAAAGGTACGACTCCCAGGAGTCTGATCTCTGGCTCATTCTCTTTTTCATGTATGTGGCGGCCAAGATCCTGTACACGGCCACGGTGATGTTGACGATATGGTGGATCCAGCACCGCACGCGGTCCATCATCGACACGCCGACCTTTGCCAAGCTGGCACCCGGACAGCAGATGGCGCTGCGCGCTTACGCGGAAGACCTCGACATTTGGGCGCTCTTCAAGATTTTCCCCACGGTCGTCTTTGCCGTGGTGGCCCTCTACTTTGCGTGGTGCTTCTACACGTACTCCTTCCTCTCGATTCGGAACCAGCAATTCCTGCAGTACGCCATCACGGGCGTCATTGTGCCGCTGGTCGACATTTGCTTTCGCGTGTGGCTGACCGGCTTTCTCTCCAAGACGATCTCGCGCCTGCTGGGCAGCCTCGTCAACGAGGTCGAGTCCTTCAACTTTGCGGTTCGTTTTGTCAAGATTGGGTTTTCCGCGGTCCAGGCCTTTGGCACCGCCGCCATCACGGGCAACGGCGCCTTTTTCGCCTCGCTCGTATCCCAATTCCTTATTGAGGTGCTCATGATTGTCGTCTCGCTCTTCCGTCGCCACCACCCGAAGCGTCCGCGTCTGCGTAAGCGCCTTGCAAACTTTCTTGGCCTGCCCGGGAACCAGATGTTTCCCGACAAGACGCGGCTCGAAAGCGCCAACCTGTACATTAATCAGGATCTCGCGGAGAAGCTCTGCATCCCGTTTGGCGCTCTTTTCGCCCAGCTACCCCTGACGCTCGATAGCATTTCCGACGCCTTCCCGACTGATCAGCTCAAGTGGTACGACGCAGTGCTGCGCACGCTCGTCATGATCTTTCTCTTCGAGCTCCCGGGCGACATTCTACGCTCCTGGATCGCCACGCGTCGTTTTGGCGTCGACACCTTCCACCTCAAGGTGCGCATCGGCCTCTACCAGATTGGCTACATGAGCACGATGGTAGCCAGTGCCTTCCTCTGCATCCTCGGCGCGCACGCCTTACTCGTCCTTTGGGAGCCCGAACTCGGTCAGAACGTCAACGACGATGACGATGATGACGACGACGATGACGACGACGATGACGACCGCCGCCGCTTCCTTTTGAGCTTTGTGGAGCACTATTACGACATCGCGGCCGACAGGATCGCCGACTGGACGGCCAGTCTGGTCTAAATTTATTAGCTCTTGAGTCTGAACTCCCCGCTTTTATTGGTGGTCCTCTCACCACGTGCCTGCCCGTCCGTCGCATGTCATTCGCGCGCGTTTCGCTTTTGGCCGCTCGCCACCAACTTCCTGCGTAGTCCCTTCGTACCCGTAGTACATGCAAATTGGTGCTCTCCCGCCCAAGTTTTATCCTGCTTGAACACATCCTCGGGGCTTCCAGATGATCAGATGATCCTCGAGCTCGTCTGGGCCGGGCTGGAGCAAAATGGCAGGTCTCCGGGTCGTCCCGCGTGGTCATCGATCGCGTTAGTCGTCAGTCAGACCGACGTCGCGCGCACCACCCTATGTACGTACTATGTATGCCCCGTAGGCCTATAGGCTACTATAGGGGACCTATAAGGGACGTAGCAGTAACTCTAACGATATCAAAGACAGCAAAGGCCACCCTACGAAGTGGAATTGAAGTGAAATTCTTTGATCAATTAAAACCCCGACGCCGCCGAGCAATTCCTTCATCCCGAGATGAGCAAGGGAACGCCGCCCGCCGACCCCGGAGAGCCCCCCGGCCGCGGGACCCTCGCCGCGGCCCCGAGGGACGGGGCCGAGGCGGACTCGGAGTCGGAGTCGCCCGGAGAAACGGTCGCGAAGAAAGCGCATGACGAGGTTCGAGTTGATGGGGCCTCCGCCGACGACGACGACGAAGAGGACGAGGACGAGGACGAGGACGAGCGGGCGCTGGAGCAGGAGGAGGAGGACGAGCTTGCGAAGAGCACGTCGCAGGTCGTCCTGTATGAAGAGTCGAAGCACAGCTCGGCGGAGCTCGGCACGGAAATGGAGGGCCTGGCCTTTGAGGTTATCGAAGAGGAGCTCCTCAAGGGCGACGGCGAGAGCGACAGCGAGGCGTCGCGCAGCAGAGAGTGGCGCCGGAGGAGGCTACACTCGCAGCGGGAGTCGCACTCGATGCGAACGGTGGTCTCTGAGTTTGCGTATGAAGACCTCTCGCCGCTGGCGAAAATTGTGTACGTCTTGTGCTCCTCGCGCGACAAAGTCAAGAGTAGGCTGGAGAGCGAGCGCATCGAGAGCAAAAGGCGCCACAGGTCGTGGAGCCCTCTGCGCTCGCTCAAGCTCCGACACAGCAGCTCCGGCGAGGCGAACGAGAACTCGATGGCCGCGGAGAGCTCCGCCGGCGTCGGGCAGCGGATCACCGTGCACGAGATGCTCCGCATGCGCTACCCGTTCTACTCGCCGTCCTTTGAGCGCGATTACGTGGGTATTATTTGCACGCTCGTCGTGGGCTCCGCCCTTTACGGCGCAGACTATCACTTTACCTCGTCCGTGGTGCTCAGCGACCCGGGCCTGCAACTCCCGCTTCAGGGGGATCTCTTGTGGGCCTTTGTCGTCTTCATGATTGTTCCGCCGCTGGCGCTGGCGATCGTCTTCCGTCGCGACAGCGAGCTGCTGCACGCGCTGAGTTTAGCGATGGCGGCTTCAGGGTCCATGACAACGGTCGTGGGGCTCATCATTTCCGGGTTCATGAGCCAGCTGCGACCTGACTTTCTCGCGCGCTGCGCGCCATGGTGCCTGCAGAACGTGACCTGGGTCTATGTGGGGACCAGCATCGCGCAATGCGGCTGGCCAGACCCCCGCTTCGTGCCCCCAATCACAGTCGCCTGCCCGCTGGCGAATGTGTCTGTCGAAGAGGCGTGCGGGGCTGTGGCGGTCGCAGTCCCGCTGCTTCCGACGAAGATCTGCGCCGGCGCAGTAGATGGCTTTGGGGAAACGTACTCGATCGCCGCAGGGTACCGCGGCGGCTTCTCGATCTCGCTGGGCGTCGTCACGGCGGTTAACATCGTCCTCGCCTTCATCGTGCGACGTCGCGCCCCGGACGTTTACGGCATCTTTGCCGCGCTGTACGCAGCGGCATCATCGATCTTCCTCGCCGGGGCGTCGTATGGCCGCGGCAAGCATGACACCTTCTCGCTAGCGTTCTCTCTGCTCACGGGCGCCGCCATCACGCTTAGCGTGCTGCCGCTGTACTTCCACTGGGCCTCGGGAGTCCCCCGCCGCCGCCCGCCCATCACGCTGCACTACGTGAACTGGTGGCGCGTCGACGGGGACGACTCCGACTCCGAGGCCTCGTACGGCGACCTGGACTCCAGGGGGGACCTGAACATGTTTGAAGGCGATGAAGGGAGCACGCGGAGTCCCGGCAGCCCGATAGACCCTGGCCTCGAGGACGAGGTGGCGCTTGGCACGATTCTCGGTCGCGACGAGGAGCCCAGGTCGCCCACAGGGAGCGATCTGGCGCCCGCGCCGCAGGACGAAGAGGTTTCCGGGAGCGGCAGCGGACTCACCATCGAGATATGGCGCGGGGGCGGGACGAGGTCTCACACGGGGAGCGGGAGATCCCTCAACGCGACGAGCCCACTCTCGCCGCACAGCGAGCTCGAGCTCGAGTCCGGGCTCTTTGATCACGAGCCGCGCACGCGCGCGAATGAGAATAGGTACTACTCGCTGGTGCGGGAGCGGCAGCTGGACCGTCGGCGGCGCGAGAGACAGCGCCACGAGCTTGAGATCCTCGCAAGCGTGGCGCCCGCCTCGCGCATGCGCAAAACGTACTCGAACGACAGTGCGATGCTGTCGGGCCGGGCTCGGCCCAGGGGAACGTCCATGGCCAGCGCCATCTCGGCGCCAACCGTGCGAGAGGACAGGAACGCAGGAAATCTCGAATTCGCGCGGTCGCGCAGCGAAGGACTCCGGCGCTTGCGCATCCGTCCGCGGGCATTTTGGGAAGACGACTACAAGGCCAAGCTGGCGAGCGACGAGCTCTCGTCCTCATTTCTGCTGCGCAACTTTGTGGGCCGCGAACTGCGCGCCGTCCAGGACCGGCGGCCGACCATTATAGTCATCGGGGCCGCTATTGCGGTCGTGCACTTTGCCATCATGCTGCCGTATGCGCATTCGACGAATGCAGTCATGTGGATGGCGCTCACTTTAGAGCTGGCCCTGTACCCGCTGTTCGAGAGCTTTGCCATACACTCGATCATTTGGCGCTCGACCATGTATATAAGCGGGTGGTCGACCCTGGCGGGTCTGGCGCTGAGCGTGGTGGTCTGGTTCCCCTCCACGTGGTGGCAGCGTGAGCTGGACCAGGACACCGACAGCGCTGAAAGCTGGGTAGTGTATTTGGGCGGCTACCTGGGGGCCAAGGTGGCCTACCTGGCCGGCCATGCGGCGACCTCGTTTCTGCTCACGTACCAGATCAAGTTCAACGGCTGCGGGCGCCCTTCGCTGGTCAAGAAGGTCGATGCGGTAAGATCGATTGGGCGATTCCTGGTCATCATTCCGCTGCTGCAGTTGACCTCGATGCTCTTGCTAGTGTTGCTCTGCTTTTACACGTACCAGTACCTCGAGCTGGAGAACGCCCTGCTGCAGTACCTGACGCTGATCCTCGTCGTGGCCCTGGACGCGACAACGCGCGTGTGGTTGACGGCACTGTTGACCAAGGGCCTCGTGGCGGTGCTCGCCGACGCGGACGAGATTCAGGCGTATCTTTTTGCCATTCGCACGGTCAAGCTCGGGTTCTCCCTGGTGCAAGGCTTTGGGCTGGGGCGCGTGCCCGGCTTTGCCAATTTCTTCCTGGCCTGTCTCGCCAACTCCGTGATGGAGATTGGCGTCTTGTGCATCAGCGCGCTACGGCGGCATCACCCGCGGGCGCCGCACCTGCGCGTGCAGATCGCCAATAAGCTGGGCCTGCCCGGGTGGCGCATGTTTCCGCAAAAGACGCGCCTGGAGACCGCGCTCATGATCCGGACACAGGAGACGGCGGAAGCGATCATCATCGGGTTCGGCCCGCTCATTAGCCAGCTGCCGCTGTACTTTGCCAATGGGGACATTTACGGCGAAGAACCGCTGCGCTGGTACGAGATTGTGTTGCGGTCCTTTGTCCTCGTCTGCGTGGTGGAGGTCCCGGTGGACATTATCAAAAACTGGATGTCCACGCGCGTCTTTGGGCTCGACACGTATCACGTCCGCCCTCGCGACCTGGACCTCTACGCCATATTTTACATGTCCCTCATGGCCGTCATGGGGTACCTCTCGTTCATCGTGGGCCACGAGCTTTATGCGCTCTGGGAGATTCTCGGTGAGGACGATGACTGACCTTGGCAAAGGGATAGGCTCTTCCCCTCCGGCGCCCCGCGCGCAACGATGCCTTTGGCGCTCTAGCACGCTCTAGCACGCTCAGTCCCCTGGCTCGAGGAGGATGCCTCGGGACTCGAGCCACTCGGTAAGGCGAAGGACGACTCCCGAGCGCGTCCGCGAGTAGGGTAGATGGGCGCCGGGCGAGGCGTCCCACGAGACCTCGAAGCACGGGGTAGCGGGACTGAAGCGGTGAGAGGGGACGTGGACCGCGGGGTGCGAGACGTCACTGCCGCCGGCGAAGAAGGTCACCGAGGAGCGCTGAATGGCGTGGTCGGTCTCGAGATAGGCCTTCATCTCGTGCGTAAGTCGTCGGTAATAGTCTCCCCCCTCGGCAGCCGCCGAGGCGGCCTCGCGCAGCTGCAAGCGCACGACGCCGGCGCGACGGTCGGCCTGCGAGTGGTTGATGAAGGGCCAGACGAGAAAGTCGGAGCTGGGAAGGTGCATAGTCTTGAAGCCGCCCTGTAGCACGGCGACATCGACGGCCCCGATGCGCAAGACGCGGCCAGTCACGCCTCTAATTTGTATAATGTCACCAATCTTGATGTCCCGGTCGATGAGCAGCGTGACGCTGCCGATGACGTCGCGAAAGAGCGAGACGGCGCCGAGGATGACGATGACTCCGATGAAGGAGTACAGCAAGCCGACGACGGCCTCGCTGAGCCCGCGCGCCCGGCGAAGGTAGACGAGAAAGTCGACAATGGCCAGGACGATGGAGGCCACCACGACGAGGAGCGGGAGCACGTTGCGCAGGTATTCGATGAGCAGGGGCTCGTGGACGTGCTGCGACGCGAAGAGCAGCGCCGCGAACTCGGCGTAGCGCAGCGCGCGGTAGATGAAGAAGGGCGAGAAGACGAGCGCCGCGAGCGAGAGCACTTGGCCCACGACCGCTTGCACGATGTCCGGGAGAAGGCTGGAAGAGATGACGACGTAGGTCCACAGGATGTACAAGAGGATCTTGAGCGGCATTGAGAGCAGCTGCACGCCCTTTCTGCGCAGGTTGGGGTGGGCGAGCAAGGGTGAGTCTTTTATGCTCGAGGCCGGGGGGCGGCGCGGCGATCAACCTACCGCACGAGGCGCGTGGCGAGGGGCGAGTTCTCCGCCAGCGTCGTGACGAGCGACACGACGAAGCTGTGCTGCGCGCGGATGGTCACGAAGCCCACGAGGCCGAGGCCCAGCACGAGCCAGCTGCCGGCGTTGGGGTCCACGCCCAGGCTCATGGCCCCGGTGGCCGGCGGGTCGCCGTCGCGGCCGAGGAGGGCGGCGTCGGGGTCGAGGCGTCGTCGAAGGCGTTGGAGTTGTCGAGGTCGTTGGCGACGTCGTCGAGGTCGGCGACGTCGCCGAGGACGGCGTCGAGGTCGTCGTCGAGGGCGTCGTCGAGGTCGTCGTCGCGGCCGTCGGCGAGGCCGCCGCCGCCGAGGTCGGCCTCGTTGGCGGTCTGCGGTCTGGCGGCAGACGCGGAGCGCGGCGCCCGGAACCATGGCCGACGCGGGCGCGGGCGCGGGCGCAGACGCGGGCGCGGAGCCGCGGCGCGACGGGGAGGCCGCGGCGGGCGTCAAGGTCGAGGCCGATGGCGGCGAGGCCGCGGTCAAGCCCGAGCCCGAGGCCGACGCCGACGACGCGGACGCGGACGCGGACGCGGGCGAGGAGGCCGCGAGCGAGGCAGACAGCGACGACGACGGGATCGAGCTCGTGCTGCGCGGGCCGGAGGAGCTCGGGCAGCTGACGGAGAACCCGTACGCCGAGGAAGAGGGCCTCGGCGAGGAGACGAACGGCGGCGAGACCAAGGAGGCCAAGGAGAACGCCGACAAGGAGGGCGGCGAAGGCGGCGGCGCCAACGACGACGACGAAGAGGAGGAGGAGGAGGAGGAGGAAAAGTTCAAGTTTAGCCACGGGAAGAAGCGGAAACGGTACCCGAAGCTCCCCGGCCGCGCAGGGACCATCAATGCTGATAACTACACGCAGTACCACGCCGAGCTCGGCAAGCGCAACACGCCGTTCGAGGTGGATCTTTCACAGATGGTCGACAAGCCGTGGGCGCGCCTGAATGCCAGTCTCGATGACTTTTTCAACTTTGGCTTCAACGAGCAGAGCTGGAAGGAGTACGCCGCGCGCCAGGTCGCGCTGCGCATCCACGACATCGACCAGGCCAAGGAGAACTCCGGCTGAAGCCTTGCCGCAGGGAGCAAGTTGACGAGTGACGAAAATAGTCTGGCTTCCCGCCTGCCGACCGAATCTGTACAGTTTTTGCGCCGCCCGAGTCGTGGCGGAAGAGTGTAGGAGAAGCGAGCAATACCATTGGAAGTCGTCACGAATCGTATCTACGTTTTCTATTATGATCCATCGGCGGAGGCGCGAGGCAGTGGAACACGTTGGTCTGCATGGCAGACGCCGGGACTAAAATCGCCGCTCCTTGGCGGCGCGGACAGACCTATCGAATCTTGGTCTTCTTTCGCTTGTTGTTGGCGCCGCCGGCAAGGTCTTGTTGCGTTTCGACAGTTTTTGCGGCCGTCTTCTTGGCAGCTGCCCTTTTCACGTTCCTGGAAATCTGTGGCTCCTTCTCATGGACAACATCGGGGTTCTCTTCGGTTTCGAGGCCTTGGGCTTTCTGGCGGAGACGCTGCGCCTCCGCAGCGAGCCGCACAGGTGCATAGGAGAAGCGGTGGACCTTGGAGGGCCCGTGCGTGGCGACGGCAGCCCTATGGGCGGCGGTCGGGTAGCCCTTGTGCTTTGCAAAGCCGTAAACGGGGTACAACTTGTCGAGGTCGACCATGATCCGGTCCCGGGTCACCTTTGCCAGGATGGAGGCGCAGGCGATGGCGTACACTTTACTGTCGCCTCGGACGACGGCCTCCTTGTAGAGCACGGTGTCCGGCAGGTCCTTGGGCAGGTGGGGGCCGTCCACGAGGACGGCATCGGCTTCGCGAGCGAGCCCCGCGACGGCACGGCTCATGGCGCGGAGCGTGGCCTGGAGGATATTGTACTCGTCGATCTCGGCGGGCTGGGCCTCGGTGATGCTATAGAGCACCTCTGGGTGCGAGGTGATCTCTGTAAAGAGCCTCTCGCGGTCGGTCTCTGAGACGATTTTGCTGTCGCCGACGCCATCGAAGAAGACGTGCGGCGGGACGACGCAGGCCGCGGCGACGACGGGTCCCGCCAAGGGGCCTCTGCCGGCCTCGTCGACGCCCGCCACGACGCCGTGGCCGTTTTCATCGCGATAGCTGTTCTCCAAGTCCTTCGTGGGGCCGGCGGCGGGCTTGCTCCTTTTCGCGGGCGGCGTCTTCTTCGCGCGCTGCGCGTCCTCCTCGGGC
>KQ758850.1:6924787-6941919 GCA_001462505.1 Aurantiochytrium sp. T66
TCTGCGTTCGTGATGGAGATGGCGGGGTCCGGCATCATCATGGCGTTCATCGGCGGCTCGAACGTGATGAAGAGCGCCTCCGAGAGGGACTCCAAGCTCGGCAACAACTGCTTGGCAAGCTCATAGAGACGACGACAAATCGTCGTCGACGTCGACGACAAAACGACGACGGCATCGAAGGCATCCATCTCTCGTCGAAGACGATGTCGGATCCACCGCGAGGAGCACGAGAACGCCGGGACCAAGAACCTCGCGAAGTTCTAGGTTGGGAAGATGACGTGCGGGAAAGACGAGGGCGTGCGGCACAGAAATGAGCTTGCGGGGATTGCGTGAAAGCTTTTTGTGGAGAGGAGGGAGGTTTGCTGAGCCCAGAGATGATCAGCATCGTTGGCGCGGACAGGGTCGAACAATAAGCTTTTCTGAATGACGATGCCTGGCGACCTCGAGGGGAGCTCTTCAGAATTCTATACATTTGCCTCGGGGTCACGTGGGTGTTGCAGAATCATTGAGATTGCATCATGCGCTGGTCAGATTTGGGGAATGTAGTTTGACGGACATCCAGCTCGTTAAAATGGTTTTGCGGCGCGCATTCCAAGTCTTACAAGTCTTGAAATTCGCGGGCTCGCTCGCTTGCCGACTTGTCATAGGTGGCACTTGCACCTTCTTCTTGCTACGTATTCAGCCAGCGTCCTCGCTTTTGAAGTGGCATGGACATTGTTAGCGGTGTCGTCGTCGAATTATGAAGACTCTCGGGGAGGCCTACGTACCGAGTGGGATCCCAGGAACAGGTATCGGCGTCCCTCTCAATCGTGAGCGGTATGGCCGCGGAATTGAAGAGCCTCAGCCACTGCATGCGCCATGCCCGCCATAGCATTCGACGTCTGTGCTCGAGGGGCTCAACGTTTACATTCTGACCAGAGAACCACCACGGGAGGCAAAGATTGTAGACAACAAGGAGCGCAGTCACCGCCCATGCCAAGTGGGCATTTTTCCTGAGGGCGATAAAGGCGCAGAGTGGCCAGAAGGTGGCCCGAACCATGCGTTTCGATGCTCGCGACATGCGGAAGGGGATGTCATCCCTGAGAGCATCGGTCAGGATGGCTTCCGCGAATACGACGAAACTGGCGACCAGGGTTGAATTCTGCGCGTGGGCACAACGTCTCCGTCAGCAAGGCGACTCTGCAGGCCAAACTCGCCTTTTAGCGCTCGCCATCTCACTCACCGTTGTCAGAAGGATCACGAGAAAGTTGACCGCCCTCTGCCATTCCATAAACTGTCCGTGGTAGTACGCATCCTCCTGCTGCTGCATGTCTCGGTCCCGGCCTAGAGCGCGCGCGTAGCCAGCCTCTAGCCTAGCTTCTTCACCTTCGCGTCTCGCCGCTCGATGATCCCGCCGTTTCGCTGCCGGCTTCGGCCGCGATTCTCGGTGGCTGCTCCTCCTCCTCGCGCCGCTGCCGCGCCGTGTCCCCCTAGCAGGCCGCGGGCCGCGGGGCTTGGCGCATGCCCGCGCGGCTCTCCAAGGTCGAGGCGGTACCGGGTATGGATATTATTGCCACGCCCTGCGCCACGATTCCGTCGGCGGCAGCGTGCGCGCATGCCACGATCTTCGCGCGCGGCGTCGCGGCCGTCGCCTCTCTCCACGCCGCCGGAGCCGGAGCCGGGGCCGGAGCCGCGGCCTGAGAAGGCGTCCTCGTCCTCGTCGCCGTCGTCGCGTACGCGGTCGCCGTCGCCGACTCCGACTCCGTCTCCGTCGCCTCCGACGCGGCCCCAGAACTCGAAGATCCCGCCAACCATTTCCGGAATTCGCGCCATCCCGGCGTCGCGCGCGCGAGCATGGCGGCGGAGGCCCGCGCGGCGGAGGCCCGCGCGGCGGCGGGCGACGCGCTGAGCGACCGCGGCGACCGCGCCGGCGCCGCGCGCGAGTACGAGGCGAGCCTCGCGGCCGAGGCCACGAACCTCCACGCGCTCGCCAACTACGCCGTGCTCTGCACGGAGATCCTCGACGCGGGCGCAGCTCACGCCGACGAGGCGCCGCGCCTCAGGGCGAGGGCCGCCGACCTGTACGCGCGCGCGCTCGCGCAGAAGCCCGACTGGTTCGACGGCCACTACAACCGCGCCAACCTGCTCGCGGAGAGCGGGCCCGAGGGCGAGGCCGCCGCCATCGTGCACTACCGCGAGGCCATCAAGCTCGAGCCCAAGGACGCCGACGTGCACAACAACCTCTCCGTGTGCCTGCTGCAGGCGGGCCAGCTGAGCGTAAGTTCTTCTTCTTGGGCTTCGGCTTCGCCGTCGTCGTCGCGTGCGCGAATCGCGCCTCGAGAGACCGCCGCGCTCACGCCGAAAGTTCGATGATCCTCGATGCGCAGGCCGCGCTAGACCACGCCAAGACCGCCGTGCGCCTGGACCGCGCGCGCCCGGCCTTCATGACGAACCTGGCCGAGCTCTACAACGCGACGGGCGACACCAAGAAGGCGACCTTCTTCGCGCAGAAGAGCGGCGACCCGCAGGCCTTGCTTTTGCTGGCCGCGCTGCAGCAGCAGCAGGGCGACGCCGTCGGCGCCGAGAAGGCGCTGCGGACTCTCATCGACGCAGACCGCGACGCGCAAAACCTCGCAGCCCGGCTGCGGCTTTACTCCCTGCTCGCCGGCCTCGAAGACGCGCGCGACAGGGCCCTGGACATTGCGGACCAGACCGCCACGCTCTATGCGCAGAGGGCCTCGCGCGACACGGCGGGACAGCTCGCGCTGCGCTTGCTCGCGAGCCGCGGCGAGGGTCCAGCGGAAGAGGCTTCCGAGGAGGCGCCGCGCGATGGCGACCCCGAGCTCTCGCACGCGGCGGAAATGTGCCTGCTGCACCTCAAGCTCGACGACGCGAGCCACCTGGCCCATAAATGTCTGGTTCACGAGCGGCTCGCAGAAGCTGGCGCGAGCGAGATCGCGCCCCCGACGCTCATCTGCGAGTCGGACGCCTCGCTCGCCGAGGCGCTGCGAGACGTCGCGCAAGACTCGCTGTGGTACATCAAGGATCCGGCAGTCCAGCGAGGCCAGGGCATCCGCATCGTGCGCGGGCCCGTCAAAGCAGACGAGGTCAAGGGATGGGTCCCGGCAGGCCGCCGCGTCTGCTTGCAAGAGGCCGTCAAACCCGCGCTCTTGGAGGGCGCCAAGTTTGGCGTTCGCATGCACGTCTTCGTGGTGGCGGCCCCGGACGCGGCGGCGCTGCGCGTCTTTGCCAGCCGCGACGGCATCCTCACAAAGTGCGGCAAGGCGTACGCGCACGACGACACGACGCCGTTGGGCCAGATCACGTGCACGAGCGTGCAGCGCGGCGAGGCGGGCTTTGACCGCGACGCCGTCAAGGGCCCGGCGTCTGTCATGTGGGAAGGCTTCCAGGAGACGCTCCCGCTCATTGACGTCGCCGTGCTGCGCTCCATCGAGGCCGTCGCCTCGCGGCTGTGCGCTCGGCCCAGCAGTCTGCTCCGCGCCCAGCTTTTCGGCTACGATTTCTGCTTCGAGGAGTCCGGCCGGCCAGTCTTCATCGAGGCCAATATTTCTCCTCAATTCCAGGACGCCAAGAAGCTCGCTTCGCTGCGAAAGACCCTGGCGGCCGACCTCATCAACTCGGTGCCGCTCCTGCTCCGTCCCGACGCGGCGGAGGTCTTTGAGACGGCCCGATCAGATTGGAAGCTCGTGGGCCAGGTTCCGCTCTCTTCATCGTCATCCTCTTCTTCTTCATCATCAGCCTGAAGCGAACGACCCTTCGTGACTCCGGCTTGTCTCGAGCAAGGCAGCGACCAGCAAGCCGTACCATGTGCAACAATAATTCTTGAGAAACTAAAACGCCAAGGCGGCCGCTGGTGATCAATCGTGAAATGAAGGTGTCTAAGCGTTCTCTTCCATGGAGAGCTTGCCGAGGTTACGCCGCTTGGCCTCGCGGCAGAGCTCCTGAACCTCGTCGCTCGCCTCCTCGTTGACCTTGATGGCGTACGTCCCCGGCACGAAGCGGTCTGTGAACAAGCAACACCAAAGCACGGTTTAGCGGCAGGGCGGCGGGACGTTAGAGATCTTGCATGCTCTGTGCGTGCGCGTCGAGAAGACGGCCGCAGAGAGCTCTGGCTAGGCATTTGCATATACGACTTACCGACGCGCTGCCACTTGGCGACCCAGCTTTCCTTGGGCTGCATCATGGCGATGAGGCCTTCGAAGTTCTTGGTCGTGGCGCCCTCAACGATCTCGCGCTCGCGCCAGTCCATGAAGCCGCAATTTGGGCACCCATCGTTATAAAACTGCTCGCGCGCGGTGCGTCCTCGCCATCAGCATTCCCCTCGTCGCCTCTGCCGCGCCGGCGCGCACGCGCGGCCGCCTCCGCCCGCGCGGGGCACTCACCTGCGTGTACGTCTTGACCAGAAGGCAGATGATGCACGCCCGGAGGCCCTTCATCTCGTCCGGCACGCTCTGGCTGACCTGGACCTCGGCGCCGGCCAGGTCGTCCTCGCCGTCGTCGTAGCTCATCGTGCGCGCGCCTCGCGGGCCTCGGTCTTCGCGGGCGGCGTCCCGAGGGGCGGCTCTGCGCGAGAAGCGAGGACGAAGGAGGCGCGGGCCCTTAATTTCTATTCACGAGGCCCCCAAAATCCTAGGTACGAAGTAGGCTAGGCTACCTTGGTGGCGCAGATGATGATCACGATTCCGCTGCAGGATGTGACTTTGCAGAGCTGAAGAGCATGATGATGCCGTCATGATGATGCGCTATGGCCTGCAAAACAACCTGGTCCACGGCGCAGGGCTACTACTTCGTTCCCCTAGAGGCCCGCGACATTACACGTACCGTCAACTTGATAATCGAGCGCAGCAGAGCTCTGCAGAAACCCGACCTCCACGACAACGTCGATCATCGTTTGCTCGAAGCCCTCGGAATCCATCCCAGAATGCCAGCCGAAGTAAGTTCAAGTTCTGCCAGTGGGACCAATCATCAACGGCCCGCGGCGTCGTTCGCGGCACAGCGCCTGTGTTGAGGGTCGTTATGACCTTCGGGTACCGGTAGTATTAGGCCTACACCCAGGACGTTCCCTGTCCTGTCCTGACCGGTCACGACGCTGACCTCGGCCGGCAGCGAGTGTTCCTCTCGTCGTGGACGAGGACGTCGGCCCATGCACTACGTTGTATCTTTCATGGTCCCCATTTCGGGCTTGTCGGCGGGATTCGTCGAGAGATCTATCTTCAATCCAATCCGCAAACCTGCGACGCCCCGCGAACAATCGGACGGACGCCGGCGCGCAAGGCGACGCGAGGCGAGCCGACGCGACGCGACGCGACGCGACGCAACGCGAGGCGAGCCGACGCCGGCCCCTAGAGCGCCATGAGCAACGAAGAGGACGCGCGCGAGCTCTCGCTCGCGGCACTCGTGCGCGGGGCGCGCGAAGGGATATTCGGGCGGCAAGAGTCCGAGACCGCACCCTCGTGGGCCGTGCGGGCGCTCGAGGCCACCACGGTGCTCTTCTGGTTTGGCGTAGGGACCGGGCTCGTGCTCGCGCGCGCGAAGTTGCGCCACGGAAAAGCACCCCGCGGACATCATCATCCGGATCATCCCGCGGAGGCCGGCCCGCCCCAGGATGACGCCGCCGCGAAAGCGATGGCGGCCGCCGACAACCTGTACCAGACGTTTGGCGGCCTGCTGACCTCGGCGACGATCTACGTGGGCGACCAGCTTGGCCTCTACGAGGAGCTCAAGCTCGCAGGCCCGCTCACCTGCGCCAAGCTCGCGGCCAGGACCGGCCTGCACGAGCGCTGGCTGCGCGAGTGGCTGCTGCAGAACGCGAGCGCCAAGATTCTCACATACGACGCCGCGACGGAGGCCTTTGCCATGGCCCCAGGCTACGACACCGCGCTCACCGACCCGAACTGCGCGGGCATGTTCCAGATGGGACCGGCCCTGGTCTCGCGCATTTCCGCCCTCAAGAACGTCATGCAGGACCCAGACGGCCTCGGCGAGCCCTACGACGGCTCCTTCAAGGACGACATCGCCATGTCCATCGAGCGCATGCACACGTCCGTATTCAAGACCGCTATCCCCGACGGCCTCTTCGTCTCGGAACATGTTCTTCATGGTAAGCTACCTAGTCTCCTCGAAAAGGGCCACACGCGCGTCGCCGAAGTGGGCTGCGGGACGGCGACCGGGCTCATCGAGCTCGCGCGCCGCTTCCCCAAGGGCGACTTTCACGGCTTCGAGCTGTCCTCGGAGGCTATTGCCCAGGCGCAGAACCGTATCGCCCGCGCCCGCGTCAAGAACATCACTATCCACGATGTCCGCGAAACGCCCATCGAGGCCAACTCTTTCGACTTTTGCTTCTGCCACGACGTTATTCACGACTGCGCCCAGCCCATGGCTGTCATCCGCGACGCCTTTCGCGGACTGCGCGCGGGCGGCACCTTTCTCATCGTCGACATCGGGACGCACAGCGCTGACGCCGACATCGTCGCTGATCCAATGTCCAAGGTCCGCCTCGGCTTCTCCTGCGGCCTTTGCCTGCACTCGGGCTCTAGCGAGAAGGACGGAGCGCGCCTCGGCACCATGGGGCTCAGCGAGGAGGTCCTCGCCAAAATGATGGCTAGCGCCGGCTTTGAGGCGTTCCAACACTTTAAGGTCGACGCCCTGCCAACCAACTCCTGCTTTACCGCCCGTAAACCAGCCGCACGTTAAGTATGTTCTGGCTTGCTGCCCCGCGGCCAGAGCCCCTAGCTCTTGCCGTGGGTCATGCAAAGCTGCCCATGCTCTCGACCTCCTCGCCAGCCTCCTTGCCGCCAGCGCCGCCGCTCTTGGTAGCGCTGTTGCCCATAGCGTGGTCGTTCTCCTCCACGGCGGCCCCGGATCCGCCGGTGCGCTGGAACCTCCGCAGCGTCGTCGTGAGCGACCGCGTCCCAATATCCCCCAGTGAGTCTTCGTCCAGGATCTCCAGCTCGAGCTCGCGTTCGCGGCTCAGCTGGTCCACCTTGGCCGAGGTCGCTTCGATCGTCTTGAGCAGCTTCTCGATGACGTTCTGCTGCGCCGCGATGCGCTGCTCCAGCGCCTGCGTGTGCGGGGCGGCGGGCGGTGGCGTGGGTCCCACCTCCGCCTCGAATTCGCCGCCATTACTGGCGAGGGTGCTTTTCCGGGGCTTCAGCGGCTGCTCCGGCCGCTGCTCTATCTGCTGCTGCTGCTCCTCGTGCGCGCGGGCGCGGTCCTGCCCGAGGTCCTGCTCGAGGTCGCGCTCCTCGTTGGTCTTGTGCTTCTCGAGCAGCAGCTGGTCGACCTTGGCGGCGAGCGCCCTCAGCTGCGCCTCCAGGGCGTTCTCCCGCGGGTCCGCCGCCGCGGGCGCCGCCGCTGGGGGCGCCGTGGTCGCCGCCGCGCTGTCGCCGCCGCCGCCCGCGGCCGCCTCGGCGTAGAGCGCGGCGCCGTGGTCGCGGATGTGCCTGACGAAGAGCCGCATGCGCGCCGGGACCTCCGCCGTCGCCGCCATGCTCGCGGCGGCCGACGCGGCCGACGCGGACGACGCGGTCTCCGAGCCGGACGCGGACCCGGACTCGGACTCGGACGCGCTCATCGCGCGCGCGCGAGGTTGTTGGGGATCCAACGTCGAGTTTCAAGTTCAAAGTTCTGCGAGGCCCGAACAGAATTAAGGTCCTTCATGAATAAGGTGGAAGACCCCCAACGTCGCGACGATGAACGCGAAGAGCAGCGCCGAGCAATCCAATCGACCGCGCGACGACCGGAGACGTTGCCCTCCAAGCGAGAGGACGGTGACGTGCGACAGCGAAAGGCAAGAAAGCAAAAGAACTTCGACCTGATCTGAGAAGTCTCTTATGTACTTGGAGGGCAGTTGAATGTGAACTTGCAGACGACGGTTAGCCTAGAGAGGAGAAGAAGAAGAGTCGAAGGGATAGATGGAGGAAGTGCTTGGTTGAAAGGACCATGGCCATGATGGTCTGATCGTAATGTGCATACGATTCCTCGGACGATGAGCTAAATTGTCAATCTCGAACGGTGACTATCCCAACAACAGAAACCTCGCTAATCTCTCGCACATTTGCAGGATTCGAGGTTGCGAAAGGTCTCTGTCCTTACAGCTTGCACCTCATTACATCAAGACGAGCCGAGGATCAGGACATTTCTTAAGGTCTCTTTCTCGGTTCAAAGGCCGCAGGTCCGCGGGTCGAGGACCAGGTTACCGATGGTCGTCTGACGCATCTCTGGCACGTCGACGTCGAGCTCAGTATCGTAAAGATTGCAAGTATATGCTTTGCGCGAAATCTCGGACACGGAGTAGCCGCGGCACCCCTGCGAGCTTTCCGCGACGCAGAGATTCCAGCACGCCCGAATCCAGCTCTGGCCTCTGCGAGGCACGGAGGTCGTCAAAAACGGGGTCGAGGAAATCTCTCTGTCGCGCAGCCTGAAGCCCCGGCAGCCTCTCGGGAATGCGGCCGACACCGGCATGCGCATGGCGAACCGTTTCCCAAGGCTTTGAATGAACTCGCGGTACGTCACCATCGGCGCCGGCGTCGGCACACTCGTAGGGAAGTCGATATCGGTCTCCCGAGTGTTCGGAGACCTCGTCGGCGATGCAGTCGTCGGGGCCCGTGTGGGAAAGAGCGTCGGCGCCTGCGTCGGGGACGCGGTCGTGGGCTTCCTCGTGGGAAAGAGCGTTGGTGCCGCCGTGGGCGCTGCGGTTGGCGCCTCAAAGTCGCGTATGACCGGGGTATCGTAGATGCAGCGCAGGCTCGAGTTGCAAAACGGCTGAAAGAAGCGCTGCGTCTTGAGACCCTCGACTAGCTCGGCCGGGTCAAAGCTTATCGCGTAGCGCAAATAGTTGTCTGTGATGGCCTCCTCGGGCTGCTGCGTCTTTTTGTACAAGTCTGCCATGGCGCGGACAATTGCCTGAATTTTCGGAGTCAGCCTGCCACGACGAAAGAGATTGACTTCCTCGTTCGGGTCGTCGTCCACGTTGAAGAGAAAAACGAGGTCGTCGTGGCCACGCGGGAGGCCGCCATAGTCGATCGGTGACCTAATAGGGAAGTTGAACCTTGTCCGGCGAAAGAGGTCAGCTCGCAGATGCGTCGTAATGAGGTGCCACGGCTCCTCACGCAGCCGATCATATATACGCCCCTTGCCCCATGCGAGCTTGTACGGCCCGTACTGGACCGCGCCGCCGCCGTGCACGCTCGCGCGGGTGCGCGCATGGCCCCAGTTAATTGTATAGTTCATGTTCATCAGCGGCGCGAAGCTCGTGTTCCGATAGAACTCGGAATCCCACCAAGGCCGGGGGATGAACGAAGCCATTGCCGCGGGGTTCTCCACGAGCTCGGCCTGCTCCTCAGTGATGACTGAGAGCACGCGCAGCTCCGGGCCGCGGTTCGACACGCCCGTTCGGATCGTCTCCCAGCGATCCATACCGTCGAGCTTGTTGTCGTTGTGGGCCAAGCAGCGCGCGCACTTCCACGCCTGCTTGTAAGCGGCCACTGGAATGCCAGCAATCCCGGTGGCGATCGTGGGCAAGAGGTCCACAAAGTGCATGTAGACGTCGTTGGTGCCACCCCGCACGCTGGCGTCAAGCCGCGCGAGGGGGGACGCCGTTCCGCGAATGAGCGAGGCCACGCGGATCCCGCCCTCCCAGACGGCATTCTTGCTCCCCATCAAGGGCCAGTTACTGGCGCCGCCAAACTTGGTATCGAGTCCGCCGTTGTCCGAAGTGAAAATGAACAAGGTATCGTCCCAGGCGTACTCGTCGATGAGAGCTTGCACCGTTTCCTCGATAGCGGCGTCCATCGCATGAACCATCTGCAAATACCCTCGTCGATATGTGGTAAGCGGAGTGCCTCCAAACAGCCTGCGCAGTGCTACCTCCTGTCCGTATCGTGCCGGTGCCTCGATCGGCGTATGCGGCGATCGAAAGGCCACGTTCAAGAAGAGCGGCTTGTGGCGTGCCTCCGTGGCGAAATAGGTGTGCACGTAGCGCCGCGACTCGTGCTTGAGGATGTCTACGTTGTGCATATCCTCATAAGCGGCGTTGCTCGTTTCCAAATCCAGCAATGGAGGCAGCTCGTCCGCGAATGACAACTGCTCGTCCTTGATGGAGGCATTGTGCAGCGTCGCCAGGCCGGGGAGACTCTCTTGTTCAAGCTCTTGTGCAAGAAATTTGGCTCGAAACGACTTCGTTTTGCTACGCGAGGTCCAGTCGAGCGAGAAGGGACCCACGTGGTTGTCAAAACCGCGAAAGGTCGGCCAAAAGCGCTCGTCCTGGTAGCCGAGGTGCCATTTGCCCAGAATGGCCGTGTGGTACCCGTTGCCCTTGAGAATTTCGGCCAGGGTGGTCTCGCGACCCGAAAGGCCGTAAAATCCCCCCGAGGTGACAGCCGGCCCATGGCCATAGCGGTAGAAGTAGCGGCCCGTCCAAAGCTGGGCGCGTGACGGACTGCAGATCGGTGCTGTATACATGCGTTCGAGCCGGGTGCTCTCGGGAACCAGGGTATCCAGGAATGGCGTGGCGCTTTCCAAGTTGGCTTCGGCGTACTCGTGCCAGCCAACATCGGCCCACCCGAGGTCGTCGGCGAGTGCAAGGACAATGTGGGGCCGTGTAGGTGCGGTCCAAGCGTAGAGGGTCGAGTTCGCTGCTGCTGTGCCGCTGACCTGACGCTGCACCTTCACGCTCGTCAAGACAACCTCGCTTTTCCCCATCTCGCTCCGCAAGCATCGGAACTTGCGGTCCACCTCTTGTTCAGAGCGGCCCTGCACCACGGAGAGGTCTCCGCTGACGAATATACTCCCATCTGCGCCTGAAGAGGCGACCCATGACAAATCTCCCAGACACGTGTCGAGAGCTTGCGCTGAGGCCTTCTCTAGTCTCTCCGAATCCGCGGCCTCCGCGATCTGGAGTAATAAGAAATCCGTGCCAGTTTCTGCACGCGCGCTCGTGGCCAACATCATCCATGCGCATGTGGCTAATAAAGCGCCATGGTGCAGCATCGCGCGCTTGCTCCCGCGTGCGCGTGTAAGCTTTGCCGCACTTTTTGCACGCGGACTTTCGTCATCCGCGTTCAAGGTTTGGTTCGGATCCCTTGGTTGACTCCGCAAGTGAAGAGTACGCGCGCGCGCCAAGCGTATCGTATACGAGAATCTGCCATTCCCACGTCAAAGGTCGCTTGCAAAGTGCAAACTCTCACCTGGACAATTGCTTGAAAGCTAGCAAGCGAGCATCCGTGCTTCTCTACAGCAGAACTGAAAGAGTCTATGCAAGCTTCGATCATAGCAAGAGCAAGACAACTTCGAGAAGTTCAAGTTCAAAAAAGAAGTTCCAGAATTCGCTACCGGACAAATCCAATCGCAAGCTGCTGGGAGGCGGGTCCGCGCTCACTTTTATTCGTGAGCGAGTCTAATCTGCCGTGGAATCACTAACTTTGTTGTGTGTGTATGTCCTGCGGCGCTGCGCCTGGGCGCAATCATTCTACGGCTTACTCGAAGTATTGTTCTCGCTCGAGAATGAAGAGGTGCACTGACGGTCACGGGAGGATGCCGACAGGATGTCAATATGAAGCTCGGCTCACGCGTCCAGCAGCCTCGAGAAGAGCGCGGGGAGCCCCGACACGACCTCGGCACCGCGCGAGCGTCTCGTCTTAGCATGCCCGATACTCCCGATGTAATGAGTCCGGCCAATATCGAGACGAGATCGGTCTGCGCGTACTTGCCCCACAGTCGATCTGCGGACGTGGGTCGAGTCGACCACGGCGCGGGAGCGGGCAGGAGGCCTGCCCTTACGCAGTGAACGGAATCAAGAACCTGAACGACTCGAAGAGAGCATTCACAGCCACTTCAGCTCCGCCTCGCCGGCTTGAGGCGCTGCCAGTGCCACAGTGATTCCGAGGTTTAACGGACAAATGCAAAGATTTTCGTCAAGTGGAATCGTAAGTTCAAAAGGCCGCCTGGCATGCATGCATGTTTTGTACTTATTTGTATGTCACTGCCCAGTCGTACGCAATGGTCGAGTCTAGCCTCGATCAGCTTGCGCATGTTGTGGAGACGGCGTTCAGGCAAAAATGAGTTTGTCGGTATCGACGACGCACTTGCGACCATTGCTCTCCCAGCGACAGTGCGAGTGCGCCTCGCACTTTGACGCGGATCGCTTGCCGAGGAAGGCGCAATCGGTCCTGTCGCGGCAGCGACGCTTGTAATAGACGCAGTGGTCGCCCTGCGCCTCGCAGTCCTTGCTCTTCTTGATCACGCGGCCTGCGGCATTGCGGAAGCACTGCACAAAGTGCGCTTGTAAGTAGCCGGAGAGCTCGGATACCTGAGCGTGCGACGGGTTCACCGCGTACAGATTCTCACTCTCGCCCTGGCCGTCGTAGTCATAGAGCTCAGCGCCGATGAGCCCGCCTTCCGAGAAGTCGCCGTTCTTGCCGCGCGAGTTCCACTCGCGCCACTCGGTGAACCTGTAGCGCTCGGTGCGCACCGAGAATCCCATGGCGAGGAAGTTCTTCGCATCGACGTCTTCGCATCCCGGAATGGTGCATCGCTGCACGATCGAAAAGGCGGCCGCGCCAATCGGGTACGAAAACGAAAAGCCGGCCACGGTCGGGTTGTTCTCCAAGAGTAGCAACGCCTCCGCGTCGGGCTTGCTATCCCCGCGAACGATGTGCGCAAAGCTGCGCCCGTTAATCTCGCCCTTGTTGAGATCCTGTGTTGTCAGAGGCGCGCCGCCCAGCTCGCCGAGCGTTGGCAAAAGATCCAAAAGCTCCACAGGCTGGGTGTGCACGGCTCCGAAAGTGGACGGGGAATCCGGGTCTCTGATCCACAGCGGCACGCGGACGGCGGGCTCGAAGAGGCTCATCTTGCACCACTGCTGGTTCTCTCCAAGGTTGAAACCGTGGTCCGAAGTCAAGGCCACGACGGTCTTGTCGTCGATGCCCATGTCTTTGAGCTTTTGCAGGAGCTCACCGATGAGCTTGTCGATCCAGTTGACAGCACAAAAGTACCGGCTACGCAGTTGGCGGGTGAGGACGTCCTCGATCTCGAGGACCTCGCCATAAGGGGCGGAGGCATCCGTGGTGCCATAAAGCGAGCTGGCGTCGATGAGCTCTTTGCTGATTTCCAGCGGCTCGCAGACCTTGCGTTGGGCGATTTCAGGAATGTCGGTGGGCAGGGTCTTAGGGACAGGATCGCTCACGGATCCGCTGTCTACGTCTGCAGCCGTGCAGATCGACGTCGGCACCTCCCACTTGAGATGTGGTCTCCGAATGCCCACCGCCATGAACCAGGGCTTGTCGTCGCCCTGCGACTCGAGCCACTCGAGCTGGTTCATGGCGTAGTCCACGGAGCGTCGGTCGGGGCACTCGTCCTCGGTTTCCGCGGGACAGTAGAGCGCTGACGATGAGCGGCAAGTCTCGTTGATGATGATGGGCTGAAACTCGTAGCGCTGAAAGAGCTTCTCGTTCGTGTACCCAAAGTGAAAGATCTTGCTCGAGCCCACGGTGCGAAAGCCGTTCGACGCAAAGTGCCCTGGCATGGTAATGCTCTTGCGGGCGAGCCGAAGTTCCGCTCTGCTGCTCGAGTGGTAAAAGTATTTTGTGATGTCTGGGTTCCGGCTCGTGAGCATCGATGCGCGCTCGGGCCCGCATTTGGGGATCTGGGCGTAGGCGGCGTTGAACTGGAAGCTTTCAGCGGCGAAGGCGTCCATATTGGGCGTCGAGACGTCGCTAGACCCGTAAGATCCAATCTCGGGCCGCAGGTCGTCGCAGAGGATGAGAAGCACATTCTTTTGACCAGAGCTCGCCTCGACGCTGGCGACGAGGGCCAGGACGAGGCTCGCCAGCGCGGCTTCTAACCTTGACTTCATCCTATGTGAACGTCGATGAGCACGAACAGCCGCGAAGGCGACTGGCGCTGCGTCCGCGGCGTCGATAGCGCCCTCGATTGGCCGCCGACGCTGCTCGCCAAGCAGCGCGTGTCCAAGGCGCTTGCCTCGAGTCCTTGGCGTCGAGAACGTGACGCCGCCCCGCGCTCGCGGCCTTGCTCGCGGACTGACAGTGAGCCCTGTCAAGCTTATGGAGGCACGAGCGTCACCCGTCACCCGTCTGTCGCGGTCGCCGGAGAGCGCGCGAGGAATCACGATTGGTGTTTGGTTGACCCGTGACCGGCGACGCCAGCAATGGCGCGCCACTCCGGTGACTCTCGCCGCCGTCTCTGTGAGTCTCTCTGTGCAGAGCAACATGGCAGCCTGGCTGAGCCGACTCCACTCCATCGAGTCCATCCCACTCCACATCACGGTCCCTTGATTTGTTTGTGTGCGCTCAGTTTTTCCGTGGTATTTCCGTGCCCGTCGTTTGCCCCGGTCAGCTCGCTCTTTTGCCTGCTGCGTTGCAGCGCCTGCGTTGCCAGGAAAGCGACCAGCTCCGCGCTGCTTCTGCGCAGAGACATGATCAGACTCGACTCAGCGATGCGGCGGCACGTGATGCACCGGCACAGCAAATGTCTCCCCACGAAGTGGCACGCACGCCCGTCGTCGAAGTTTCGACGTCGGTCAGTCAGAGTCGGTCCAGCCTCGCGATTTCTGCTGCGATCTCAGAGGCTCTGCTGCGGATTCGAGTCACCTGCAGGCTGAGGGTCGGCTGAGGCCGCTGAGGAGCAGCATGACGCGCGTGCAGCTGCTCCAGCAGGCGAAGCGAAGTCGCGACGCTCGCAGTACGGTCTGGCAAGAGTTCCCGGGTAGCGCAGATTGAGTACCCGGGCATTGCGCAAGGCGCCGCTGGCAAATGCAGGCTACAGGACCTACGTACGTACATTCGTGGCCCGGGTACCGGGTTCGATACGCACGTCCCAAGCGCGGCAGGGGAAGGACTCGACTTGACCCCGGGTCAGACGGGGGTCATGAACAAAATGAAAAAAGAATCGGTTCCGTTGTGACGGCCCGTCACGGCGTGTTGCTTCTCGACTTGAAGTTTGAGCCTGCCAGTGGTGAGCTTGGAGACTGCGATACGCCAGGCAAGTCGGCAAGCCGCACGAACAGTTATGGCGCTACGTAATAACCTAGGCCGTGGCCAGGCTTTGTCCCCACACAAGTTGCTGCCGAATTTGATGATGCCGGAGCCAGCTATTCGGGACTTCGATTTCGGCCCTGAGGCAAGCATACATGAAGATGAAGTGGAACCGCTCTTGCTCGATAGTTGCGGTCCTGCCGAACTAGGCCCAGGAAGACCTTTTGTCGCTACCGGGATTCTCGCAGAGTCGTGCTCATTGTTGATCAGGCTCACTATGGACTTTCTCACGTCATGAACCTTGATCAGAGGTCGTCGTCGGCGCCAGCTCCGAACCAAACGCGCGGGTTGAACACGATGAAGTTCTCCAAATGGCTCTCGCCACGCTTTCCGCGGATGCTATTACGTGCCTTCAGTACGCGGGAGGAGAGGGTGGGACCCGGGACCACAACGCCAGCGCTCAATGGTGGAGGGACGGCTTTCTGGGGTTCGTCGTTGGGCGGCCCGCATGTCCCAGTTGGCGCACGCGGGGGAGCACTGAGACGAAGCTGAGAGAGTGCCCGGATCCTGGCAAGGCAACGGGTCGGCAAGGCATTGGAGGCCAAGCCCGCGGCGCGGATCGGCGCTCTTGATTCTTCCGGCATTTCACGTTGAGCACTGCTCGAAAAGCCACGACGCGATCGAATTCAGATGATGTACTACGTACGTATACGTAGTACCCAGGTACTACGTACGTATCGGTCACGTATCGCCGCACGTGCAAGTACCAGAAAGCATCTTGTGCAACGACGATCACTCATTTGCCATGGTCGACGACATGCCACTGCCAGTGATGAACCGCCTGCTGCCGAAGAGTTCGCCACATTTGTCCTTATTGGTTCGTCTCTTGCAAAGCTGGCCCACAACAAGCTGGCACAACATGCAATCTCTCAAAGTTCGCTCGGCTGTCGAGCTGCGACGATAGCTGCGACTCAAGCAGCCCGCTGCCCTTCTTGGGGTGTTTGTGATCATGCATGAAATCCAGACTCTGCACATACTCGTCCCGTGGTCCCTTTCGTCAGTCAGACGCGGGCAGGCATTGCCGCCGCGGGCAGGCCATCCGGATACCTTCCGGCGCATCAGCTGCACCACTTTAGGGTGTGCGGCCGGGACCACGTGCTCGCCCACGACGACACGACGCGACGACAACAGATCGGCGGCGAGCGCCGCCCCAGCGCAGCGGTCGGCGTGACACGCGGCTGGGCATACTTGCGTACCCGCGATAGTAGTAGTACGTACGGGTACGGTACCCCCGGGTCTTGGCGCGCGTCTTTCCGGAGTCGGCCGCACCGGCCAAGGCAATCTTGCCGCGCGTGCAAGGCGCTTACTCGCGCTTACAAAACTGACTTTTCGGGTTCCGTTCTCCTCATGGTAACGTCTCGAATTTCGCGCAGGCGATTCCTTCGCCAAACCTGAAGTGGCTGTCCTCCTCGCCGCCCGTCGAGGTTGGATTGGCGACCAACAATCACGCTGCGGCAGAAGTTGAACCCGGAGACCGTCATCCCGGCCAAGGACGAGGAGACGGCCTTCGCTAGGCCTAGCATCAATCAAGAAGACGGAGGTCCTTGGCCCCAAAAATTCACAGCGTCGTCGCGAAGGTATTTCGCAAGCTGCACGTGAAGCGTCAAACCGTCTTCTTCGAGCGCAGTGCAGCAGGTTTCTCTTCAGCACCAGGATCATCTCTTCGATCGTCCTCTCGGAGAGGCTCTTCCGCAGTTCCACAACGCCGGCGGAAACGTTGTCGTCTTCACCCCGGGCCCCAAAGCCCCCAAACGTCTTTCGCCAGACCCAAATTTTGCGAGACCTTCTCCATCTCGGTCGTCTTCTACGCTTTGGCGTAGGTCTTCTTCGAGTTCAAGTTCCGCACAAGCAGGGTGCTGCGCGGCGTCCGTCGTCCCGCGCGCGGAGGCCTTGCGGGAGGAGTACCCGTGCTTGGTCTTGGTCTTCGTGTTCGTGTTCGTTGTATCATAATAACAAGGTGGGCAACGCAACGCAACGTTGTCCCCCTCCGTGCTAATTAGGGACAACAAGGAGGCAGAACGCCTTCCGCGCGCGCTCCCCGCCCCGCCGCCGCAGAGCCGCAGAGCCGCAGGGCCGCTGCCC
>KQ758850.1:6956385-6974275 GCA_001462505.1 Aurantiochytrium sp. T66
CTCACCCACTCCATCTCCCGGGGAAGCACACGAGTCGCTACTTGGAAGAAGCCTGTCTGAAAGACGTCGGTCGGTTCATTTCTCGCTCGTGCCGTTTCGGCTAGGGAGCCCTAGCGGACGCTAGTCGGGGAGGGAGACGAACGAGTGCGGTCTCGAGAGAGGCCCGGCGGCTGGGCTGGGAGAACAACAGCAGAAACGGCGGCGTCGATGGTGGCGGCGGCACCGTCATTCGATCGTGATTTGATCGTGATTTGATTTGATCGTTTGCCGACGGCCGGCCGGCCCGGCCGGAGGCGACGCTTCTGCCCCAGCCTTCCTGGCGAGATTTGCATCGATCTCGATCGATTGATAAAAAACTCGTGCAGCCGCGCGGCCGTGCCGATGTCAGCCAGCCTGGACCAAGAAACGTCTATCCGGAAAAGCGACGCGTCGCGTAGACACCACAGAGTGCCAAGCGCCATTGGAGCGAGGGTCGACATCGATCGCATGTTTAGCGACTGTTTAGCCGCCAAGCCGGTGGTGATGCGCGAAGCTGCTGCCGCAAAGCGAAACGAATCGTATACCACGAGGCGCAAATCACCACCGGACTCTGCTTTGATGGAACGGACGAGAGTTTAAGTTGGCGAGGCGTTGACGTCTTCGCGATCGGCCCCGTGAAACCAGCGAGGCGCTTGCAGTCGGGCGGGCCGTGACCGGGCCTGGACTGCATCGATCATACATCTGTCCGGCGCGAGTCCTAGAGCGGCCAGGTCGATTTCGTTGCGTGCAGCGGGCAGCTGCTGCAGGCTTCATGACATGATCGTGCTCATGGCGGAATCCGGCAGCGGCGGCAGAAACGCAGGCCGCCCGCAGATTTTCAGCTGTGGGGCGGCGACACCCCACATGTCTACATAAGTGAAATTTCCATTTGTCAGTGCTGGCTGGTGCATCATACGAAAAACGATGTGATGCGCCATCAGTGAGGACTCTCCCCATCGGTCGCCTCGTTTCGCTGCTCTTCGTTTGTTCAGAGGGGTCCCCTTGACAGAACGGGGAACACGTCAGGCCGCCGCTCGACGATGGCGGTCTGATCAGGCCAGTGACGCTCCTTTGAGGAGTCTCGGCGCAGAGACGACCGACCTCTGGCCCTCGGGGCTCATGTCGGTTGCGCTGCGGAAGGCTTCCGCGCTGCGGCGCTGGCCATGCGCCACCTTGGCCTGAACTAACCTTAACGCCACGGGCCACAGGGCCTCACAGGACCGCGGCACTTCGAGGACTTTTGAGGGCCATCGTGAACGATCTAAAACGATTTTTTCATCAGCGAGGAATGCTAACTTAGCTATAGGATAATCTAAAAGAATGTTCATCATCATGATTTTCGAAATAGAAACTACGGCAAAGAAAGAACAGAAAAGAACGGAGGTTTTTTTCGAGCCAGTGGAACTCCGGAAGACGCATCCTCGCCGGCGTCCTTCTTCGCCGGCCCCCGGCTCGGCCTCGGCTCGGACCAGCTAGCTGGCAGGCAGCCAGGCAGCCAGCCGCCTCCGAGTCACGTGCGAGGGGGAAGGGGCTGGCAGCCGCGAGGCCGGTTCGCGGCGCTCGCGTCGTGGCGGCGCGGGAGGGAGGCTGGACTAGTCGGCGCAGCAGTACGTACAGTATACAGGTCCTGCACGGCAGACGAGGTCGGGAACAGTTGGCTTACGTCAGACAGAGGAGCGCGCTCCTCTGCTTTAATCGAGCTCCGGGCGTTCATGCTTGCCAGGCTCCTGTCCTGTCTATGCACTTAGATAAGAATCCAAGAACAATGGTCACACTGGAAACAGAAAACATTTTCAGGAGTCGGTGTCCTCAGGTCAGGCTGGTACGTACGTACGTACGTACGTACGAACAAACGAATGAACGGTTCAATGATCTCAAATGATTTCGTCGTTTTCTCTCGTGCAAATCACGCATACATACGATACGTACTAGGCCTACGATTGCGAGGCGCCTCAAAGCACCATTGGCCCGGCAAGCTCCAGCGGCTCGTTCCGGGCCGCAGATTCCAGCGGCACGATCGAGAGCTCGCCGTCCAGGCGTTCTCCGAGACGAGTCGGAGCGGGGCAGCGCGCGCTACGCTACTCAATCAACAGCATCCATCCATCCGAAGGACGTCCGACGAGACCAGGCGAGTCGTTTCGGGCCGGCCAGGACAACTTGGTTGAAGAGGATGTCCTGTCGCGTCAGGCCGGGTGACGAGCAGGCAGGCAGGCTCGGCTGGCATTCAATTTGCAGGAGTCAGACAAGTCGCTTGGAGTCATTGGGACAACGACAACTTTTTCTGGGTTGACCGCATCGCGATGCGGGACAAAGGTGCCAAGCTAAGCAACCTGCGTGCCAAGCACGGGAACGCCGCCGCTGGGACAGATATCGATGCCCAAACTTGCCTTCCTTATCTCTTGTTCAATGGAGTTACGCCCGCTCGCTGGGCGTACCATCGGCGTACGTACGGCCTACTTTCGTTCACTCGGCAATCAGTTTGGCGGAGTGAGTGTGCAGACACTGCAAGAGCAGAGCAACGACTGACTCGCAAAAGCGCTGGCCTGGCGCAGGAACTCGTGAATGAATACTTCGACGGCCGGCCCGCCCGCGGCTTCCTCTGCAGGCATTGCATTGCATTGCAGGGTCGAGAATCGGGGATCGATCGGTGACCGTCCGCCAGCGCTTCGCGGCCGCAGGCAGTCTGCCTGCAGAGCCAGACTCGGAGATCGAGAACAACCAACGGTCCGAGGCTCGGGCTCCCTCGGGCAATTGAACGAACAGCAAGACGCCGGCCGGCCAGCCAGCCGCCGGCTCGCATTCGTTGCGTTGACCAGGTTGGCCAGCCTCGCCTAGCAGCGATCTCGACTTGACTCGCACGCCACAGGTCGCACCGCAATCAGACCTGCGCTGCGACCTGCTACGCGCATGGCGAAACGGTGGGTCGGGGGGAGGGAAGCACTGCACTGCGTCGAAGAGCCGAGCCGAGCCGAGACGAGACGAGCCGCCACGTCCGAGTCGAAGGATTTCCACCACCATGGCATCTACGATTCTACGAGACGTACGTACATAGTACGTACGTACGTACGTACATAAATCTACAGGGACGCATCCTTGGTTTTATCTCGCGGGAAGGGAAGCACGCGCGCCCGGAGGTGATCGACGACAGAGGCTTGCATTGCATGAATTTACCCAGGCCATGCGGCCGCCAGACGTCCGTTCGGACGCTCTTCAAGCAACGGTTTGAAGCGCGTGGCCGCTCTCTGGCCCGGCCTGCCGGGGCTTCGGGACGGCACGGCGCTTGCCTTGCCTGGAATCTTCAAAAGCGTTGAAAGCAAGCGTTGAAGAAGCGTTGAATTTGAAAGGAAGGCTGGTGACGACATGTAGTGACTGTGGTCCGCTCCGCATGGCAGTTGCTCCGCAGCTAGTTGGCTAGCTTGCGCCGCTGTGCGCGTGCTGAAAGACCCCCGCAATATGTCGATTCGTCGCCTGCAACGAGCCGGCCAGCCACAGAGGCGGGCCGGTCCGGGCCTCAGCCGAGTCGACGCGGGCGCCGATCTGTTCATGCGGCCGAGCGACCTTCTCCCGCGGTGCCCCCCCCGGGCGGCGTGAGGCGCGGCGCAGTACGATGGGTGGCGTAGAGAGCCTTAGCCGCTTAGCGAGCGTTGCCCACAGACAAACGAGACAGACAGTTCGACTAGTTCGGTTGGCCCGCGCGTCTCTCCACACTCCGCCGCCTGACAAGGGACCTCAACGCGAACGATCCTCATGAGCTGTGGGCCGACTGGTGACATTGAGCGTCTGTCTGTCCAAAACACGTCCGAAATGCTTGATTGAGCGAATGAGGAATGTTAAAGTAATGGGAAAAATCGAGGGGCGTTAAAAGAATGTTAAAGAACGTCTTTCATCAAAAGAAAGGAAACAGGAAACGATACGACCATGCAATTGAAAATAGAAGAAGAAGTACGTAGAGAAAGAATTTCGAATCGTCTCTCGATGCAAAGAAAGAGGTTATAGAAAAGAGGTGATACGCACGCACGTATTTTTTCGCGCATTTCGCACTGTAAACAAGTGCGCCCATTCGCAAGCGAGTAAAAGGAAAGCTGGAGGGTACAAAGTTGGAAATACAAGCAAGAAAAAGGGAGGAAGGTAAAAACTGAAAAGAAAGAAAAGCAAGGCCAAACATGCAAGCCGAGGCTCGCCGAAGCAAAACTCGAACGAGGAGATCTCCAGCCGCCGCGCCAGAACAAGAACCCCGCCTCACCTCACCTCACCTCACCACGGCCTCGCCTCGCCTCGCCTCGCCTCGCCTCGCCTCGCCTCGCCTCGCGTCGCGCCACGCCTCTTCGCCGCGCCTGGCCTTTGGCCTCGCTCGACCTGGAGCAGGCAAGGTAGCAGGGAGGCAAGCAAGCAAGCAGGGTCCTAGCGCCAAGCAGAAGGCCCCGCCCGCCGAGGCCCCGTAACCGGAGCAGAGGCCCGAGTACCCGGGCCCGAAGAGCCCGCGCCGCACCAGTGCCTTCGCGCCCCCCGATCGAGGGCGCGGAGCGGCAGGCAGCCTAGCGCAGCCTACGGGACGAAGCGAAGTTGCGAGCCAGCCTCGCAAGTCTTCATATCACTCGGCTCCGCGGACGCCCGCCGGCCGGCCGACGCACACGGGGACGACGCGAGCGCGGCTCCACGGCGGCAGCGCAGCGGGCTCTGCGTGAGAGCGGGAGCGAGAGCAGCGCCTCGTGGGAGCGGGCCGCGAGTCGCCCCGACGCGGACAGCTAGCTTAGCTGCCTTAGATTGATTGTTTCCGTTTCGTTTCGCCCCGGCCCAAGTGTACATGGACGAGCGCCCCGGGACCAAGCCCGCGACCACCATGGCGAGCACCTTCACGCCCCAGGACCTGCAGCGGGACTTCGGCAAGCCCATCTTCGCGGACGTGTACAAGCACTACATGCTCCACCAGCACCAGCAGCAGCAGCAGCAGCAGGCTGGCAACGTGACCGGCGCAGGGGACGGTGCGCCGCTGCCGCCCACCCTCAGCAGGAGCGCCTCGTCGCAGAGCACGGGCAGCGGAAGCGTCATGCACTCCCTCGCGGCGTCCGCCAGAGGAATCTCGCCCGTTGACACGGCGGCGACCGTCTCGGGCGCGCCCTCGCAGATCAGCCTCCAGACCCTGCAGCAAATGTACGTGCAGACCACAAACGCCGAGAGAAAGCTGCGCGCCAGCATCGTGAAGCAGCTGCTGCTCCAGCAGCAACAGCAGCAGCAGGAGTCCGCCGCGCTCGGTCAGTACGACGCCGTCGCCACTTCCAGCGGCAATAACACGCACAGCGTTGCGCCCTTTGCCAGGGCAGCATGCGTGCTCGCCAGCCAGGCCGACGACACCCAGAGCCAAGCCTCGCACAGCTCCGGCATGTCCTCCACCACCTCACGCGGGTCCGTGGGCTCGCTCCACGACGCGCTTCGCAACGGGTCGCCCCCGCCTTTCGCGAAGTCCGCGTCGCAGTCCAGCTTTGATGCGGCCGGGATGGGACGCCACTTCGACCAGACCGCCGCGCTCCAGCAATTCTTCCTCAGCCCTGCCGCTGGGCCGATGCCCTCGATCGAGGCTGCTGCTAGCCTCCCGACCCCGCCCGGTTCGGCTGCGGGCCAAGCGGCCAGAGAATCGCCCTCTCAGCTCGCGCCGCCCCACGCCTCGCAGCTCAGCACCACCATCGCAAACCTTATGGCGCTCTCTGGCGGCCTCGCCGACCACCAGGCCATCGCCGCCAGCCTCGGCCTTCTCAACAGCCACGGCACCAAGCGCAGCTTCTTCGCCGACTTCGACGACAGAACCACGCCCCTCGACACCCACAGCCAGGCGGGCTCCTTGGCCACCACCTCGCTCTCGCGCAACGCCTCCGAGATTGAGGCCGGCCTCGCGTCCTTCCCCAAGGTCCGCAGGGTCGAGGGACCCGCCGCCGCTGCCGCCTCCAAGTCCTCCATCAGCGACGACCAGGATGCCGACGCCAGCGGCTACAAGAAGCGCCGCAAGCGTCGCCGCATCAAGCCGTGGAGCTCCCGCTACCAGGGCGTCTCCTGGCACAAGCGCGACAAGCGCTGGGTCGCGCGCATCTGGGTCGAGGGCAAGACGCAGAATCTCGGCACCTTCCTCAACGAGGAGCACGCCGCTCTCGTCGTCGACCGCCGCGTCATTCGCGTCTTTGGCGAGGATGGCGGCGGCATGCCGCTCAACATCCCCGACCGCAAGGACCGCCACCGTCTCGCGCTCGAGTTTGGTCTCCCGGACCCGAACATCTAAGCCCACCCCAGGCTCGCATCAAACTAACCAACCCATACACGCTCCGCGCCCCCTGCGCGTGCATGCGCTTCCACGACGATCCCAAACACATTCAACACGCGGTCGGTCGCTGCAGCACACGCTCACGGTAACGGTCGTGCGCCGCACCCGCCGCACACATCTCGCCACATCGCCCCATCCTACTTTCGTTTTTGCCCACTCGGGGCCTCGAGTCCCATGTATACCTACACTCTTCTTCTTCCCCTTCATCAGCATTTCTTATCAATCTTTATCATCAACGAGCCATCGCGCCTCTTTCGAACCCCTCATCGACCTTGGTCTCCACAAGCATGCGCTCTTCCGCAGCGCGATGCTGCACGTACGTAACATTGGACACCGCACCGTGTGAGTTCCCTTATTACCCTTTACACGACCGTGACGGCCCGCCTTTGCCGGCGCGGTCTCTACGTCTCCACCCTGAAACTAGTTGGCTACTCGGAGAGCTTGCGCACTTGGATCGGCGAGGCCTTCACGTCGGGCTCCTCAATGTCTCTCCGGCTCTGAATGAGCAAGAGCTCGCCGTTCGGATTGGTCCCATCGTCCACGCCGCGCTTTGTGCGCTCCACGACCGCATGCATCGTCGCGCACGCATGCAAGATTGAATCTTCTACATCGCCGCCGAGACGTTCCATCCACGCCAGCAGCAGCGCCGCGATCAGGTCCCCAGTTCCGGTAAAGTGCCCGCTCACACGCGGCTGCAGCGCCTCGTACACGCTCGGCTTCTCGCCGTCGGCCCCGGCCACGCTTGCCAGAAGGACGAGCGACTCCGGCTTGTCGTCAAAGTTGCACGACGTCAGCACGACCGTGCCGACGCCCTTGGCGTGCAGCACCTCGAAGGCCGCGCGGGCAGATGCCGCGTCCGTGACCTTGGTATCGGTCAAGAGCTCTAGCTCAAACTGGTTCGGCGTCAGTACGCTCACTACGGGCAGCACCTCTGCCTTGTACACTTCCACCAGCTCCTCTGGCACATAGAGCTTGCCCTTGTCGCCCAGCACCGGGTCGCAGAAATACCGCACGCCCGGGCTCTCTGCCCGCACCTTGGCAAAGACGTCAAGCACCTGGCGCAAGAACGAGACTGACCCAATGTACCCCGTTAGCATGTAAGAGTACCCCTGGATGAGCTTGTTCATCGCGAGACCCTCCAGCAGCGCCGCCAGCTGCGCGCCGTTCATGACCTCGCCCTTCCAGCCCGGCTTGTATCCGGTGTGGTTCGAGAACTGCACGCTGTTGATTGGGTCCACGTCGAACCCGAGCAGTTGCATCGGCAGCACCGCCGACTTGTTGCCCACGTAGCCTGCGCAGCACACGCAAGCACAATCATGGCGCGCGATCCGGTGTCGGCGCGCCGCGCGCGCGTCAGCCTTCCTCGGTCCTGCCGAGTTCGTCGTCGGTCTCGAGCTCGCTGCAGCCAACCTACCGTGGACCGTGTGGGACTGGATGCTCAGCACCCTCCCGTAGACTGTCGTCGCGCCGCCGCTCAGCGTCAGCCTCCCGCGCGTCCTCGCCCTCGCCCTCGCGCCCTCGCGCGCCTCACTCACCTCGCGCGCCGCGCGGGTCCGCGCCGCTCGCCGCCGACGTGGCCATCTCTCTCTCACGCTCCGTCCGCTCCGTCCGCTCCGTTCGCCCCGGTCTCGGGCGGTCTCGGTCCGGGCCGAGCCGGGCGGGCCGCGCGCGGCGGCTCCCTGGCCGGGCCTGCGGCTGCTCGCCGGCCTGGCGCGTCCGCGCGGGCCCCGGCGTCCTGGTCGAGGTCGGTTGGGGTCATGAAGAAGGTGATGATCATCATCAACATGATCCGAGTCATAATGATGCTCATGACCATGCTCGGGGCCGCGCTCGCGGCCATGGCGTCGACCGAGCCCTTCTTCGAGCCCATGGACGTTCCGAAGGCATGGCATGCAGCATGCTTGAGCACGCCTGGGTTGCGGTCTGGGTGATGGTGGCCACCTTACGATCGGCCCAATGACTTGTGGCAAAATGCCAACGCTCTTGACCATGGCGTCGAACGAGTCCTTCTCCGAGCCCATGGACGTCTTGATGTGGACATGGCATGCAGCATGCTAGAGCACGCCCGGGTTGCGGTCATGATAAGAGTGGTCTCCTTCCAATCGGCCCGATAATCCATGTCGAGCGGAATGCCGTCGCTCATGACCATGATGTCGAAGCTCTTTTCTTCGAGCCCGGAGTATTCCTGCGGATATGACACGCAGCATGCTCGAGCACGCTAGATGCGGTCATGATGATGGTAGACCCTCCTGGTGATCGGCCCAACGATCCATGTTCAGCAAGATCCATCCGACGCTCCGTCGAGGTCCTTCTTGGAGACTTTCTTCCGCAACAAATCTGCAGGGGCGCTGGCATGGCGTACAGCGTGCTCGAGCGGCGCTTGTGGTCACAATGGTCTCCAAATGGCCCAACGTAGAAAATGCCGACGTCTATTCGACCATGACCGCGACATTGAAGCTTTCTGCGTTGCAGCGATGACACGCCACAGCATGCGATGCCCAAAGCTGGGCTACGAGGATCATCAGCGACGCCCTCCGAGAAACTGGCGAACGGAGCAACCTATCCTCGGAACCGTGGCCAGCTTCGAGCTCGTGTATGTGCGAGACCCTTTTTCTAGCGCATGGAGGTTTCCTTGGAAGATCTTCGTAGTAGGTGTCTCTGGTTGGCACTGCAGGCTCATTGTGCGACCTTGCCAGGACCTGCGGCGCGCACTGTGAACCGGCCGGGTGCCGCCGCCCTGCTCAGGGTTGCTTGCATTTTCGCGAGTCGTGTCGTGTCGCATTCATTGCAACTCAGGCCTAGCTAGCCTAGGCTACCATCCACATCGTCGTCATCATCATCGTCACGGCTTTGCGTGGTCCAGCCGTCGATGACCCGTCGATGACCCGCACGTGGCGCACGGTCGCACCGCGCTAACATGAACCAGGTGAACTAGGCTTGGACAAACATGAGGGACCCCATTGACTCGAGGGTTCCGATCGCGCTGCGCTCCGCAACTGGCGATCCTCCTTCATCCTTGAGGTCGATCGCGCACGTCCTCAGTTTGCGAAGCGTCTCGTAACCAGCCGTCCGTACCACGTACGGCACGTAAGTACGTACCATGGTACAGTACTCCTCTGTACTGTATGTATACGACCTGTATACGTACGTACGCAACGTGGCGTACTTCCCAAGGTCGCAAGGCTCGACGGAGCGTGCCACCCACCCAGCCTCTCCTGCGTTGCCTATGATTGATAGCGCTGGGCCGAGCCCTGCTTGCGCCGCCGATTTGCGCACGAGCGCCGGGCACGCGCCTCCACGAGTTCGCGCTGCTAGCTAGCTAGGCTAATCTCCACGACGATCGATGAGAGTCATGAGATGCTCTGCTCATGATGGTACTTCGTGACCTTGGTGGAAACCCTTTCACTGGTTTACGTACGTCCGTACTCCTACTGCGTGCCTATGTCCTTGCTACGGTACGTCACGTACCGCACTGCACGCACTGCACGCACTGCACGTACTGCACGTACTGCACGTACGTACGTACGGTACGGCCCCACCCGTCGAGTTGTCCGAGTCCGAGTCCGTCGAGTCCGAGTCCGTCGAGTCCGAGTCCGTCGAGTCCTTCGCGGGCGTCTCGTAGACGCTCCGGGGCTCTTCTCTTCTCTTCTCTTCTCTTCTCTTCTCTTCTCGCCCGGCCCTCCCCGCGCGGCGCGTGCACGGTGGCGGCGAGCGCTGCGCTGCGCTACGCTGCGGCGCGGCGCGGCGCGGTGCGCAGACCCGCCCTGCTGGCGCATGAATGCGCAAGAATCGGCGGCGCCAGACCCCGACCGAGCCCCCGGCCAAACCCGCAACCCTCGCAGCCAGCACCGCACGCGCGCACGCACGCACGCAGGAGCCCAGCAGCAGCAGCAGCAGCAGCAGCAGCAGCAGCAGCAGAGGCGCAGCAGCGGCAGCGGCAGCGGAGGCCCGGAGGAAGAGCAGCAGCAGCAGCAGGATGAGCGGCGTCGCGAGCTTCGTGGGGGACTTCCTGCCGAGGCCGCCCAAGAGGTGGGCGCTCCTCGCGGGCGCCGCAGCGGCGTACTACGGCCTGCGCGAGTTCGCGCCGCAGCTTTTTGAGAAGTCAATCAGCGGCGATGTCGTCGTCATCACCGGCGGAGGCTCCGGCATCGGACGCCTCATGGCCCTGCGCGTCGCCAAGGACGGCTGCCCCGTCGCCATTCTTGACGTCAACAAGGAGGGCGCCGACAAGGTCGCGGAAGAGTGCAAGGCGCTTGGCGTGACCGCGCGCTCGTACCTGTGCGACGTCACCAACCGCGAGATGGTCTACGAAGTCGCCAAGCAGGTCGAAAAGGACTTTGGCCACGTCGACATCGTCGTCAACAACGCCGGCATCGTCGGTGGCAAAAAGCTCATCGAGGCCGACGACGCCCGCATGGAGCTCGTGCTCAAGGTCAACACCCACGCCATTCTCTGGGTTACCAAGGCCTTCTTGCCCGGCATGATCCGCCGCGACCATGGCCACGTCGTTATCATTGCCAGCTCCGCCGGCCGCGTCGGTGTGCCCAACATGGTCGCCTACAACGCCTCCAAGTTCGGCGCCGTCGGCGCTGGCGAGGGCATTCGCCTCGAAATGCAGAAGATGGGCACCAAGATTAAGTGCACGACCGTCTGCCCCATGTGTAAGTTTTCCTCGCCCACGGCACGATCCCACCGTGTCGTCGCTTTCTGCGCCCGTCCGAACCCATGACTCACTCACGCCCGCCTCCCCCTTGCCTAATTTTCGCTTCTATCCAACACAGACATCGCGACCGGCATGTTCGAGGGTGCCAAGCTTCAGCCCAAGTACAAGATCCTCGAGGGCCCGGTCAACGCCCTCTTTCCCATTCTTGAGCCTGAGTACGTCGCAAACTCTGTCATTCAGGCTGTCAAGCAGAACCAGGAGCTTTTGGTCATGCCGGCAGCGGCCTACTCGACCGCCATCCTGCAAGCCTTCCTCCCGGTCGGTCTCACCGACCGCATCCTCGAGGACCTCGGCGTGTCTTCCTCCATGGACCACTTCAAGCAGACCCGCGCCTAAGCCCGCTCGTATCTGTCTCGGTGGCTTGCTTCCCTGATAATTCATTTTATGATTGATATGATGATCATCGGCGCCTCGTCGCCAAGACGAATCTTTCGCCGAGGGCGGCGGGGCTTGTGCGGTCCTTGTGTGACTACTCTCCCCAGATCAACAACGCGAACAACAAAATAATTCTCAAACTATGATTCCGAGTCCTCCCGCCCGACGTACGTCCGCAAGTGTCCGTGCACGTCAATCTCGCGACCGCGCCGCGGGAAGCAACGTTGACGCTGGCAAGCCAGCGTCGAGGACCTCCAAAATTGAACTCAGTGATACCCAGCGCGTGAAGTTGACCTCGTCGGTGCCAAAGACGGTCAGAGGCCCCACCAGCATGTGCATGTGCAGGTACCCGACGCTTGGCCGCGAGTGGAAACCAAAGCGAACCGCACTTGGATCCAGCCATCGCACCGCGCTTTCCTCCCCAACGCGGGCCACGAAATAGGCGCGGTTTGCGCGCAAAAAGATGAGCGCGTCTTCGCGCAAGCGTCGGAGCAGCGCCGCGTGCTCGGGCCGCAGATCATACAGCCACCTTAGCTCGAGCACCGTGGCACAAGGCCCCGCAGCCGAAGGCCTCGTAATAGTACGCATTGCCAGCTCAGCGCGGGGCACCAATAGCATGTGCCAGATCTTGGCCATGTCTCGTCCGCCCACTCCGCGAAAGGCGATCATGCTGGGGCTTACGACGAGGAATCCCTTTCGGCCGCTCTGCGACGGCCTCTCGGGAGTTTGCATCCCCAGCGCAAAGGGCACGAACACTGAATGGCCCAGCTCTGTGCTCTGGGCCGAGAGGTGGGCTGACGCGTGCGTCGCCGAGGACGCGCGATGAGGATACTCCCGGGTCGATGTAGCCTGGCGATCGACACTGGCTTCCTTCTCAGGCACTTTGCTATCAAGCAGGTAGCACGCGACCCCGTCCTCGCATTCGACGTAGCGGTCCATCTCCTCGAAAATACGAAGGTCTGGGACATGGCTCGCGCCGAGGCCCCGCAGCAGATCCTCGCGAGAAGCACTTTGTCCCGCGGCAGGGCTTTCGGCGGGGCACTCGGGTGCGCTGCGCAGGCTTACCGAGTCATGCGACTCAGCGTCGGCGTCGGTCTCTGTCTCAAAGGGCTCGCTCGACGACGACGACGAGGATAACGACGCCGATAGCGACGGGATCAGGCTTTGCGGGTCCCTGTAGAGCCTCCCTTCCCCGTCTCTGCTGTCCGCACGATACGCTGCTTCCTCCGTCTGGACAATGGCGGTCCCTACGACTTGCGTGGGGGCCCAGAGGCTTGTGCTTTGTTTGGTCTTGCTGCCGAGAGTGCAAGGCCCGTGCCGACTCGAGCGGTCGCTCGTGTCGCACATTGCAGGCTCGACTGTTGCCGAGTTTGCCTGCGGATCCGCCGCCCACATGTTCTCCATGCTCCCCGGCGTCTTGGGCGAAGGCCGCAGCCAGGCGATGCGATGCGATGTGGGATGCGATGCGAGAAAGGCCAAGCCGTCGAGACCGCGGCGTTCTCAGTCAGGTTGTCCTTGTCGTTAACCCCGCGTGCGTTTGTTACGTACGTGCGTGCGTGCTTGCGTGCGTACGTCCCGACCTCGTCGCCGGGGGTTAAGGTCTCCAACACCTTGGCAGCGTCCGCGCCTGCGTTGCCTTGTTTCCCGCCCGCCGCGAGCGCGCGGATGGAGCACTACCCGCGAGAAAGCCCCTCCTCGGTGCCGCGCGCGAGGCCAACGTCTCGCGACCGCCTCCCTGCCCCCCTCGCCGGAGGCCTCGGGCTCGCACGCGGTCGTCGGCCGCGGCCGTCCGGGGTCGCGAGAACCGGCGTCGCTGCAAAATGCTGCCCGCCTGTACCAATCTGCCGCCCGGGCCGGGCCGGGCCGGGCCAGGCCCGCCGGGCCAGCCGGCCTTCCCTCGCCTCGCCTCGCCTCGGCGCCGCTCCGCTCCGCTCTGCGCCCGCCCGGGGGCAGGTTCTTGAAGGGCTTATGCGCGGACTCGGGCTAGTAGAACGTAGTACTATGTACGCAGTACCTAGCCGTAGTATGCACTGTATGTACCCACTACTGATACACGGTGATCTCTACGACCTCCGCCTCCACGATGATCCTGCGGCCGAGGGCCTTCTCAAACTGCCTCGCGGGCAGCCGCGGCGGCCAGCGTGCGAAGCGAAGCGATGATCACCGTGGCTGATGATGACATGGTGAGTCATGACACCATGGATGGAGATGGAGATGCGTACCCGGGGTACCGGTACCCTTTGCCGCTGTGGGGCCGGCTGCGCGAGCGAGCGAGACCTCGCGGACGTCCACGAGCTCCACGAAGTAATACGTAGCCTGCCTCCAGGCCTGGGCTAGCCTAGAAGTGACTCGGCGTGCGAACGTGATGAACGTCCGAACGTAGTTCCCGGGGTACCCTTGTTCGTACGTACTACGTGGCAGTACGTACGGACGGACGCCGTGACGACGACGACGACGATCACCACGACGATCACCACGACGATGACGACGACGACATGCGACCCGGAGGGGAGGATCTTTTTTCGGCCGGTTCGAGGAGTCGTCGCCGCGCATGCAGAGCTCGTGAAAGCTCGTGTGCAGAACGTGAAGATCGAGATGCAATGGGGATCCCGGAATCTAAGATCAAGCACGTCGTCACGTACGTACCGGGTACGGCGCACGACCACCCTCGCCACACGATGTGCCTTCACGCAATCGTGAGGTTCGCAGAATTTTTAGGGGCCGCGCGGGCCAGTCAGCCACATTCGAGTGAGTGATCGATCGACGAACGATGAATGAGCGAGCGAGCGAGCGTGGGAAGCTGACGCGACCACCCTTGGGTTGGGTACCTTCGGTTGCGAGATTCCCGGGTCCAAGCTTGCGCTCCGAGCAAAGCCCGGCGACGGCAAGCCGACATTCTTCCAGCAACACAAATTGCAGCACAGCTTGCGAGCACTGCCAGGATCATCAGGCTTCCGATTCAGGGTTTACAGTGGTAGTACTACATTTGAAAGGAAAACGCCACGACCACAGCGCAGGGGGCGCCCAGAGCTTCGCCGTTTGCACGGGACGAGGTGGCAAGCTCGGAGCACGCAATCGCTTGCAAAGCAGACACGGGCGCCAGAGCGCGCACAAAGGCAGCGCTTGATGCGTCGTGAGGCGCGTAGAAAACGCGCCCTGCAATTGTGCTGCGGGCTCCCAGAACCTCTTTCACATGCGCCACCGCGTTCTCGACCTCGCCCGGCCCCGGATCCTCGGCGTCCGCGTCGCGGAAGATCCCGAGCTGCAGGACATGAAGTGAACACACGGGGGCATCGTCCTCCGTCGCGCCAGCCTTGTTGGCCTCAGCGCCGACGACTTCGCGCGTCTGGATGCGAAACGAGCCGCTCGCTGTCAGGGAGGCTGGCATAGTTGAGGCAGCCTGGCCTTGCGCAGCAGCGGCGAGGACCTCGACCTCGACCAGCGCGTCGCGCGGCAGCCGAGGAATCCTAACAATCGTCACGGCGGCCTCCTTGGGCAGACGATCCAGCAATTTGTCCAGCTTGCAGGTCGCTGCCGACGAAACGTAGAGCACGAGGCTGCGCACGTGCGCCATCGACGCGCTCCTGCACTGCAGCACGGCGCTGCAGTGTTTGAGGGACTTTTCGAGCTGTGCGGCCTCATCTCCGGCGATCATTTCCATGACTGCCGGCTCGAGCGGGATCTGGCCCGCGACAAAGGTCAGCGCCCCTAAGTCGCCCACCGTGTTTGCCTGCGAGTACGGGCCAATGCATACCGGCGCCCACAACGAAATACTTCGTACGTGCAGCACGTCGCGGGCTTGCGGCGTGGCGAGCGCGCATACCATCACGCGACGCCCCGCGGGCAGGCCCACCTGCACGCACGCGCGCGACGGCGCCGGCGCCGACGAGAAGTACTTGCAATACTCGGCATTCACGCGGCCAAAGTCGTCCATTGATCCGACATAAAGGTGCACAAAGCACACGTGCCCGTCAACTTGCATGTCCAGCGCGACCAGAGCGTCTGCGAGCTTTGCCATCGCGCCGCGCAGCTCGGCTTCGAGACTCTCGCTCGCATCGCCGACACAATTCTGCACCGAGACTAGTCCGCCTTGCGGACTCCGGCTCACCAACGGGGCCTCGCCCTGGTCCACGGGCTCGGGAGAATCCGCGGACGTAGCGGCAACCAGGGCCTCCGTCCGTGTCAGATAGTGCGCCGGCGCAATGGGCGCCTGGTTCGGGCTGTCGGCCTCCTTGGGCTCGGTGTGCAAGGCGCGGATCCGGAGATGGGCGCACGGCGCGAAGGAGCAGTCGTCCTCCACGAGCGTTTCCACATCGTCGAGCACGATCCGTCGCGAGAACAGCGGGCAGTCGAGCGTCACGGTCTCGTACTCGCCGCCCTCGCCGCAGACGTGAAAGCCGAATTGGTCGTTGAGATCCTCGAACTCGCCCAGGAGCGCCGCGAGCGGCTGGCCCAGCATCCGCGGCTTCAGGCCCATGCTTGCAATCTTGACCATGACGGCCTCGAGGCCGCCGTCGATCATGCTCGTGAGCACCTCGTGCTGCTCGCGCTGCCACAGAAAGGCCAGCGAGGTGAGCCCAAGCCGGTCGCACACGAACTCGACGCGGTTCCGCTGGTAGTTGGAGAGAATGGCGCCCGAGCAGACGGCGTCCACCTCGGGGAAGCGCTCCTTGACCTCTTGCAGCAGCGCAAAGAGGTCCTCGACCTCGTCGCCGCCCACGACGGCGCGGTAGTCGAGGTCTTGGTGGACCGACTTCCCGCGCAGCGTCCTCGTCACGAGCGGCAGGCCCATGCACTCTGCGATGGCCGGGCAGATGGCGCCCACGCCGACCGTCTGGAACATGAAGCTGTCCAGCTCCTCGGGGTCGCCCGCGGCCTCGGCCGGCGGCCGCAGGTTCGCGAGCGCCACGATCTCGTGGCCATGGCGCACGCACTCCATCATGCTGAAGCAGCTGTCCTTGCCGCCGCTCACGAGCGCGACGACCTTCATCGCGCCGCTCTTCCCCCGCCCGCGCGCGCGCGCCGCGCGCGTCCCCGCTCGCGCCGGCGCGCGTCCCGTGACCCGGTCTCGACTGGAGGCGGTCTGCGCGCAAACCAGACCATCATCTTCGCCTCCGTCCGCGCAGCGCCGCGCCGCGCCGCGCCGCGCGCGCCATGGAGACGCTGCACGCGCCCGAGCGGTTCGGGACCGTGGAGGCCGGCGTGTACAGGTCGAGCGTGCTGCAGCCCGTGAACTTTCAGTTCGTGAGCGGGCTCGGGCTCAAGACCATCGTCCACCTCTCCCCGGAGATCACGCTGCGCGCCGTATCCAAGTTCGTCGGCGAGCACAACATCAAGCTGCTGCACCTCGGCCTCAAGTTCTGGAGGCCCTCCGGGTGGTCGCTCATCAGCGAGGACCTCGTCAAGGAGGCGCTCGAGGTCGTCCTCGACGAGCGCAACCACCCCATGCTCATCATGTGCACCTCGGGCGTCCACCTCACGGGCACCGTCGTCGGGTGCCTGCGGAGGCTCCAGCAGCGGTCCTTCACCAACATCATCGACGAGCTGCGCTGCTTCGCGCACCCGACGCATACGCGCTACGCGAACGAGACCTTTATTGAATTCTTCGACGTCGACCTCGTCTCGCTGCCGGGCCAGCTCCCGGCCTGGTTCTCTCGCGCCAGCGCAGTCTCGCGGAGGAGGTTCCCGGCCCAGTCCAGGTCCAGGGGTCGCAGGACCACCTCCTTGTCGGTCCTCGACGCCGGCGTCGAAGACGACCAACGGGCCGGCGGAGGCCGCTTGCCCGCGTACCAGCGCTACTTTTACGACCTCACCGGCCCGCTCGTGGAGGCCTGGTACAAGGACGCTCTCAAGGAGGCCGAGGTGGGCCAGCTCTTGGCCGCCTTGCCCCCGCGCGACACCAGCGATCAGAATCATCAGGGCGGCGCGGCGCACGGCGATGCCCAGCATGTCGATCCTCACGCCAAGGCCGGCGAGAACCGCGACGCAGCAGACAACGGCGAAGACGGCGACGAAGAGGAAGATGAGGACGAGGAGGAAAACGAGGACGAGGACGAAGAGGATAACGCTATTGACGTCGAGGTCGAGAACGACGTACTGGTCATTCGCTTCGCGCGCAGGAGCATCTGATGGCCCCAGGCGACAAGGGCGACGCAAGGAAGGCTGCAAACAGCATCGCTTGCGTCTCTCTTTCACTCTTAAATAGGAGGCTAGCCGCCTACGGTCATGATCTCGCGAGGAAAGACTACGAAGCAGACGGCCTTGGCGGCCCACTGCACGAAGAGGCAAAGCGCGAGATCCGCCACGGCGCCCTCGGAGCGGCAGTACAGCAAAACAAAGGGCACCACTAAGGCAGCGAAGATGGTTGCGTGAAAGATGCGGTTCCACCACGCCTCGTCAGGGTCCATGGCCGCCGTCTGCGCGTTCTCTTGCTGCTGCTGCTGCTGCTGCTGCTGCTGCTGCTG
>KQ758850.1:6984236-7002756 GCA_001462505.1 Aurantiochytrium sp. T66
TCGCTCGGGTCCTTTTCGCTCAGGAGGGGTCCCTCCGTCAGGATGCTCTCGGACCTTGGGCCCGACTGCCGCTGTGGGATCACGTGCACCCCGCCAAGAGGATCCACATGGCCCGCGTTGCCGTCGAGATGAAGGCCCACCAAGCAGCGATCCTCGCGAAGACTGTCTCCAATTCTTTGGCAGGCCGCCTCCGAAAGAAGGTTATGCGCGAGGTTCAGGTGAATGAGGCCGCCTTGCTGCTCCTGATCGACGCGGCGCGCGCCCTTTCGAGCTCCACCAGCCTCGGTTCCTTTGCGTCGCAGCTTGGTGGCAGAAGGGCTTGGCCTCAGCGCAGCTTGAGGCCTGCTGGCCTCCTTTTGCGCGAGGAATCCCGTGTCGAGCAGCTTGCACAGGGTTCCGACGACGTCGCCCGCGACTGCCGGCGGGAGACTTGCGACTGTGCCTGTGACAGCGCGGCCGATGGCGTTCCTGCTAAGGTCAAGGGATTTCAGGTCGAGCCGCGTGTTCTTCTGCAGGGCTTTGAGAATGGAGAGCGCCCCGCGACCGTTTATCTGTGTCCACGCCATGCAAAGCACGCGCAAGGTCTTGTTCTTCAAGAGCGCGTCGGCCAAACGAGCCGCTCCGGCCACGCCGATTGCATTGTATGAGACGTCGAGGCTTTTCAGGACGCTGTCTTCTGCGAGGGCCCCAGACAGCGCGTCTGCGCACCTCGAGTCCAGCTTGTTGCGGGAGATGTCGAGCTCGCAGAGAAAGTGCGTTGATTGCTGCAGCACCGTGGCCAGCGCCTCGCAGGACCTCATCCCAAGCGCATTTCGGGAAAGCACGAGGGAGAGCGGCTTGGAAACTCCTGAATAGTTGACGTCCTCGGAAAGGAGGCATTCAAAGACGGCAGCCCCTCCTCGATCAGAGAGCCTGTTCTCTGAGAGATCGAGGTACTCGAGATTGAAGCCGCAAACCGCGACCTTTGTCGCGGCGACGAGTTTCTCGTCGCCGAGACCGCGGTGAGAGAGGTCGAGTCTGCCCTCTTGCCGCGCTTCCTCGTCTTTGAAGACTGCTACAGGCTCTGGATAGAGACCAGCACGCTGCACACTCTGTATGATCTCAATCTGCGATGCCACGTGCAAATTAGCTTGATCGGAAAGGTCTTGAAGGCGGGGGGACTGCATGATCTCAAAAAACACACTCCGCTTCGGGCCGGCATACTTGAGGGACTCGAGCCTTTTCTCGAGCGCCGTTTGCTCCAGTGCCGCCTCACAGTCAAGCCCCAAAGCAGCTGGCCTCTTACGGTCCGACGAGGCGGCTTCCTCGCTCTCGATGCGCGCTGAGCTCACGTGCGCATCGTCGTGCGCCGGCGCTCGAGGCTTTACAATAGCCTTCCGGGGGCTTTTCCGGCCTTGCCGGGTTGGGCTACTGGGCAGGGGGATTTTCGGTACCGTAGACAGCTCAGCTGCTTCAGGATCTGGCCTTGCGGGCGTAGGTGCCGGAGAGGTTGTCCGCACTCCGTCTAGCCAAGCCTGCACGTCCTGTTCGACGAGGTGGGCGTGGTCCACAAGATGCGCCGACGTCTTTTCCGAGGAAGAAGGCGGAAGCTTTGACGCTGCAGAATTCCTTTTCGAGGATCGGGAATTCTTGCGCTCCGCGGCGCGCCGTCGCCGCATTTCTCGCTGGCCGGCCTGCTCGATCATGGTCAGCTGCGATCGTGTAAGGTTGCCTGGGTCCTGGCCTCGCAGAGCATCCACAAATGCGTCTTCAAGAAAGGTAGCTTCTTTGGATTCCTCGCTTTCGGAGGCCTCGGGGCCACTGCGCAGGCTTCCACCGCGCATCTCCGTATCAATGACGGCACCTTTTGCGCCGATTCGTTCGCTACGCAATAGCGAAAAGCTCTCCTCGTTAGCCCTTCACTTGCACGATGTAGGCGCATCTCGCCTGCGCCTGCAAGCACATTCAACTTACTTGACCATCGTCACTGTGCCCAGCACGGCCGGAAGCCCCGCGTGCGCCATCGTGGATGCTTTGCAACAGAAGCCTTCCTTGCAGCAGTGAAGCCTTGCTTCCTCACCGATTCCTCCTCGCGCCACGCCTGCCGCCGGCCATGCCGAACGAGGTCGGCCTCCCGCTTCTTGCGAGCTCTGGGCCGAGGCTTCCGCTCTGCTCGCGACGCGCGACGGGCCTCTCGCGGGCCAAGGCCACGAGACTACGAGACTCCGCGCCGCAAATGTGGTGGCAAAAGAGAGCCACCTCCGCGCACACCGTCCGAGCGCACACCATTTATGCGGGGACCCCAGGAATATCCTGCTCTTCAAGTTGCTTTGGCGCCAGGACGATCATCTTTCGCCAGAGGCCGCGACGCGGTGACCCTGATCATGCATGGCGAGCAAGCTGCCGCCAGCAGCATGTGATATGCACGCGACGAGACGAGTGTGGTCTTGTTGCGGATTGGGAAGAGGTCCAGTTCGGCGCCAATGGACGATCTCTGGAGAGACTCCGCCGATCCAGGCCACAGGAGGCGAACCTCCCGGAAGGACAATTGGACGACCAATTGCCCTGCGTGCACGGCCGAGGAGTCTCTCGGGATGTGGTCACAGTTAAGGAATCTTGGCAAGCCAAGAAGCCCCGTGCGTAATCTTTCCGCATTCAATGCGCCAAGATTGAAGCATACTTTTCGTAGGACATCAATGACGCACTCAGGATGTGATGCGCGCGCTAGTAAAGCAACTACGTGCTACGTACGCCGCTTTGGCCGCACACTTTCGGCGGCGTGAACTTCCACCAGCCCTTCGTAGACTGACAGCCCAGGTTGCGAATCGACCACCTGCACGCCGATGCCGTCCCCGCTCGCAGCGTCGCCTTCTGCAATTTCCTATCAATACCTTTCATACCTCCTTCCCTCCAAGGAAGCTCGTTGAAAGAAGAGCCCAGCCAACGCTCGGGCCCCATCCGCACGGACCGCACCGCCCTCGGCGGCAGGAGACAGCTGTGACAAGAGGGTACCCGGTATCCTAGAGCTCGCGACTTGAGAAGTTGAGAGCGCCTACGCGATCGACTCATTTTCCCGGCGGACCAGAGAACAACTCTACACGCACGCGCGGTCTTCGTATTCGAGTCTTGTGACAATTGTGGCCTGTCGTCCTTCAGCAGGACCTTGGATTGAATTGACACACGTCACCCCGAAGGAACAAAAAGCCGCTGTAACCGTCGGCGCCATGACCTGATGATCAGTCCCAACGCGATGCGCTGCACTGGCAGTCAGAGGTGTCACTGTGGTTCGGGACGCCACCGCTTCGCCTACTACTTACTTAGCGCAAGTGCCAGTCCTTGCTCCGTGCATCGAGCATCATCAGCAAGCAGCGCGACCGTGGTAGTATTCGATCGATTCCACGGTGTCTCGCCGAGCACGCACGCAAAGTCTAGGCAAAGCCAAAGGCAAAAGCAGAGCTGAGCAGAGCAAGCAACACAACTCGAAAGAGGAGCGATTGGCAAATGTGGAAAGCGAGGTGGCGCGCACAGGCTACGTACGTACGTACGTACTTCAAGTTGGCCATCACTGCACGATGTGACCGTTTCGACGTTGAAAAGTCATCATCATCATCATCATCATCATTCCCGTGACCATCCTCATCCCCAGCCCCGGAGGAAGGCCCTTCGAGGTCGCCCGCGCCCGGCTTTCTCGGGGGGCGCGCGAAGGAGGCGGCCTCGAGCGGGGCCGGGCCGATCATGGAGTCCTGGTGAGCGCCGAGCACGCGACACGAACCCCATTTTTTATTTTTTTTTCAACTTGAAGAAAGAAAAAAGTCTGTCCCAAGTCACCTGATCTCCGTCGTCGATCCCTTCGACAGGCAGGCAGGCACGCGGCCCGCCGGAGGCAGCATGCCAGCCGCGCAGCGCAAGCGCGCAAGAACTCCCGTGCGTGCGTGCGTGCGTGGCACTGCGTGCGTGGGATGGTGGGTGGGCCATTTCGCTATTTCCTATCCTCCCCCTATTCCTTTGTTTTTCACCTTCATATATATATTTTTTAGTTTTCGCGCCTTCCGAGCTCGCCTCATACACTGCCAACGCATCGCAACGCAACGCAGCGGCGCGCGCGAGGGGTCTGCTGCGCTGGCCGGGCCCGCCTGGCGGAGGGCCGGTCTCTGTTCGAAGCCTCGTTGAGTCGGGGATGGATGCTTTGGGACGAATCTCCGAGTCTTGTTTTTCGTATTTGATCGTTGCCGATGATAAGTTCCGAGCCTGTCTTTCATTCATAATTTCAAAAATTCATTCAAAAAATAAAATAAAAGGTTTTCTAAAATTAACGGAGCCCAACGGAGGGAGCTCCATCGACAACGCGAGGCGCAACGCAAGCGGCAAGACCACTCTGCGCGTCGCCGCGAGCCCGCTTCGCTTCGCTTCGCTTTGCTCCGCTTCGATCGCTCCGATTCGGTTCGATTCGGTCGCGGCTCGTCGCGGCTGGCAGGCGCGTTTGTTTACGCGCGCATCGGAGCCAAGACCGTGACCGAGGTCTTCGGAGCACCAAGACCTCCCAGGGGCCACGGCTGCTAGACTAGACTTGGGCTCTCGCTGCTGCCTGCCGGCGCTGCCGCTCGCTGCTGCAGTGCCTGAAGTACAGCGTAGCGCAGCGCAGCGCAGTGCGTGCGTGCGTGCGTGCCGCCTGGTTTTGGGCGTTGTATTGTCGGCCGAGCAAGAGCCCGCACAAGACAAGAAGGAAAACCAGCGGCAAGGTACTACCTAGCCAGCCTCGGCTGCAAAGGGGAGGGAGGGAGGGTCAGACTTGCTGACCGGAAACAACAAAGCGCTGAGAGTGGCGCTGCGCCCGGTCGTGGTGGGTGGTGGAGTTCGTGAGCCCTCGATTCCGTCCGCTCCAGTCTATACTCTCAACACTTGCTCGCTCAGGGGCCAGCAAGCACCCTCGCGACGCTCCTCTTCGCCGCGCGCTTGCACGGCCGGTCTGCAGCGGACGTCTGCACGTGCGAAGGAGACGCGCAGGCAAAGCTCGGCGGCCTACCGGCCCGTCGGCAGAGGCGAGACTCCCGAGCGAATTGTCTTCAATGGCAAGCAACATCGCGGTCAGCCATCATCGCAACGTCGCACAACAGGGTCAAGACCACACGTGGTCAAAAGGCCTCGAGACCCCGCGCGTCGCCAAGCCGCAAATCTCCGAGCCCGACTCGGCCGTGAGCACGGCGAGCACGAGCAGCACCGCCAGCGGGACCTTTTGCACCACCTTTCGCAAAACCCTGAATCTCGACCCTGCGCCCAGCGGGAACATGCCCTCGCGCAACTATCTCTACCCGGTCTCCCTGCAGCAGCAGCACCAGCCGCATCAGCAGGACCACCACCATCAGCACCAGCACCAGCACCAGCCGCAGGGCCACCAACATATGCAGGACAAGGAAGAGGTTGCGAGCTCGACGACTGCGCCGCCATTGAAGCGAGACCAGCTTTTGATGCATTCGCTCTCCTCGTCGAGCATGAACCCAGACCGGAACCGCGCCGTGCCGCGCCACATGCATGCACAAGGAGGCCACATGCTTCATACTGGCGGTAACACCGGCCACGGCGGCTCGACCAGCGAGGCCACCATGACCACCTCGATGAACCCGCACTTGCAGTCGCGTTCGCAAGCGCAAAAGCTCTTCTACGAGCACGCACGGCTGCCGTACATTCACGCGCATGCCCATCCACACGTGCATCCGAACGCTCACGCCCGCGCGCATCTGCACCCGGGAACGCTCATGTCCCCCTCGCCCAACGAGAACAACAACACCAACGCCAAAAAGTTCGCATTCATGCACATTGGCGGCAAGGAGGAAAAGTCTCTTTCCAAGCGCCCCTGGAGCGCGGAGGAAGACCGCACGCTTCATGCGACCGTGCAGCGCCTCGGCGCCAAGTCGTGGTCGCTCATCGCCGCCGAGCTTCCGGGCCGCATCGGCAAGCAGTGCCGCGAGCGCTGGCACAACCATCTCAACCCTGACGTAAAGAAGGGCACCTGGACCAAGGAGGAAGACCGCATCATCTTCGAGTACCACGCCAAGCTCGGCAACCAGTGGGCCGAGATCGCCAAGTTCGTTCGCGGTCGCACCGACAATGCCATCAAGAACCGCTACTACTCCACGATGCGGCGGCTGGCGCGCCAGGCCGCGCGGTCTGCCGAAACCGGGTCAGAAATGCCCGATCACCCGCTCCTCAAGCACATCACCATCACCAAGAATGGAAAGATCCTCCCCAAGCAGTCGGACTCCGGCGCGGAGGCAAACAACAGCAACCTCCCGCGTCCCGCGGACGAGTACAACTCGAATGACCGCCGGGAAGAGGAAGAGTCCAAGGACGCCGAGGCCGAGACGGAATCAGGCAACGTCGACAGCGGCAACAAGCGCGCCAATCGGGCGCCCCTGAATCCGCTCGGGTCCGCCAACTGCGCGCAGGCGTCGGCGCCCGGCTTGTCTTCGAGCGCCGCCAAGGTGGTGAAGTGCGCTCCTACAGAGACGAAGAATGACTCTTCGACGACCTTGACGCTGCCGCGGGCCATCTCGTCTTCGTCGATTTCCTCGTCTTCTTCTCAAGGGTCCCCTTTCGCGCTTTCCTCATCGTCGGCGTCATCAGGAGCGCCTTCGTCGGTGTGCGAGACCCCACTGCCGCCGCCGCCGCCGCCTCCTCCTCTGCTGTCGCCCGACCTCGGGCCCAGCGGCATGGGCCCCTCCCCGCAGCACATCATCGGCGAGGACCCGGTCGACGACGACAAGGGCGCCAAGAGCGCCATCAAGACGCCGGCGCCGAAGACCGCCTCGGCGCGCAAGGCAAAGACTTCCAAGGCTTCGTCGGGCACCAAGCGGTCCAAGCCGAGCGCGGGCAAGTCGGCCAAGCAGCGCCGCACCGCCAAGGGCAAGCAAGGCATTGCCAAGCGCCCGGACCTCCAGGTCCAGACCTTTCCCGGCGGCTCGCGCGAGATGGCAGACTTCGACCTTGGTTCGCTTTCCAAGCTGACCCCGGCCTCGGCGGACGCCGTGAACCTCTTGGGCCAGCTGAGCCCGAAGATGGCCGGCCTCAACCTCTCGCAGAGCCTGATGGCCTCGCCCATGTTCGGGAACTACCCGAACTTTTCGAGCTTATTCATGGCGCCGCCGACGCCGGCGCAGGGCGGCTCGCAGCTCTTCTCGCCGCGCTTTGATGTGAACTCGCCGCTCGCGCCGCTGCTCTCGGCCCGCAATACTCCTCTCTTTGGCAGGTGGGGTTCGGGCACGCCGCAGCAGGCGCGCCAGCAGCCGCAGCAACAGTTCCAGTACCAGCTGCAGCACCGGGGCCCGCATGGCCTTTCGACGTCGTCGTCGTCGTCGTCGCAGGATCACCCGCTGCAGTCCCAGCAGCAGCCGTCGCAGTACGGGCAGCAGCAGTCTGCAGGATATGGCAACGGAGCGTCGATGCACGGCGGCGTTTTTGGCGGTCTCCCGGGAGGCCCTGCGTCGACTCGGAACGCCGACTTCTCGGCCGCAATCGGGAACAACTTTCAGATGCCCTCGCAGACGCCCAGCGCGGCCCAATTCCACGAGTTTGACTTCTCCATCGAGGCGCTCGAGGCCGCTCTCGTGGCGGTGTCGCCCGTGAACAGCTCGAGCGTAAGCAATGCCAACGACTGCGAGCCCGGCATGCGGACCTCGGACACCTGCAACTTGGCGAGGCGCGACAGCAGCAACGGGACCTCTTCAAAGCCCTGCGAGCCGCTCGGCGAGGCCCGCCACCAGCCAAAGCCGTCGTCTACGACCGTTTAAAATGCTTCTGGAGTTCGGCCTTCTGGCCGCCGACACGAAGATCACCGCTGCGCTGTGCGCGGGCAAGGGAAAACATGAAACGCAACCGCGAGCACGCGCGCGAACTGGACACTCTGCAGCTCTTGCTCTGCTGCCAGCGTGCTGCGCTCGCCCTGATACGCCCGGACCCTTGGATGATTGTTTTCGCCCAGCCTAGCACAAACTAGCCTCCTGTACCCGGAAGACCAAAAATCATACCGTACCTTGTCAGCGTATACCCGTAGTACGTACGTACGCGAACTGAGAGTGAGTGTGACCTGATCTGGTCAGGGCCGCCGGGCAGCGCTGACACAAAGTCCCCGGAGCTGCTCTGCAGGCAAGCCTTGCAAGGCCAACCAATCCTTCGTCCAGCACGTGCCACGCGCTCCTCTCGCATCGCAATATTCTGGGCCCGATTCGTCTCGACGACGTTCGTCTCGACGACGTGTCGACCCGACCCGGCCGCGCGGGCAGCCCCAAGTTGCTTCTTGGTGGCGTTGGCGCCCCAGGTTGCTCTCCAACTTCATCAGACAGAGTGCAGATCAGTCTGGACTCTGGATGTCTTGTCTTGTCTTCTGCCTGTCGACAGGCCTTGTCGCGTCACTTTCGCCTCGTGCCTTGCCGTCTGCCGTGCCATGCCGTCTGCCGTGCCTTGCGTCTGCCATGCCGCTCGGTCACGGCTGCCTGCATTGGCGTCGTCGTGGCGTCGTCGTGGCGTCCGTCCCCGTCGCGCGTCGCTCGCCCGCTCGCGCGCACGCACGCAGATAGAGAGAGATCTAGTGGGAGCAGCACGTGCACGCTGACGACCTCTTGCTACTACTCTAGTTGCTACCTGGTACGTACCCTGGTAGTCTTAGCAAGGCACGTGCGCGTGCACGCGCTGCGCTGCTGCTCTGCTCTGCTCTGCTCTGCGCTGCGCTGCTCTGCTCTGCGCTGCGCTGCGCTGCGCTGCGCTGCGCTGCGCGGACGGCCGCCGCGAGGGAGGGAGGAGGGAGGGAGGGGGCTCCCCGACGGCCGCGGCGCGGGAGGTGACTGACAGTGAGGCTGGGACGCCGTGACAGGCGGTGAAAAAAACCTACGTACCTCGCGGAGTCGCGGACGCCAAGAACAAACACCTCGGACGGGGCGCAGCAGCGACGGGCTACGTGGGGCTTAGGCTAGCCTAGCCCAGCCTAGCCTAGCTCGTTGGCGAGCGACCAGGGGAACGGAGTTTGCGCCGCAAACAGGAAAACGACCTCGAGAGCCAAGACGCCTCGCGACCCACGCGAGACTCGGCGGGCGGCGGCCGACGACGCCGGCGACGTGCAGCGCTCGCAGGCCGCGCAGGAAAGGCGGTCTGACGACTACCGGGGCTGCCGGAGTGCGCGCACAAAACAAGCAAGCAAGCAAGCAAGCGCAAACTTCGGCAAGCTCGCTCGGGACGCTCGTCGCTTGCTGGGCTTGGAGGACGCGCGGCTCGCAGCTTGCGAAACTGCGCGCGCTGCGAGCGAGCGAGACCAAACGTGTCGAGCGAGCTTTCGAGAGCAGACCAAGCGTGTCGAGCGAGCTTTCTTCCGCGCGGCGGCGGGCCCGAGAGCGCCGTCAGACCGCCACTTTGCTTCGGCCGTAGCAGTCGGTCGAGTCGCTGTATAGTATCCGTGCGGATCCCGCCGCAGGCGCCATGAGCGCGTGCCTGGGCCCGCATGTATCGGTGCGTCCAAGCCTGGAATGCTCTGGCCATGGGTCGTGCCTCATATCCAATACGAGCAGCGGCGAGGAGCTCGCGCGCTGCGTGTGCGAACCCGGGTGGACCGGCGCTTCTCACTGGGTGACGGCAGACGGCATGGACTGCCATCTCAATGCGGTGGCCATCCGGGTGCTCTGGGCGGCCCTGCTCGCGCTGGTGCTGGGCATTCAGATATTCTATTTTCGGCCGTTCTGGAAAACGCTCCGCAAATTCCAGGCGATGCAGACGGTGAAAATATCCAAGTTTAGACGCCCGCGGAAGCTCACGGACCACACCACGCTCTTCACGCTGCTCATTTACTTTTGCATCACGAGCCCGATCATCGTGACGCTCTGCATTATTATGCTGGTCTGGCCGACGACGATGCACATCGCCGAGGACTGGGGACCAACGCTTCTGTGGTGGTTCGGGCGCTCCACCTTTTACATTTGCTCAAGCCTATACCAGCCCGCGCTCATCTCCACGCTGGTCAAGAAACATGCCCCCGGAGCTCAGAATGTACTCTCAGAAAAGTGGTTCTCCACGTGGTCGCTGACTACAGGTCATGTCGTGCTCGGATCACTGGCCTTCGTCTCTCTCGGGGTGGGCACTCGCGCGGGCGCAGTGGGCACCTGGTCCGTCTGCATGGGTGGGACGGGCGTCATTCTGTGCATTCTTGCTCTGCAGGCCATCCACCTCAAGAACACGCTTATCATCCAGCTCGACGACGCCTACCAGTACCTGCGCACCTCCGAGATCAAGCAGACCAAGGAGCGCATGGAGTCGGTGCAGAACCACGTCTTCGTGCACGCCATTCTGCAGATGCTGATTTACTTTGCCTTTGCGGCGGTGCCCCACCTGCGCACCTACTATGACTACTTGCTGCCAGTCTCGTGGTTCACGATTCCCGCGACCGCGCGAGTCGTCGTGCGCACGCTCATGATTGAGCAACTGAAAGGTCAGCGGGAGGGCCTGCAGACCATTATCTCGAATGGCGTCAAGGAGCAGCGCGGTCTCTCTGAGACCGAGCTCACGCGCGGCACCGTCATCAGCATTTCCCGCGTCGAAGACGGCCGACTGCTCGCTGTCGGCGACGAGTTCCGTGGCTCCTTTCGCAACAGGGCGAGCTACCCGTTCTACGCAGATCAGTCCGTGAGCGAGGAAGGCGGCAGCACCTGGTCCGGCCACGATACCGGCAAGGTTGATACGGTTGCGCCCGAAAGCAGCGAAGGGGACGGCGACGCGCTTCAGAGCGATGATGCTGACGGTGAAAACGACGACGCTGACAACGACGACGACGACGACGAGGAGGAGGAGGAGGATATTATTCCTCGGCAGCTCGGCTCGAGCTCGTTCGTTGCCCGCCGGCTGTAGTATGGAGAGAATCTGCGATGAGGCGAATGCCCATCTTCCCATGTGTGTTTTAGCGATCTTTCCATCTGCGCGGCCGAGCGGGCGCATTTTGTGTTTGGCCTGCGATCGCGGCCATTTCGTGATGGACTCTTCCTATGTCAATCTAGTGGCGGCGACGGCGCCACCGCCCCAACCTCTGTTTCGTAGCTCGCAACGTTTGTAATGGTTTTGTTCTCTAGCTAGAAGAGGCCCGACTTGCTTGTTTCTTGTGCCGGCGCGCAAGCGGGCACAATAGAGCAAAGGACGTGTGCCTGGCTTGCTCACAAAGGGAGGGCCTCGAGCAAGGGCACGAGGATGACAGTCTCATTTTCTCCACCCGCCATGAGCAAGGGCCCGCTGAGCTCGTCCGCGCAAACGTCGAGACTCGTGCAAGCCAAACCCTGGAACGAATATAATGGGTCTGGCCTGCTCTCGCTGGGCATTTGCACGTTCATGGCGCCGACCTGGCCATCGTCGGAGGCCGACAGGAGGATCTGCGGCCGGTCCGGGTGGAACGTGAGCGCTGTTACGGTGTCAGCGTGTTTGATCTGCCGGCCAACGCACCGCTGAGTCCGCAGGTCCCAAATGGAGATCCCTCCTGCGGCGTCTCCACAAGCCAGCTGATACGGCACGCTCGGATGCACCGCGAGCGAGGTGAGCTGCGTGTTAGCGCCTTCGGCACCGGGAAGCGTCTTCAGCCCCGAGGACGAAGCGCGCGTGTCCCACACGCGCAGGAGCGCCCCGGGACTTGTCCCAGCGACCGCAAGAGCGTCGGGGCTCCAGAACACGATGTCGTTCACGCACGCCGAGTCCCTCGTCGGGATCGTCTGCGACTGCATGCGGTCCAGGTGCAGCAGATGCAGGCTACCCTCCTCAGATCCAGCAGCGCCAATGCCCGGCCGAAATGGGCACGCGCTGACGGTTGTTGCGCACGACTCGTAAAGACGGAGCCTGCCCAGGTTGGTCAGGGGCTGCGCGGAGGGATCCTCCGCAGGCGGCGCCTCTAGCCTGAACAGGCCAACGTGGCCCGCGGCGTCGCCCGCCAGGATTTTGGGGACGTCATGCCGTACGTTGAGGACGCTGAGCGCCGACACACTCCCGTTCATGGAGTGGTGCGCGATGGGCGCGGTGTCATCCTCGCCATAGATCTGCACGCGGCCAGTCGCCGTCCCGACGCAAATCGTGGCCGGGAGACCCGTGATTCCGTTGCCCGCCACGAGCTTGCTGCACGTCGCGAGCGGTACCGCGTGCTCCCATAGCGGCCTCCTGGGCGCGGCGGTGTCTTGCTCGGCGGCCGCGAGCATGTCCTCGTCGGTGTTGTCGTCCCGCACCACCATCATCATCTTCACGTGTCCCGCGGCCGGGGGGCGGCCGGCCGGCCGGCCTGGTCACCGGGGTGGCGCGCCGCAGGGGCCGGGTGCGGGCGAGGGGGCCCGTGGGCGCAGCGGCGGCGCGAATTCGCAGCGCGTCGCGCGGATACCGACCGGGATTGACGGTTCGACATGATCCGCCACATCTATCGAATGTATGGGCGCCGCCATTCTCCATTGGCCGGCCGCATTCTCCACTTGCGGGGCCAGCATTCTTCACTTTAGCAAATACGATGTTAGCATGTCATAGTCGTATACTAGTACGAAACTATAACGAGACTAGTAGGCAAACTATAGAGTGCAATCCCCATACCGTCGGAGACGCCGCGCCGGCACGATGGCCTTCCTTCGGTCGGCTCGGGGGCTCGGCGTCAAGTCTCGACTCGCCGATCTTGATCCCCAGATTCTCCACACCAAGAAGTTTTGCGAGGAGGATGTCTCGGCCAAGTCCGCGGCGTATCACGGTCTGGTCTGCGCGTTCCCAATCTCCCGAGTCTGCTTGCGTGGCGCGGAGGAAGGTGGGGTTGACGTGCATGATGTAGCCTATCCGAGTGACGTCGAATGACCATGCTTCATGAGCGGAAGCAGAGGCGGTCCGACGCAAGAGCAAGCAAGCTTTTGCCTCGGCCGCTCGAGCAATTCGCCATCATCGCAGTCGTCAGTCGTACTCGCGAGCTCGCGTCGTCTGCCTGCCTGCCTGCCTGCCTGCCTGCCTGCCTGCCTGCCTGCCTGCCTGCCGGTGAGCCCGCCCGAGACTCTAGCCTAGCGCAAGATGCTCAAGTTGTACGGCGTGCTCGGCTCCCAGCCGGCCCGGAGCGTGTACTGGGTGCTCAAGCTGGCCGGCGCCGACTTTGAGATGGTCGACGTCATGCCGGGCTCCCCGAAGGAGGAGCCCCTGGGCAGCAGGAGTGCGTCGTACCTGGCCAAGGTCCCGCCCGGCCTTGTGCCGGCGCTCGAGGATACTGAGAACGGGCTCGTGCTCTGGGAGTCGAACGCCATTATGTACTACATCGCGGAGAAGTTCAACCTCCGCGAGCTCTACCCGGAGGACCTCGCCGCGCGCGCCAAGGTGCAGCAGTGGATGAACTGGCACCACCACAACTCCCGCGTGTTTACCTTCGCGCTCTTTGCGCCCATCTTCCGCCCGGACATCAAGTTTGGCGAGAAGGAGCTCAAGGCCAACCGCAGAAAGTGCGAAATGGTCGCCGGTCTCCTCGACAGCGCTCTCGCCGAGTCCCCCTTCCTCGTCGGCGACAAGATGACCCTCGCCGACATCGCCGTGTTTGAGGACGTCGGCGAGTGCGCCCAGCAGCACCTCGCGCTCTTCGACTTCACCAAGTACAAGAACCTCCAAGCCTGGACCCGCCGCGTCGAGGAGCAGCCTCTCTTTAAGGAGACCCACGCCGTCTTTGGCGCCTTGAAGAAGGTTATCGACAAGGTTCAGAAGAACAAGGCCAAGCTCTGATCGCCCGCCTCGCACCGAACACGCTTTGTTATCTCAAATCGACGCAACAAAAAAGGGCATGACCTGGAGCTGAGCCGGTCGGGCCGAAGATCTTGGTCCCCGCTTATCATCAACGACCACGCGGCAAAGCGCCTCCTGGTCTCGCTCGATCGGCCCTCGAAACAAACAAATTTATCTCTCCAAATTGTTGACTCCCAAGGCCGTATTCCACGTATGTGAAACGTGCCTTGCCCCTTCTGGACGACTGGCGTCAGAGAGGGGAGGGGGCCTAGGATCGATCGGTGCCAAGGTTTCCCCCTCGGCTTGGGCCTGGCCTAGCTAGCCTAGGCAGCCGGGGCTGCTGATCGTGATGGTACGTAATGTACGTACGTAGTACCCATGCCAGTAGATCTTTTGTCTATGATGGGTCATCATGCAATCATGAGTCATAATTATTAAGGGCCCAACGGATCGTTGTCAACATCTCTGCGACCCATCCGACTCCGATCCAGTGTCGATCCAGTCCATCCAGCCAGACCCGACCCGCGAGGCGCGGCCCCTCGCGCGAGGACTCTCGGCCGCAGCCGCAGGCCCCGCGCCCCCGCGGAGGTGGATGCCGCCGGCGGGCCGAGGCCAGAGGAGGCGTCGCCCATGTTCGTCTTCGGGACCTCGGTGAGCGAAGACCCGCGCCCGCGCGTCGAGCGCGACGAGGACGCGAGGCCGGCGGGCGCGGGCGACAGCGACGCGGGCGAGGATGAGCGCCTGCGCGGCCTGCTGCCGCAGGTCTTCCCGCGCGGCGCTGCCGACAAGCGAAAGCGCCAGAGACCCGCCAAGAACCCGCGGCCGCGCAGGCAACTCCTGCAGCAGCAGCAGCAGCGCGGCGGCGCCAAGCAGAGACCGCGTAGGCTGGAGCGCAGCGCGTTCCCGGGCAGAAACGCCGCGACCGGCAGCCAGCAGGCGAGGCGAAAATACCAGCGCGAGCAGATCGAGGACCTCGTGGCCGAGGAGCGCGCCGTGCTAGAGCAGCTCGAGGCGACGCGCGCGCGCCTTCGCGCCAAGCTGGAGAGCTCGCCTGACTACCAGGTCATCCGCGCGCTCACCGACAGCTCGCCTCCGCAGCGCGTGTCCACAAACCAGCAGCTCGAGCCAGCCGCGAACACTCGCACGGAAAATGTGCTCCCCGCGCTCACAAATGTTGGCGACCGAGCCTTTGAGGCGGGTCTCCGGGACGGCCAGCACGTGCTCCCGATTTTCCAGCTCCCAGCAGTTTCGCGCGACGCCCCAATCTCCAATCCGCTGCCTCGGGAGCCTTCTGACGAGGAGCGCGAACGATTGCAGGCAGAGCTGGACGCAAGGAAACGCGCCCAGGTGCAGCTCGGGCTCACCGAGGACGAGATCAACTACTTTGACGCCCTTGTCAAGAAGAGCCCGAGGGACCCCACGGCGCTGCCGCTGCCGCTGCCGCTGCCGCTGCCGGCGTCGCAGACCCACGCCTCGGATGCGCCGCAACCCGGCCGTCGAAGACGTAAAGCGCCGCACGGCGCGAAGCGTAGCAGACGACGCGATGCGCAGCGCGGGGCCGCGACTTCGTCACGGAATTCCGCCACGCTGGCAACACCGCCAGCAGATACGGCTCTGGCGCTGCGCAAGGAACTCAGCACCTCCATCAAGAGCGTGCAGTCACTCACGGGCCTTGTGCAAGACGGTGTCGCGGCGCTTCAGCGCGAATACCCAGGCGTGGTACGCAATGCAAAATCAAAGACAATGGTGCAGCGCTGGGGCGCCGCGAAACTCGATCAATTTTTTCGTAAGCGCGATCGCGCGCGCATACACGAGGCTGTGCAAAAGTGGCAGCTCTCCGCGCGCTGGGGGGCCCTTGAGGAAAAGCACATGGTCTACCAGATGATGCAGGGTGCCGGCAAGGTGGCGCACATTGTCTCGCGCATCGAGCGGGCCAAGCTTGCCGCGGGCATGCGCAAGTGGGTCGCCGTCTTTGACTTTGAGCGCAACAACGAAGAGTTTGTCGCCATGTCAAAGGCAAGTCTCGTCATTCAGAGGTGCTGGCGCGGTCACCGGGGCAGGTTGCATTTCGCGGCCTGTAAGCTTCGCAAAGAAATGCACGAGCAGCACACGGCGGCAGCCAAGCTGCAAAGCATATTTCGCGGCCGTCAGGCCAAGACCAAGGTCTCGGGTCTGCGCGAGAAGCAGATCCTGCACCGCGCTGCGCGAAAGACGCAAACCGCTTTTCGGTCTCGACTCGCGCGAAAGAGAGTCGATGAGCGGCGCGCCCGCCTCGAAGCCGAGAACTTTGCCGCGCTAAAGCTGCAGACTGCCTGGCGGCGGAAGCACGGTCAAATGGCCTACCACCTTTTGCGCCGCGCACGACGGGACCAAGCGGCTTCGCGCATGCAGGCACTGCAGCGCAAGAGACTTGCGAAACGCAAAGCTGACGCCATGCGCGTCCACCAGCGCCGAGAGCGCGCGTGTCTCATGGTGCAGCGCGCCTACAGATCCCGCTTGGCTCGTAAACGTATGGCTGCGCGCCGCATCGAGTTCGCCCAGGAACTCGAGATCAAGGAGCGCTGCGCGTTACGCCTGCAGGCCGTGTACCGGGGACACCGCGGGCGCCTCGTGTTCCAGCTCAAGAACCACGCCAAGCGTGCGGCCCTTGAGCAAGACGCGCAGCAGATCAACAAGATCCAGAGCCTGTTCCGCGGCAAAATGGGTCGGCGCAAAGCCGCTACGCGCCGCAAGGAGTACCTCGAAGAGATGTGCGAGTGGGCGCGATCCTGGGCGGAGGAGTTCGACGAGACCTCGAACGACTATGTCTTCCGTAACTTGTACACCCACGAGGTACTCACGGAGCCGCCGCCGGAAGGATACACGAAGCGAGACGGTATGCTCGCGTTGCTGGACGGGCGGGTCCTCGAGGACCCGGCCATTGTGGCCAAGCGTGAGCACGAACAGAGTCTGCTTCAGTGCATCGAGTGCGACGAGGCAGCCGCCACGCGCAAGTGCGCCGAGTGCGACGATATATACTGTGACGATTGCTTTGATGCGATCCATCTCAAGGGCGCGCTGGCGTCTCACGCGTACGAGTGGTTCCAGGACGGCGGCCCGCCTCAGTCACAAGAGCAGAGTCGCCAGCTGAGCGCCCCCTTGGCGGCGGCGCAGCAGCAGGCAGACGCGGCGGGGGCCGACTGGGTCGAGCTCTTTGATGAGGAGTCCGGTTACCCGTATTGGTACGACCAGACCACCGGCGTGACTACATGGGAGATGCCGCCCGAGCTGGCCGAACAATATGGCTCGGACGCCCAGGCGCAGCAGCAGGGCGTCGCGGAGGCCTCGGAGGAATGGGCCACATATTACGACGAAGCATCGGGCCAGAACTACCTGTACAATGCAACGACTGGCGAGTGCATTTGGGAAACCGACCAGCAAGGAGCCCACCAAGAAGATGATGGTCATGGGACCGGCACGTACGGCGCGGGTGGGGAAGTCGTCTACGACGAGGAGACCGGCTACCCTGTGCAGGAGCAGCATGAGGGATACTACTAGCCAAGGCCAAGTCCTCGTCCACAGTCTAGCCTTGCGTAGCTACGATACGTGTCGTGCGTGGTCATCGGCCCGAGGCAGGCCGCAGCGCAGACATAGAACCCAGTCGCAGGAGAAGATCCGCGCCGTCCGTGGCCACTGTTTGACGAGTTAGCTTCCAATTCGCTGTAACCTACTACGTTCAATGATGTTATGTGACAGAATTGGCGAGGCTGCCTCGCTTCGCCTTCGCCCTCGTTCTCCCGCACCCCCGTGCAGCCTCACTCCGTCTTTGCGCGCTTGGCACGGGGAAGCACCTCGCTCTCCTGAACATGGCGAATGACAACGGCGTTATGCGCCTGTCGCGCGAGATCCTCGCCGTTCTCAAAAGTGTAAGATTCTGCGACGGCGAGAAGGCTCCCTGACTCGTTAAAGTCGAGCGCCGCGACGGTCTCGTCGACTCGAAAGTGACTCGTTCGTTTGTGATTGACCGGATCCCAAATGGCGACCTCGCCGTCGCCGCCACCGGTCGCAAAAGTCCCGTGCACGGGGTGGGGCGCAATGGCGTTGACGGGGAAGATATTTTCGCTCGTGCGGTGGCACTTGAACTTGAAGGACCCGCGGTCGCCGTCGAGATAGTCGACGACGACGCGACCGGCGATGCACCCGAGCGCAAAGCCGTTCCCGTCGGGCAAGAAGCGGAGACACCTCGTCTGGAATCCGAGCGCGGGCGGGCGCTCCTGGAGCGCGGCGTCTGGTTTGCGGATGTCGTACAAGTGGACCGTGCGGCCGGCGTGGCCGACCAGAAGCTTGACGCCGTGCGTGTCCATGGCGAAGACCTTGTGGGGCTGCTTGATGGTGGCGGCGGCCTTTTGCTGGCGGGGATCCCAGGCCTGCACGGAGGCGTCCCAGGAGCCGGAGACGACGAGGCCGGCCTCGGGGAGGCTGCCGACGCAGCGCACGGGGGCGTCGTGGACGCCGAGCGTGCGGCGGTCTTCCCTGTCGAAGTCGTGCAGGAGCACCTGGCGGTCGAGGCCGCCGCTGACGGCGGCCTTGCAGTCGGCGGCGCTGAAGCAGGCGTCGAGGACCGCGGACGCGTGGTGGTACTTGCTCACGAAGCGGTCCACGTCCGCGTCGATCAAGCTCACGCTGCCGTCCCACGAGGCCACGAGCACGTGGCGGCGGTCGCCGCCGCGCGCGAACCGCACGCTCGCGATCCCGTCGCCGAAGCGGTGCGAGAGCGCGCGCGACCGCTCCATCGGCCCTCCAGAGCGCGCGCGGCCGGGCTGTCTGC
>KQ758850.1:7087357-7102763 GCA_001462505.1 Aurantiochytrium sp. T66
GGCGGCAAGGACGGCGGCGGCAAGGACGGCGGCGACGAGGGCGGCAAGGGCGGCGGCAGGGACGTCGGCAGCAGCCCGACGTCGGCGAACTCGAAGGAGGGGAAAATGCAGCTTATTAGGAGCAGCAGCGGGACCAGCCTCGACAAGCACCTCACGCGCGCGCGCCAGGTGGGCCTGCTCGGCGTGGCGCTGGCGCTCACGGCGCACAGCGTGTACTTTTTGTCGGTGAGACTCGGCCCGCAGGCGGACGCAGCCTTTGACCTGCACAAGGCGCCCATGCGGGACGCCATCGGCGTCGTGTGGAGCTCGGGCTGGATCACCGCCGCGTCCACGGGCCTCGGGGCACTCCCCTTTGTACTGGTGAACGAACTCAGCCCGCGACTCGTCGCGGTCTGCAATGCAGTGGCCGCCGGCATGATGATGGCGGCGGCGCTCGGACTCGTGCTCGAGGGCTGCCTCGAGGAGACCGCTCCGGATACCGTCTTCGTGCCCGCAGTCCGCGTGCTTGTTGGCCTGGGCCTAGGCGTAGGCTTTGTCAAGCTGTCCAGTCGTGTCGTGGACGATGACGCTCCGGACCCGACCGAGGTGCTCAAGGACATTGCGCAGAGCCAGTCGCAGGCTATCGACACCAAGCGCGCCATGGTCATCATGGCCGTCATGACGCTGCACTCTTTTACCGAAGGCGTCGGTATTGGCGTCTCGTACCACTCGCAGTCGCTCGGCGGCTTCATCTCGGCGACGCTGGCGGTCCACAACATTCCCGAAGGCATCGCGGTGGCCATCGTGCTCATCCCGCGCGGCTTTAGCGTCCTGGCGACCACGCTCTGGTGCATCTTTTCCAGTCTGCCCCAGCCTCTCATGGCCGTGCCGGCCTACCTCTTTGTGGACTATTTCCGCTTCATCACGCCAGTCGGCTTTGGCTTTTCGGCGGGCGCCATGGGCTACGTCTCGCTGTTCGAGCTTCTCAGCGAGGCGCGCGAGCAGCTCTCTGCCGTTGAGGCGCACTCGATCATGGCCTTTGCCATGTGCCTCATGGGCCTTACGCAGGCCATGCTCCGGGAGCACACCATGTAACATCACTCCAAGGCCGGTGGCCTCCCACAAACTATAGAACATCGTTTTCGCGCGCGCGGAGACAACGTCAAGACCTTGGTGTCTAGGTTTGGCGATCCGCGCCGCCGCCAAAGAACGAGAAGCGCGCCGGCGAGAACGCATCTGCCTGATCCAGACCGTAGCGCGCGAGGTCCTTGGCCGAGGCGTAGTCAAGGCCCTCGGCCTGGGCGAGCTGGTGCGCAAGTATGCGCGCCGTGCCGGCCGCCATGGTCCACCCGACGGGCCCGTGGCCCGCGTTGACCCATACGTTCGCCACGGGGCCCGGAGCGCGGCCGATGAGCGGGAGCGAGTCGGGCGTCATGGGCCGCACTCCGGACCAGGTCTTGCGCTCGTCGGTCCAGGTGAGGTGCGGGAAGAGCAGCCGCGCGCGCGCCTTGAGCGCGGCACCGTAGCGCTCGAGCTTTTCGTCTGAAGGGGGCGCGGCGTTCTCGCCGACAAGGTCGGCAAAGCCGGCCAGGCGGACCGTGCCATCAGCCAGCGGCGTGAGCTGAAAGCCCATGCCGCCGCTTACATAGTCGGCGATGCCGGCGCGGGGCCCGAACTCGACGCCGTGGAGGTCGATCGAGGCGCCCCGCAGACCGACAATAGGCAGCGGCGGGAGCCCCAGCTCGCGGTGAACAGCGTTCGTGCTCGGCCCGCAGCACAGCACGACGTGCTCGGCCTCTAGCGTTGTAGGCACGGCGCCTTCGGCATCTGGCGAGATGGAAATGCGCAGCACGCGGCCCCTGGGGCCACCTGCGGCGCTCTCTGCGATGCTGCGGACGCGCTGGCCAAAGTGGAAGCTCACGGGCGCGAAGGCGCCTTTTTGCTCGCAGAGGCGCCGGACTTGCGCGGTGAACTTGCGTGCGTCCGCGGTGTAGTCGTCGAGGGCAGCGACGCAGGACGGCTCCATGCCCTGCGCGAGCATTTTGTCAAAGTAGGATTCGAGAAAAGGATATGTCGAGATACACGCCTCGCTCGAGAGCTCCTTCCAGTGCTTGAAGCCGGCTCCGCTCGCCTTTTGCGCGCGGTGCACGGCGTCCCCCAGCGCGGATTGCGAGCCGTAAACCCAGACGTTGTCGCTGCGGAGGTCTACGCTGGCGCCCTGGCCGGGGAACTCGGCCACGAGCGCCGCCGTCGAGTCTTGGCACAGGTGCGCCAGGCGGCGGAAGACCGCGTTGTTGGCATCGGACCGCGCGCGCGTGCAGAAGCGCAGGAAGTGGGCGCCCCAGCGGACAATATCTAGGCTCAGCTCGACCGAGGACGGAAGGGACCCGGTGGTCTTGATGGTGGTCGCGTCCGGATCGTGGACGGCGTCGCCCGGCGCGGCGCTCGCCTTCGTCTCGGCGGTTAACGACGACGAGGAGGAGGAGAAGAGGAAGCCCCGGAGCGCCTCGGGCGTGAGCATCTTGGTCACCGTCTTGGGGCCCGTGAGCGGGTACGTGGACACGAGCGTCGGGCAGAACCTCCCGGCGTTGGCGAAGCTCGTCTCGAGCGCGACGTCCTCGCGCGCTTCCACAACCGTCACTCGGAATCCCGCCTGGCGCAGCGCGTGCGCGGTGCACGTCCCGATGAGGCCCGCGCCCACCACGACGGCGCGCGGGCCCGCGGGCTCCCGGGACGGTAGCGTTGACGCCGCCGGCGCCGCCGGCGCCTCGCGGCTCGCGAGGTTCATCGTCGCGCCGGGCCCGCGGCCCTCGCCCGGGGGTTCTCGCGCGGCAAGAGAGGCCGGGCTCCCCGCGAGGTCCCTCGAGCGCGCGCGCGAGCGTGCGTGCTACGTGCAGCGTTGTTCACGGTCTGCGCTCGTCACGACCCTCATGAGCAAGGACATGAACGCCGACCGGAACCGCGTGCGACGCCAGCAGGCTGGCGCAAGGCGGCGCGGGCGCGGACCACGTCTTCTGGGGAGTGGTCCGGGCCGACCGCGAGCGAGACGACGCGCGGAGGGCAGGATACGAGCACGATGATGCTCAAGACGACGGTCATGGCGGTCTCTTCGATCCAACCCCGACAAACTCCTCGTCTCTCTCGCCGGCCTTCATGTCAATCAAGGTTCTTCGATGCCGCTCGAAGTCGCGGAGTCAAGAACTGCTGCAAGCATGCGCTGCGCAGACTCGAGCGCCGAGGCTTCGTCCTCAAGACCTGCCGGCGTCGCGTCGCGTACGTAGGCTAGTACGTAGTACTGTACGTACTACGAGGGTCCGGGGCGCCATCTTGATTCTGCGACTGCAATTCTGCGTGCCTGTGACTTCTACGTAGTACCTAGTAGGCCTACCACCACTTCACCACCATCATGGCGACATCATCATCGCCGTGGCCCCAAAGCCCCCAAAGTCCCCACTTCACTTCATCAATCAATCAAGAAGACGAAGAGTTGCTTGCTTGCTGCGACGCTCTTAGACTCTCGCGCGAAACGAAACTGTCACTGTCATCACCAAAATGAATCAACAATCAATCAACAACGCTCCACTTCAGCTTCAGTTCAGTTCACTTCAATTCACTTCCGTGGTCCAAGTCTTCGACGGTCCGAGACGATGGAGACCGAGACCATGCCCATCTCGGTCGTCACGTACTAGGCCTAGGCGTACGTACCACCGGTATTTCTCCTAAACCTTATCCGGGTCATGGACCATGGCATGTCATGTCATGCCGACGAAGAAATGAAATGCGGGACGAGAAGCTCGCCGTGGCGGAGAAGGCCGCGCGGCGCGGCGTGGCGTGGGCCGTGTCGCGGACCTGGACTCGCGCCACGTGATTGTGAAGCGAAGGTCGACGGCGAAAAGCGCCGGAACCGGCCGCGGCCCTTCAGTGGGTTATAGCCGGGCCACACACTGCGGAATCGCCGCTTTTCCCTGTGTATGGCAAGTGGGGAGTTTACCCGCAAGTGGGTTATAGGACCGACCGCCCGCACGGCGCGGCGCCAGAAGCCAGACCCAGAACCGACTCCCACGCCACGCACGCACGACCGCACGCACGACCGCTCGCCCGCGCCCGCGCCCGCGCCCCCTGCGCGCGCGCGCCCGCGGTGCCGCGTCTTCGCGCGGCCGCGAAGAGATTGTGGAGGCGACTTGGAAATTGAAATTAGCAGCGTCGACTTGACGGACGGACGGCGACGCGCGCGCGCGCGACGGCGACGCGGAGAGCCGCGAGCGCGCTTGCGCGGAGCGAGGAAGACGGCGACGAGGAGCAGGAGAACGCGGGCCTGATTATTCTAGCGAGGGGATCCCTGCCGCGAAAAGGAGCGGACGAAACTGAGGGAGGCACGAAAACTGCGCCGCGCAGTACTGCGCAACCTCGGGTAGCTGCTGCTACTGCTGCCGCTGCCGCTGCCGCTGCTGCTGCTGCTGAGTGCGCTCGTGGCGGAGGTGCTTCACAAAGCGACGGCGGCCAAGATGGCCGTCCTGGATGTCGTCATGCCCAACCCGCAGGACCCGGAACGGCCGATGCCGATGCAGGGGTGGGCGGACGATGATGAGAAGGCCGCGCTCACCGTCTCTAAAGGGGAGAAGGACTTCGCGCAAGAGAAAGCGAAGCCCGCGCCGCGCTCGGGCACCCTCGAGCTCGCATGGCAGTTCATGCTGCTCATCATGGCGGGCCTGCTCACCGCGCACAGCGTGACCGCGCTCCAGAGGGACGACACCGAGGGCGCGCTTCTCGTGTGGAGCTCGGCCTGGGTCACGGCAGCGTGCTCGGCGCTCGGCGTTGTGCCCTTTTTCTTTATTAGAGACCTCGACGGCGTCGCGGCCGCCGGCAACGCGCTCGCCGCCGGTGTCATGATCGCGGCCTCGCTCGGGCTCCTGGCAGAGGGCCTCATGGAACCTACAACGCCGGACACGGTCTTTGAGCCGTCCGTAAAGGTCCTGGCCGGCATGTACCTAGGCGCCGCCTTCATGAAGGCCTCGGAGCGACTCTTGTCCGATAAGGAGGCCGTGGACCTGGCCGAGGCCAAGAGCTGGCGAAGGGCCATCGTCATCATGACGGCCATGACCGTGCACGCCTTTGCAGAGGGCGTCGGCATTGGCGTCGCGTTCCGCACCGAGACGCTCGGTTCCGTGGTCAGCCTTTCCCTGGCACTACACAACATTCCCGAGGGGATCGCAGTGGCCGTGGTGCTTATTCCGCGCGGATTCACTTGGGTCGCAACTGCGCTCATGTGCATTCTCTCCAGCGTACCGCAGCCTCTCATGGCCGTGCCTGCCTTTCTCTTTGTCGACTCCTTCGCCTGGATCATCCCAATCGGCTTCGGTTTCGCCTCGAGCGCCATGCTCATGGTCGCCTGCCTCGAGCTCATGCCCGAGGCCCTCGCCGCCCTCAGCTCCTACAAGGCCTATGGCATCATGCTCCTTTCCATGGTCGGCATGTGCGCCCTCCAAGTCTTTATCCGCTCGTTATAGAACGCTGCGCCACGTTCTACTGACCCTCCCCCCTCCTGACCATTCTGGCGGCTTTTGCCCCCTGCGACGCGATCCGGGTACTAGACCCGCTGCTCCGCGTGGACGGTGATGAGCGCCCATTGTTATGTACTAATCATGATATGAGACCTGCACTTTCGCTGACCAATGAAAAAAGAGAAAGCGGCCAGCCCGGCTCGTATTCTAGGCCGCGCCAGAACGTCTGCGCAGACAGTCTGCGGTCGGAGAGCAGAAGGGAATTGATCCTTTGAACAAGCAACTACGAAATCCTTTCACTCACAATGCAACTAGTTCCCTCGACAGCAAAGCACAGGCGACGGCAGAATCCGAAAAGCCGAGGTCGCGCCGCCAGTCATAATTATCATGTGTCATGCCGGTATCTGGCCCTGCAGCAAGAGCTCAAATGTCTCTACAAGCTCTGGAGCCGCGGCGTCCTGAAGCAACACGCTCGCGGTCGCCACCACGTCCTCCCGACGGACGTTGCCGCGATTCAGCTCCTTCATGCTCGTGAGCAACTGCGCAAACTGCTGCTCGGTCAGCAAGGCGCGCGCCTTGGCGAAGAAGTCGCGTCCGCGCCGCGAGAGCTCCTCCGCGTCCGCTGCTGGACGCGGTGATCGCGGCGATCGCGGTGGGCTACTTGGCTTATGGGCAGCCCGCACCCCGCTCTCGAGCCCCAGCGAGGTCGCGGACGAATATGACATGGACAGCGGCGACAGCGGCCCTCCTGCGGCCGGCACGGTCGACTGATGCAAATGTGTAAACGAGGCCTGCTTTGCGCTGAGCCTTTCATCAATCTCCGCGAGCAGCTCCGCGTGGTGGTTGGTAGACTCCGCGTCAAGGTAAATGAGATCTGGCGCGGGGTACCGCGCAGCCCTTGCGCGGCCATTCGCCGATGGCGCGCTCTTGGCCCTGGATCTCGGGCTCCGCGCGTACGCGGCGGCGCTTTCCTCGCGAGTATAGCCGTAGTCATCCGGGTACGCCTCGTGCGCCTCTGGCCGCCGGGAAGGCCCTCCATTCCGTGGCGGTCGAGGCAGCGAGGACGACGTCGTCGACGACACCGACACCGACGACGAGGACGAGGACGTTCCAGCAGCCCTGTGCCCGGCGGGCCGCGCGTGCGAGAGCTGCGCGAGGAGCGCGTTGCGCTCGTCGACGAGGCGGCGGTTTTCGTCGACGAGCCTGTCCACGATGGCGTCGTTCTCCCTGCGGACGGCCTCGACCTCGACCGCGTGCCTCTCGCGCTCGCGCGCGAGCTCGGCCTCGCAGGCGCGCCGCACGTCGTCGAGCGCGGCGTCGACGGCCGCCATCATCGTCCCGTCCCGCCGATGATGATCCCTATGGATCCCGGACCCCGCGCGCGCCCGCGGCCCGCGCGCGCGCAAGGGCCGCGAGAGAGGGAGGTGGAGAGCGCGCGCGCTCCGCGGGCAGCGGCGGCGGCGGCGAGGACGCCGGAGATGGATGACGATGCCGTGGCCGTTGAAGGGCGTTATGCCGCCATGCCGTGCCATGCCAGCCGCCCGCGCGCGCGCGGCCAGACCGACTACGCGCGGCGACTGCCCTGCCCGGCCCGGCCCGGCCCTGCCGACCACGCCGCCGCCGTCGCCGGGCACGCGCGGGGAAGGACAGCGCGGCATGGCGGGCGATGAGCAGCAGACGGCGGCGGCGGCGGCGGCGGCGGCGGCGACGCTGACGCGCGTCGACCTCGACGAGCTGCTGCGCTTCGAGGCGCAGAGGGCCCGCGACGCCGCGGAGATCATGCGCGGCGCGGAGGACGCGGGACCAGAGACCCTCCAGCGGTGCGAGCTGCGAGAGAAGTGGCGGAGGAGCCACGAGGATCTCACGCTCGCCAAGTGCGCGCCCGCGGCGCTCGCGCGCGCGGACGCGAATGTGCTGCAGACGCTCAAGCAGCACGTCAAGGCGGCCGCCAACGATGATGCGTCGGACGACAGCCTCGAAGAGTTCAAGTGCATTCGATGCTGGCCCCACCTGGGCGTGGGAGAGAGCGAAGAGGAGGGACTCGCAGCGATGGTTCACGCAGGCCGTAACTTCATTGGTGCCCTTCTGCGACGCCAGGACGCGGGCCCGCGACCCGGGCTTCTCTGGGAACAGCGATGGCGACATCGTGTCGAAAAGTCGAGACGCCGCTATAGTGCGCAAGTCGTCCAGGCGAATGTACGGGGCTTCTTGGCGCGATCCAGCGTCCGGCGCATCGTCGCACAACGACGCATTGTGCGGTGGTGGCGCCTTCGGCAACAAAAGGATGCTCGCAGAGAAAGACTCCTCAGGGCGGGCCATACGCGTAAGATCCAGCGGTGCTGGCGGCGAGCCCGCTTACGCAAACAGTCTCACGACCCTGAAATCGCCTCGCGATATGCGGATGTGACTCCGGAACAGCTCCGCGCGGCGAATTGCATGCAAGGATTTGCACGCGCTTGGCTTGCCAGGCGCGAAATTGCGCGGCGGCGATGGGAGCGCCAGCAGAAAGCAGACGCTCGCATGCGCCATGCATGGAGATCAACGCGTGGCCGACTGGCGGCAAAGGCCCAGTCCGGCGCGTTGGCCCGGCTCGCGGCCTCAGAGCTGGACCTCATCAAGGACGCGCTCGAGATCGAGGCGCTCAAAGTCGCAGAGCGCGAGGCCTGCGAGCAGCAAATTCGCGTGTACGAAAAACGGGCCACGCATCATCTCCGCCGCGCCAAGTTGCCGCCAGGATGGGTTCTTGCCGAGAGCGGCACCGAAGAAACGAGCCGTGATGCGCGTGATGAGGACACCAGGGCCGAGAAAGCAACCAAGAAGCGTTTTTTGAATCTCAAGACCGGGCAGGTCGTGGGTCGGCACCCGAATCTAGCCAAGCTCGACGATCTCAAGGCCAAGGCGCGCCGCAACGCGGCTGCGGCCCTTGACGAGCGCCTCGAGCAGCTCGATGCGCTCAAGGCTGCGATGCGGGTCCAGCACCAGGCGCTGGCGAAGCAAACGCTTGGCGCGTGACTTGTGCTCCCAATCAGGGCGAGTCTGCGCGGCGCGTGCATTGAAATGAGCAGCGGTCGAGAACAGGAGTATGGTTTACAAATCACATTGCGAAGACGCGTTGGGCGCCGCGACTTCGTCAGCGCTGCGTTCTCAGGAATGATGTCCGCCGGCCTGGCGGCCTTTGGTCGTGCGCTGGATGGCGACGCAATACTCGGAAAAGGAGAGCTCGCCGTCACCGTCCTGCGTGCTAAGGTCCTCGCCGAAGAGAAGCTTCATTTGCTGTGTAGAGGACAAGGTGTCGCGAGTTAGTCGATCTGCGCACAGTTCGAGACCGGCCAAGGGCTTGTGCGCGCGCTTGCGACACAACAAACAGTGCCAAAGCCTCTCCCTGTCGGAAACTTACCCCTTCAAGCCTGTCGCGTCCGTAGCGAGTGTAGAGCATATGCATGGTCTCGTCGACAGTGACCTTGCCGCTTCCGTCCTTGTCGTAGATCATGAACTGTATGACATTAAAGAGCTGGCACGGCTCGAGCCCCGTGGTATCGGCGAGGTTGCGCTGATAGGTGAGCTTGAACTCTTCCCAGTCGACAACGCCGTCGAGGCTCTCGTCGACTTCCCAGATCATCTCTTCAATATCCTTCTTCGGGGTCGGCTTGCCGAGCGTCTTGAGGCACTCAGCGAGGTCGGCGGGGCGAATGCGGCGCTGCGGGTCGTTGTCGAGCGCGGCGACCTCCTTTTCGAGGCCTGCAATCTCAAGTCGCAGGGCCTCGTACTCGGCCTCGATCTCCTCGCTGGACATGACTTCGCCCTCTTTGTTGGTGACCACAATGTTGTCGGGCGCCTTTTTGTGCGCGATGAGACGGTCGCGCCGCGCTCTTTTCGGCTGCAGCCGCGCGTACAGCTTGCTCTTGGGGTGGTAGCTGCACATGGTGTTGTATACGCGCAAGAGCTCCTTCTCCTCATTTTGCGAGATCCCCTTGGACCCCTCGCCCTCGGCGGTCATGTTGGCCCCGCTCTCGCGCGCGTCGTGCCCGGCAAGGACTGCTTCGAGCTATGCTATGCTCGTGACTTCTCTCCCGTCAACCTTCCAGCGCTGTACTAGTAGTAGCGCCCACGTCTCTGTGTCAGCGAGGATACGCTGCTACGTACTAATAGCACGTGCTACGTACGTGGTACAACTTGAAGGGCAAGCTGCTTGCAAATTCACGCCAGAAAGTAAGTGCTAGCCTCCTCGTTTTACCGCAAGCAGAATTCTCGACCTTTGGCTGCTCCCTCATTTCCATCATGCCAGAATCCTCAAGCTCGATGAGGGAGTCTAGACCGGCCTCGAGCGCTTGGCAGCCTCCGGGAGGATATCCAGCCACGCCAATCAACGTGTCATCGCGCGACTTCGGCCTCAAACTCGGTCTCGGACTTCGGAGTCCTTGCTCTCAGTCTGCACTAACTCGAAAAAATTGGAATCCAACGGATCGCTCAGAATCGCGTTGCGCAGACCGCGGCGAGGCGGCAGGCCCGAAACGGCCTTCAAGTTCGGGGTCCAGATTCTCGACGTCGACCTCGACGTCTCGACGCGCGCGGGCGGGCGACGCCGGCAGGCCGAGCGGCGCGGCGCGATGTCGAGCAGGCCGCGGCGGGCGCAGTACACGCGCGTGAGCGAGTCGCCCGCCAGCGCGAGCGAGGATGCCGCGAGCCATAGCAGCAGGTCCAAGTCGACGCGGGTCAAGGCGCGCACGGCACGCGCTGCTCGCGCGGAGCTCTACGCGGTGAAGATGCACGCGGCGCTCTGGGTGGCGGCGGCGGTCGCGACGGTCGTGTACACGGACTTCTTCACGGTGGCAAGAACGAGCCCCGACGTGAACCGCCTCTGGCTCAACCTCGGGCTCTTCCTCTTTGTGACGGCGGCGTGCCTCGTGTTGTACATGGCCATCTACGTCCCGCGGGTGCTCAAGTGCGACCTGGATCCGTCCGTGTACAGCCCGAAGATGCTCCCTGTGACGGGCGCCATTAGCCTGCTGAGCGGGCTCTTTCTCCTCATTGGGCTTTGGCCAGCTTTTGGGCTCTTCACGCCGGCCGTCCTTGGGGTGATCTGGATCGGCGCGATCATGAGCGCCCACTTTCTGCCGTCCGTGTAAAACTCATCGTCGTCGCCGTCCAAGCGCATATTGATCACTGGTATTTGTGGACCTCGTTGCTGGCCATCTACGTATATGCAAAAAGAAAAAGCTCTTTCATTTGTTGGTTCGTCGTTCAAGGTCGCGTGAATGCATGCGTGCGCCGCCGCGGTGCGTGTATACGTAGAAATGGAACATGGGGCGCATCAGACGGACATGTCCATCTTGATGGTCTTGTGGGGCTTGTACCCCACAAGTTCGAGGTCCTCGTACTTGAAGCCGTCGATGTCGGTGTTGTCGGTGTTGATCTTGAGCTTGGGGAAGGGGCGCGGCTCGCGGTTAAGCTGTTCCTTGAGGGGCTCGACGTGGTTTTTGTAAATGTGGCAGTCGCCGATGACGTGGATGAACTCCCCGGCGCGCAGGCCGGTGCACTTTGCGAGCAGATGCGTGAGAAGCGCGTACGAGGCAATGTTGAAGGGCACGCCCAGGCCGATGTCGCCCGACCGCTGGTACATTTGGCACGAGAGCTCGCCCTTGGACACGTAAAACTGCGCGAACATGTGGCAGGGCGGCAGGGCCATGAGGTGGAACGCCGCCGGGTTCCAGGCCGAGAGGATCATGCGGCGGTCCGTCGGGTTCGTTTTGATGGTGTGCACAAGCTGCGCGAGCTGGTCTACGCCCTGGCCGGCGTACTCGTCGTGCATGGTCTTGTACTCGGCGCCAAAGTGGCGCCACTGGAAGCCGTAAACGGGGCCGAGATCGCCCTCCTCGCGATCCGTGAGGCCGATCTTGTCAAGGTACGCGCGGGACCCGTTGCCGTCCCAAATGTGAATGTCCTTTTCCTGCAGCGACTTGGCGCTGGTGTCGCCCGAGATGAACCAGAGCAGTTCCTCGGCGACGCCGCGCCAAAAGACGCGCTTGGTCGTCAGCAGCGGGATGGTGTCGTCGCGGAGGCTATAGCGCATCGTCGTGCCAAAGGTGGAGAGCGTCCCGGTCCCGGTCCGGTCGCCGCGGTCGTCGCCATTTTCGAGCACGTAGCGGACCATGTCGAGGTACTGGAGCTCCTCGTGGCGGGGCTGGGCCTTGGGCGCGGCGGCGGGTGCCGGCGGGCGCGGCGCCTCGACGGCGGGCGCCTCGGCCTCGGGCGCCTCAGACGAGGCCGCAGCGGGCTCGGGGCTCGTGGAGCGGCGGCGGCCCTCGCCGCCAGAGTCCGCGGCCGGGTCGGCGTCGGCGGCGTTGCGCTGGAAGTGGAGGAACTCGTACTGGACGCCGCCCTCCTCCTGGCGGCCCTCGGGCGCCAGCTCGGGGTGGCCCGTGCACTGGAAGACGGTCTCGTCGAGGTCAGGGAAGAAGGTGTCGCACTTGAAGTCGCCGTAGACGCGCGTGAGGAAGACGGACTCGCAGGCCTCATGCGAGAGCGCCTCGGCGTAAACGCTGGCGCCGCCGATGACGAAGGCGCGCTCGACGTCGGTGCGGGCGTTAAGCACCTCTAGGGCGGCGTCGAGGCTGCTGCAGACGGCGACCTCGCTGGGGATCTCGAGCTCCTCCCGCAGCGCCGCGGCCGCGGAATGGTCGCCGGCCTTGCGGGAGAGCACGACGTTGACGCGCCCCTCGAGGGGCCGCATCTTGGCCGGGATGCTGGTCCAGGTCTTGCGGCCCATGATGACGGCGTTCTTCTTGCCCTCGGCGCGCGCCGAGGTCGTGAGCAGCTTGAAGACGCGCAGCTCGTTGCGCAGGCGCCACGGGAGCCTGCCCTCGATCCCGATGCCGCCGCCGTTCTCGGCCACGGCCACCGCCAGGCTTACGGGGACGCCGGCGGCGGCCTTGCCCGCCGCGCTCATGCTGGCTGGGGAGGGCGCGCGCGCGCGTCTGCGTCCGCGAGGGTCTCTCTCTCGCGCGCGCGCGTCGGGTCTCTCGGCGCGTGGTTGTTGCTGGTCTGCAGCGGAATGGACGCGGCCAGCGCGCCTAACCACCGCGAGAACGCCGCCGAGAACGCCGCTGAGAACGCCGCTCTAACCGTCGACGGCCCTCGGACTCTCGGACTCGGAGTCCGTCATCAAAGCTTGGACTCGGAGGCCAAGTTGACGTGAAGAACAGGGTCGTCATGGAGATCGACAAGGTCTGCGTCGAGATGATCTACAAGGACGGCGAGATGATTATGGACGGCGACGTCGTGATGAAGATGGAGGCCGTCAACGTGGAATTGGCGATGGCCGACAGCTTGGAGAGCCACGGATAAAGGACATAATATACGAGGTTTGCGTCGAGATGATCTACAAGGACGGCGCGATGATAATGGACGTCAACGTCGTGATGATGGAGGACGTCAACTTGTGAGGATGACGATGGCCGGCCGATGAAGTACAACGTCGACGTCGAGATGATTTACAAGGCGTGGCGATGGCCGCCGGCGTGAAGAGCGAAATCCAAGGACAAGGATTTCACAAACGTCAATGTCGAGATGATCTGCAAGGGCGTCGCGATGATCTACAAGAGCGTCGCGATGATCTAGGTCGTCATAATAGCGATAAACGACGGCCTCGCGCGTCTCATGAAGACTTTCAGCAAGGAAACTTGGTGAGAACGAGAGAAGAATGCGTTATATCAGCAGGGGCAGTATTAAATAAATTAGAACATGGGCAGGGGCCGGTGCGGTGCGCAGGAAGCATTACATTGTGTACGAGATGTTGGCGGGACAACTGGCAGTGATCTTGGCAAAGACCTTTTCAATCGGCGTGAAGATGACCGATTTGCCGGACTCGGACTCGGACGTCATGCTTCCCGGGGTCTGCGGCAAAGTCGCGTAGTTGTAAAGTGCCGGGGGCTGCAGGTATGGCTGAGCCGCATTCCAGGAGTCATGAACGAACTGCATACGGAGGATGGTGTGCTGCTTGAGCGCAAACTCCTTACCGATGAGGGTCTTGTGGAAGTACGCGGACTGCCGCGAGATCCAGTGTCGCGGCGGGGCCCTATTGAAGGCCACAAAGGTGAGCTCCTCGCCCTCGGACACGCGTAGCGAGGACAGACACCGTAGCGCCACGCGCTTGTCGTACGCCAGGCACTCGCCCGTCTCCGCATAGGCGTCACAATCGAAGGCGAGGCCTGGCTTGGTGAGCTCGCAGAGCAGCTCGACGCCCGGGACGGCCGTGATCGCCGCAAGCAGCGTTTGCTTGGCGGCCTCCAAAGATCCGCCAAGCTTGTCGTTGCACTCGATGATGGTAGGCAGCGGCTTGTCTTGGCGGAACGGCTCGATCGCCTCGAAGGCCTTTGGCCCGCGAAAGACGAAGACCGAGTCGGCCATGGTCTGGTGCGTGTGGAGATGGAACTCTCGCGCCGTGCCCGAGAATGGGAACTGGAAGCGGTGCCACATCACCGAGCTGCTCGGGTCCGCTGGGATGTCGTACGTGCAGGGTCCGGTCCCGAAACAGCCATTGCCTGAGTGCAAGTACGTGACGGGCCGCTTGGGAAGGGTTTCCTTGTGCAGAATGACCACGTCGAGGTAGACGCCGTCAAGAGGCTCGTTGAGAACGTTGTTGAGGTCAAAGTCGGAGGCGAACCCGGTCTGCAAGTTGTAAAGTGCGTAGCCCTCGTCGTCTTCGAGCTCATCCAGGAGACAAGCGAGCCCACCCTCAGAGGCCTTGCACTCGCTATCGCCGTGGGCCTGCAGCAACACGTGGTGCAGGTCGGTGTTTACCTGATAGCGGACCATGGTCTTTTTCAGACGCTCTGACCGCGACGCGTATCCGTACATGTGGGCGTGATGGATATGAATGGGAGGATATCCGATGGGATTCCCGTCTGAAAAGGTGGGCAGGAACATGCCTCCGACGACCGAGAAGTTCTTGCCAAAGTGCGACCTCCGCAAACCCCCCACGTCCATCCAGCTGGCCGAGGCCCAGTCGTAGCCTCCTGGCATGTGAAAGGGGCCCACACGGTCGATCGTGACGGTGACGCCGTCGCGCGACGGGTCTGGGAAACTGCACACCTGGTGGAGCAAATGAAGATCGGCAGAGCAGTTTTTCCGTGGCTCTACGCACACCCGGAATCTCCTCTCCGTCTTTGAGCCTTTGATGAGCTGCCAGCCGGTCTCATCGGGCTCTTCCTGGCTCTCGATATCCTTGATGAGCTCGTTATGTCGCTCGAACTGGCCGCAGTGCTCTTGACGAGCCTCCATGATCTCGTCAAAGCGCTTGCGCTTGTGCTGGATTCTTGCCTCGTCCTGCACGAGGACCTTATAGGCCGGATCCGTCCCGAGTTGCGTGTTCGGGCGGTCTTGGAGGTACAGCTGCCACTCGCTGAGCGGAACGTCGTCCTCGGGAGCGACGGGTGCATAATGCCACTCTTTTGGCACGTGCACACGTGGGGTTGGCGCGGCCCGTGTCTCCGCGGCCGCGGCGGGCGTTGTCTCCCCGAAGGCAGAGCTCGCGGCGGCGAAGAGCATGACCAGCAAGCACGTCACGGCGGCCGCGAGGAGCGCGTTCCGGTTCACCGTCGAGGTCGTACGTTCCCCCTTGGCGCCAGCTCCACGTTCGTCGCGGCGAGGGAGCAGCTCCGCCGCTACGGCCTCGACGTCCGCGATCTCGTCGGCGGCATGATCCCCCCCGTCCTGCGGCGCGGCGCCCGCGAAGAGCCTCTCCGCCGCGTCCTTCTCCGCGTCCGCCGCGTCGTCGTGGTCCGCGCCTTCGCGTCCTGCATTTCGAATCATCGTCATGACGATCTCCGAGGATCTCCGACCGAAAGACAGCCGCCAGTCGAGGGGATCCGCTCCCGCGTCGCGGGGCCCGCGACGCGCCGCGCCGCGCCGCGCCGCGCCGCGCCGCG
>KQ758850.1:7102773-7119255 GCA_001462505.1 Aurantiochytrium sp. T66
CGCGGTGATGCGGCGCGTCGCGGCATCGCGGCGGACGGGCACTCGGGCGGGGCAGAAGAAAAAACGTACGCGAGGAAGGCGAGGTTCTCCAGGTCGCCAACGGCGTCGATGATGACCACCTCGGACTAGTACTACAAGTCTGTCTCAAGAAGGCCCAAGGACGATGCGAGCGAGCGAACGATCAAGATCAAGACCATGATGGTCGATCCAAGGTTGTTGTACGGGCACGCGTCCGAGGGTCTGGCGGAAAACGCCATGGCTGCGCAGGCTGCCCCTTGCCGTGCTTTGCAGAACGGCGAAGTCAACTTCGAGGCCGTGAATGGAATGAAACACCGTCAATCAACTGTTGGCTGGCTGGCAGGCTGCGGCTTCTCGTACGTACCCGGTATGTACGTACGTACGTACGTACGTACGTACGTACGTACTACGTACGTAGAAGTTCTGCAACAGCATCCACGCGATCATCCACGCGCTCGAAGATCTGCAGTCGACAATGATGAACTTCGAAGATGATCCCCAAAAGTCCCGAGCGAGTTTTGGGCCTGCCGCGTCCAGACCGCATAACCCGCGACTAGTCTCCCCTCTCCGCGTGCAGTTTCCGCGCACTAGTTTCCGGACTGTAGTGTGCGCGTGAGCCTCCCGGATATCCTGGGCCAAATCATGAGGGGACGAATATTCCGAGTCGCGAGGCTTGTTGCAAACTTGCGCGCGTAGCGGCATCGCAGCGGCACGGCGTTGTTTGCCGCGCAGCTTCACGGAGGATGGAGTTTCGACGCTTTGGTCAGTCGCCCGGCGCCGAAAAGTGAATCCCAAGCATCGAACGTAAGATAACGTCCAAAAGCAAAAGGCAGGACTCGAACTCGACTCGCGCACGCACGAGGATTCTGCGTCTCCTTGAAGCTTTTCTGGATCAGGAGCCGCGCGCGTTGCGAGCTCCTTGAAGAGTTCTTGTCTTGCGCAAGCTCAGCTGACGTCGCGTCGCTCAGCTCATGTTGCTCAAGATCGCAGCTGATCCTCCTGACAAGAACTCCCGAGCAGAGCAGCGCGGACGGGTCGCGCTTCAATCAAGGTCCGGTGGCCTCGCCGCGCAGCTCGCCGTGTCGCTTGCGTCAATCATCAGGACAGAAGATCTTCTGAAGATCTCGCCAGAAGATCGAACGTCGTCAGGATGCCCCATGATTTCAGCCTCCCCCTCTCAAAAAAGATAGCAGAACCGCGGCGGACGCCCATCATGGGCCAGCGACTCCGATTCCGGCGCCCCGCGCTTGCGTGCTCCGCTCTGCTCCGCTCCGCTCCGCTCTTCTCGAGCCCGGACGCCGCCGGCGCCCCGGTGTCCGTGTGAAGTCGCGGTCGAGCATTCGGATCGCGTTGACCGCCGAGACGGTCCGCCCGCCCGCCATGCTCGACGATCTCCGACTCGCGCGCGCCGTGCCGATCATTGAACTGGCGAGCCTCGCCGAGTCGCGTGTCAGCTGAGGCGTGAAGTCAATTCGTCTCGTGCGAGCGAGCGCGCGAGCGTGCGTGCGAGCGTGCGAGCGTATGTCCTACTCGGCGGCCGACGGTCCCAATCACGACCCCCGGAGTGACTTCTCACAGTGCCGCCCGCCCGCCCGCTCGCTCGCGCGCTGCGATGAAGAAGATCCGCGTCGAGGCCGACTGAGAAGGACGACGAGGCCGGCAGCAGCAGCAGCAGCAGCAGCAGATCCGCAACGAAGAATCGAAGTACGTAAGTACCGTGGCCAGCCCGACCGACCCTGAGTAGCGGACGGAAATCTCGCGAGCCGCTCGGACCTGGTGAGCTGACGACGCCGACGCGGGCGTGCTGCTGCTTGCTCGCGAACGCAGGCTGCGCAGACCGGCAAATAGCAAAAAGCGAAGAAGGAGAAGGAGGAGAAGCCAGGAGAATGCTCGCGTCCCGCAGCATGCGCAGCGCTCTCATGCGGCGCGTCGGCAACGCGCGCGGTCTGCACGCGTCGGCGCGGCAGGACATGAAGGTCCTCGTGGCGCTGTACGACGACCCGGAGACGGGCTACCCGCCCGAGTACGCGCGCGACGAGATCCCCGAGATCCAAAAGTACCCCGACGGGCAGACGACGCCGACCCCGCAGACGGAACTGCCCTTTAAGCCCGGCGAGCTGCTCGGCTGCGTGTCGGGCGAGCTCGGCCTGCGCAAGTTCCTCGAGGACCGCGGGCACTCGCTCGTGGTGACGAGCGACAAGGACGGCCCGGACTCGGAGTTCGAGAAGGAGCTCGAGGACGCCGATATTGTCATCTCGCAGCCGTTCTGGCCCGCGTACATGACGGCGGAGCGCATCGCCAAGGCCAAGAACCTCAAGGCCTGCCTGACGGCCGGCATCGGGTCCGACCACGTCGACCTCGAGGCGGCCTGCAAGCACAACATCACCGTCACCGAGGTGACCTTTTGCAACTCGATCAGCGTCGCCGAGCACGTCTGCATGCACATCCTCACGCTCGTGCGCAACTTTGTGCCCTCGTACAAGATCGTCTGCGAGGGCGGCTGGAACATCGCTGACGCCGTCTCGCGCAGCTACGACGTCGAGGGCATGTCGGTCGGCACCATCGCCGCGGGCCGCATCGGCCTCGCCGTGCTGCGCCGCATGGCCCCCTTCGACTGCAAGCTCCACTACACGGACCGCCACCGCCTCTCGCCCGAGGTCGAGAAGGAGCTCAACCTCACCTTTCACGAGTCCGTCGAGGACATGGTCAAGGTCTGCGACGTCGTCACCATCAACTGCCCGCTCCACCCGGAGACGGAGAACATGATGAACGACGAGATGCTCGCCAAGTTCAAGCGCGGCGCCTACCTCATCAACACCGCGCGCGGCAAGATCTGCGACCGGGACGCCATCAAGCGCGCGCTCGAGTCCGGCCAGCTCGCCGGCTACGCGGGCGACGTCTGGTTCCCGCAGCCGCCCCCGCGCGACCACCCGTGGCGCACCATGCCCAACCACGCCATGACCCCGCACATTTCCGGCACCAGCCTCTCGGCCCAGCACCGCTACGCCGCCGGCGTCATCGAGACGCTCGAATGCATCTTTGACGACAAGCCCATCCGCGACGAGTACCTCATCGCCCAGAACGGATCCCTCGCCGGCGTCGGCGCCCACTCGTACAGCCCGGGCAACGCCACCGGCGGCAGCGACGAGTCGGTCAAGTTCAAGAACAAGTAGGCCTAGCAAATCCCAACATGATGAAGAAGAAGGTTCATTTATTCTCACGCGAACATCTTGGACACACGTCGAACGAACTGGCAAACTAAGCGAGCACGTCGAACCGAGCGGCAAACGAGCACCTCTCTAGTGAGCACGTCGAGCCAGCAAGTGGGCAGGTCTCGTGCGAGCACGAGCACATCGAGCTTGCAAGCGAGCACGTCTGCACGTATCCCGCGAGCACTTCCTGCAAAGGAGCTTAGCGACGCCGAGCCAGCACTTGCTGCGAGTCGCCTCCTCGTTCGTCACTCGCCCAAGTTGGCCAAACAAAGGCTTGTGCAAAAGCTTCTCGACGCGTGGCGCCCGCGAGTTCGAAGCCTCAAGTTGATGCTGCCCCAGCCCAGCATGCAAGGCCAAACACGACACAGATCGATCCTGGCCTCGCCCAAGATCTAAAACATGGCGAGCCAGAGGGTCGTCCATACCGCGTAGCCCGCGCCCAGCGACGGGAGGAGCGACCACCTGAGCCGGGACACGCAGAGGTAGAGCACGGTGGCGAAGACCAAGCTCGCCCCGACGCCCTTGATGATCTGCCACGAAAACATCTCGAGCGCGGCGGCGTGCTCGGCGTCCATCGCGAGCGGCCCGCCGCTGGACGCCGCCTGGCCGGGACCCTCCGCGGCTTTGCGAGCCTGCTGGCGCTCGTAGAGGAGCAAGGCCACCGTGGTCGTGACGGGCGCCGTCGCGAGCGCCGCCGCCAGCGTCTCCGAGTACTCGGCCGCGTACATGGTCAGCGCCAGGAGGACGCACGTCAGGCAGAGCTCGACGAGGTCGACCATCGTGCTGCAGGCCCTGCGCCGCGCAGCGACGCCTCGAGCGCGACGCAGGTCTGGATCGCGGTCACGGCCCTCGCCCCCGAAGTGGCCCAACAAAGAGAGAAAGAGCCTCAACAAGGCGCACTCGCGCGCGAGCGGGCGAAGCCGGATGCCGCTGATTTGCGGGTTCTAAAGCCGGGAAGGCCAGCGCAAGGGCGGCACATCGCGAGCAGCCGCCAGATAAGGGTTGTTGCACAAACAGCCACGAGAAGTCCGAGAAGCCGCTAGGAGTTCGCACAAGGACCAGCTTGTCCAGAAGATCCCAAGTTCTGCGCAAGACGGCCAATGGCGTGTGGCAGCAATCCAGGACAAGACGTCATGACGGCGATTTACGAGCAGCCCCCGTCCGCTTGTGGACGGCTGATAAATGACTTTAACGGTGCCTCTGATGCACAGGAATACGCGCTGGCAACTTGCGCGCACGAGCGCCGAAGATACTGTTAGATAGCAAGTTCCTTGGAGAGCCCGGACGGCAAGCCAATGATGCCAACCATCCAGGCAAGGACGATGAACTGCGAGCAGCCGCCAGTTCGCTGATCGACGCTACTAGGCCAGCTTGACAAGGATCCAGGGACCAAGACAGATCGCGAGCTCTGCTCAAAGGCATCCAGCCATTGCATGCCATCCATGAAACTGGTTCCAGCGGATGCGTCACGAGAGCTCGCATCCAGCATGCGTGCACCAGATGGCAGGCTCCTTCATCTCAAAGCCGGGACGGCTATTCAATGCAGCCATCCAGGAAAGAAGAGCAAGCTGCATGCAAGTAGCCCAGTGCTGGCTCGTCCATTGGCTTCGACGGATGCGCCACGAAAGTTCACGTGCATCATCGGCGAGTTCTTGTAAAGCCAGGACCCCAGGATCAGTCGACAGACCCGGCTCATCCGGCGGGCGGCAAGTTGCGAGTAGCCGCCAGTCCGCTGGAAAATGGACGGCCGCCAAATCGCTGCGACGAAATTCGCACGAGCTGCCACAAGAGCTCACCGAACTGCTTGGGCCCGGCCAAGAATGCAAAGGACAACAAATTCAGCGTCCGCTGGCAGGTGGACGGCCGACAAGTTGCTGCGACGGAGTTCACGCGAGCTGCCTCGACACTTCATGTTCAGAAGCTTGAGGCGCCAGCTAAAACACACCAAAATTGCGAGTTCGTAAAGCCGGGACGCCCAGCCAATGAGCGGGTACGACTTGCATGCGCCCGCGTCGGAAAGATCCAGCGACCAAGTTCTGCTCAAAGCCGGGGCGAGCCAATGCCGATAATCGCTCCAGTGAGGGACGGGGACGGACGACAAACCGAGTTCGCTGATCAAGCTTCGACGAGAGCTCGTGAACCAGCTTCCATGCGCCAGCGTGTCGCCAGCGTCCGTCATCCAGCGACCACGCGACTTCTTCTCGAAACCGGGAGCCGATGCTGCGAGCATTGGTCGCTGCGGGAGCTGTCACGCGTTCAGCCTGGGCCTTGAAAGATCCATCTTCGCTCCGCAAGTTGCCCAGCATCAGGATCTGCACTCGCGGGCCGCCCACCAGCCTCCGGCCCGCCTGGCAGATGCTCCCTGAAGACTTGCGGTGCGCGCAGTATCACGAGGGGCTGGTCTGCCGACTGGCTGTGCAAAACCTGTGCAACGCTTGCGTTGCGTCGGGGCGGCGTCTTCGGGGGGCGTCCTTCGGCGCCTCCGCGCGCGCCTTGAAGGCGCCCACAGTTGATGATCTGACGGCGTCGACACCAAGATCCGAGCTCGTCTCGCCTCTGGCGGCGGCTCGAAGTCCGGAAGACTTCTTCCTTATTTTGGCCGCGCTCGCTCTCGCGCTCTCGCTCTCGTTTGTCTCGAGCCGCCATGGCCGCTTCTTCCGCTGCTGCAGCGCGTCGCCCATTTCTGTGGGGATTGGGGCAACAAGTGAGTCACGTCCGTGCTGCCAGTGGGTGTGAGAATGATTCGTGGTGGGGGCCACTGGAAGGCTGCAGCTCGCGGCCAGATCGATCACGGGGTGCGCGTCGGGAGTCTCTCTCGTTACCCTGCCGGCGCCGGGGTCCCCTCTTCGCCTTCGTGCGTTTGGGGTTCGCCTCTTCGGCCTCTGCGCGACTCTCGACGAGTTTCGCCGGTGCGGAGCCCCTGAAGTCGCAGTCCAGCACGCGCTTTGCCGGCTTCAGGTTCGTCGGCACCATCGTCGAAACAGACGGGACGGTCGACGCCGATCACCCCTTCGGCTTGGGCCCCAGCGGCGACGCGGGCAGCCCGTTCTTCTTCAACGAGGACGCGTCCACGAACGAGGCCGGCGCCTGGGATACCTTTGGCAGCTCCAACGCTGCAGGCGGTTTTACCAACACGCCGCAGGCGCTCCAGGCCGCAGCGCATATCCTCTCGCTCAACGAAGCCGCCGGCGGACCCCGCGATGGCGCCATCAAGGTCGTCGTGCTCCTCACGGACGGCAACCCGAACCGCTACTGGGGCACCGAGTGCGACGACATTCCCGAGATCACGGGGCCCGGGGGCAGCGAAAATGTCCGTGACCCGAACGACGTCGCGTGCACCGAGTACCAGGCGGCCAAGCTCATCAACGACTACGGCGCCTACCTCGTAGTTGTTCGCATCGGCAACAACCTCGACGCCGACTTCATGGAGCACTGCATCAACCAGACCATCCCCGAGGAGCAGGCGCCCTCGATCCAGCAGATCCAGGTCGCCTCGTTCGCTGAGCTCCAGGATGGCATCGACGCCATCGTCGATGCCACTTGCATTGACCCCGCCTACGCCACGCCCTTGCCGGTGGACTACCCTGATCAGGCCTCGACATGCGCCGCCAGTGTATGAGCAGCGCGCCCAAATAACCGATCAATCTCATTTCCTCAAAGCCCGCTCCGGGCGCTCTGCCGGGGGTCGGCCCGCACGCAAGCAAGCCCACCACGCGGGCTTCGTTCGCCGCCCGGCGAAGCAGCTTGGCGGCCGCCCGCCGGCGAGAGCGCTTCCCGCGCGCGCGGGCCCCGGGCCTCGACGGCCAACGGCTTCTGGCCGCTCAGGTCTGCCGCCGTTTTGCCCTCTGTCCACGAGAAAGTAGGCAAATTAACGCCGCGCGAGGCTTTTGAGCAGGTTGCGAACTTGTCGTCATGTCGCGCTTCTTCTGGCGCAAGACCTGGCGGCCCGCCGCGGGGCGCGCCCCGCGTGCGCGCCCCGCGTGCGCGCGAGGCCGTGGAGGAGCAGGCACGGACGCCGTCGTGGCACCAGTCCTGCTCCTCCTCGTGCGTCCGCGCTCTGGGTACCGCAGTCTACTAGTCGAGTTCTCAACGCCCGATCAAACCCTGACTGCCCGCGCGCAAGCGAGCCGTCAAGACCGCGCGCGCGCCGCGTGGATCGCCCTTCCCCCTCCTGCCGCCGCCGCCGCCGAGCTGCCCCTGGCCCCCTTCGCACGCGCAGCTGCGCTCCGCGAGCCGAGAACTGGGAGCCACGATTCCGCGCGGAATCGAGGTACGAACTCAGACTCCGCTCCGCCGACCCTCGCAGACGCGCGCACGGACTGCCCGCGCGACGCCGCGCCATGCCCCGCCGCAGCGCCACCGCGAGCGCGCCGCGAGCTGCCGATGAGGACGTGAAAGTCGAACAGCATGGTGCCTCGACGACGTCCTTCCTCGACGGCTTCGTGGACAAGCCCGCGACGGCGAAGCTCTCGCGCGCCGCGCCCATGGCGTCCGAGCCGTCGAGCAGGTCCTCCGCGAGTCAGCCCCGGAGCGGCGCCAAACGGGCCTGCACGGGGCCTGCTTCTTCCCGGTCGCGCAAGATCGTCGAGTCCGAGAAGGCCCTCGCCGACGGCGCCACGAGCGCCGACCCAGGCCCAAAGATGGAGACCAAGCCCCTCGCCGCCTCCTCGTCGTCCCACTCCGGCGGCTTCGTGGAGGAGCCCGCGACGGCGAAGCATCCGCGCGCCACGCCCGAGGCGTCGCCCGAGCCCGCAGGCTCCGCCTTGGCGAGAGTCCGGCCCCGGCGCGGCGCCAAACGGGCCTGCACGGGGCCTGCTTCTTCCCGGTCGCGCAAGATCGTCGAGTCCGCGAAGGCCCTCGCCGACGGCGCCGCGAGCGCCGACCCAGTCTCCCTCGCCGAAGTCAGCGTCCCCGCCGACGCTGTCGTCATCAGCCCCGCCGAGGCCGCCGTGGTCCCCGGGCCAAAGATATTGCCCATGTGCTGCGAGGTCGGCTGTAGGAGCAAGGCCGGAACCAACAACAAATGCGGCGCGCATGGCGGTCTGACACGATGCTCCAAGAGAGGCTGCCCAAATCAGGCTCGAGGCGGAGGTACTTGTACTATGCATGGCGGCACGCGACCGCGCTGCTCGATGCCAGGCTGCCCAAATCAGGCTCTACGTGGCGGCAAATGCAAGAAGCATGGCGGCGGCCCACGTTGCTCTGTCGATGGCTGCGCCACGGCCGCCGCCTCTGGTTTCACCACGTGCACGAAGCATGGCGGCTGCCGGCGTTGCTCTGTCGATGGCTGCACCTCGTCCGCCAAGAGCGGTTTCACCACGTGCATCAAGCATGGCGGCGGCCGGCGTTGCTCTGTCGATGGCTGCGCCACGTCAACCCCCTCGGGTTCCACCGAGTGCAAAAAGCATGGCGGCGGCGAGCGTTGTGCGTTCGATGGTTGCTCCACGGCTGCACGGAACGGCTACGCCATGTGCTCCAAGCATGGTGGCGGCCAGCGCTGTTCAACGCAAGGTTGCACCAAGCGGGCTTTTGTCGTCGGCCTGTGCTTCACTCATGGTCGCCAGTACGTGTGCAAGGCACCCAACTGCAGACGCCGCGCTCGCGACCGGGGCTTTTGTCAACCGCATGCGGCAGTCCTAGTTTGCGACGCACCGCTGGGCGAAAAGGGGCTCTGACCCTCGACAAGCCTCGGCAGAGAAGCCCGCCGCGACGAGACTTTAGCCCACGCGCCAGCGCGTCAAGCTTCATCCCTGTGCGCGACGCGCGAGGCAAAGGCTCTAAGTCGGCCCTCGCCGTGCGTTGCGAGCTCGTGTCAGTGTGGAATTTTGGTCGACCTCGAGCAGCAGGGCGTTGGCGAAGACCACCATGGACCGTATAGCACAGAGACAGCAGGCCTGCGACGTCACCTTGAGCGTCGAGCCCCGGTCGTTGCGCTCGTCCTCCGTGCCGAGGCAGAGCGCCAGGGACCGCATGACCTCGCGGTCTCGAGAACTCGCGACGCGCTTCCGTCTACGAGCCGGCTTGGACATCCATGTCGCTCGCGCTACGACTGGTATCTCGCGCAGCCGGAGGCTGTAGTTAATCAAATCAACTCAGAGCTTTACTTGGCGGCCCATTCGGCATTCCGAATTCGAACTTGTGCGCATTGAGACCGCGGTGGCGAGGCCGCGCAGGCGGCGTTTGACGCAGGTAGAATCTGGTGATCTCGCCTTGTGGGGTCTGAATGCTGCGGACCTGACCGATGAGCAATATCGTGACCGGCAGTCGGTGAACATGCTGGTCTCGTCAGCAGCAGGTTCTGCAGTTCAGGCGCGCGAGCGCAAAAGCTCGCAGCGCGAAGCGACGAGTTTATGGCGAGCCAAGATGAGGGACAACTTCGCTATGCAGGGCGCGGGATCACCATGCGGCTTGGCGCAAATGGCGAGCAGACCCCTCGCGCTATATAGCACAGGCCGTGGGCGGGCTTATCTGCCCAGCTTTGGGCGGGATGTTGAAGCGCTGGCGACCTCACCGCTTTAAAGCCTCCCTCGCCTCGGAAGGACGCTGTTCCAGACCTCCACGCAGGCGTCGACGCCGGTGTTATGGAGGTCACGCACGTGGCTGGACCCGGGGAGAGGCAACAGAGGCTGGATCCAGGGCACCTTTGTACCTTTCCGTGTGGCACGCCCATCCCCTGGTCGCTAATCGAGCCTGTGGAGTTGGCGACGGGCGTTGCAGTCAAAGACTGGCGGCCGGGGCGAGCCTCGTGAGCCACTGCGCCAAGGCACGTGCAAGCGGGCAAACGGAAAAAGGGCATTCTTCGACCATTAGCAATTTGCATGGTCGACTTTGGCTCGCAGGCCCAAGTTCTGCAGGAGAATGGAGTACCGAGCATGGCCAACGTCCAACGTCTGGTGCGGGCGCTGTACGAAAGCCAACAAATGGCTCTTCAACTTCAAGCGCGGTAGCACAGGAGTGCGCTGTCGTGGTTGCTTGTTTGCTTGTGAGCCACTCGGACTTCGTCAACAGCATGGCTGTGGAGGACGGTCGTGTAGCGTCCGGGTCCGAGGACAAGACGGCCCGCGTGGGGACGCCGCTCCGAGCGCGCTGCAGCAAGTGTCCGAGGGCCATTCTGAGGAGCGCACAGGGCATGGAGGGCGGCCGTGTGGCGTCTGGGTCCGTGGACAGGACCCGAGATTCGCGTCAAACTCCGTGATTCATCCCGAACGCCACAGGACGCGATTAGGCGTGCAGCACTTTCCAAACTGCGCGCGGAAAACCGGTTGAGCAATCAGAAGTACGCGCAGCCCGGCGTCGCGCAGGCTCCGATTTACAACGGCCATCGAGAGTGCTCGGCATGAGCCTTCGGCCCTTCACAAATTCGGTGGCGGCGACCTTCCAGTTGCTCGACCTCGCCGGGTAGCGCAGAAGCGTGCCGCCCTGCGCCCTTTGGGAAGCAGCGAGACAAAACTGAACAAGGCCTAGTCCAGGCCTACGCGCGACCCGGCCAAGCACCATCATGCGTGCCTTCAAGACAAGCCCCCACTGGGTTCGCCTCGATAGGAATGTGCGAATCTCGCGCCAGAGGTTGAAGCCTTGAGGATAAAATTGATCGAGATGTTCGCGGAGGCGCGGGAGATTGCCCGAGATTGCCATGCGCCATGTGCGAATGAGGAAGTCGGAAGCAGAACCGCTGCACGTCCAAGGCACACGGCTCGCGCCCTTGCACGCCGCGAAGCCTCGCCTGATCGCTGCAGCCGTCTCAGTGGCCGGTGAGCCGTAGGTCGAGACTCGAGAGCAAATTTGCATGCAAACCATCTCGGGACCTCCGTGATCGATTGAATTGGGGCGTAGGTAGTACGTAACTTATCAACCACGTACGTACGTACGCCGTGTACGTACGACGTACGTACCGGGTACGTACGTTCTACGGCCACCAAATCCAGGACCACTTGTCGGCGAAAAAATCTCGCCCAAGCCTGAAGACTGAAGTGTTCTTCCATCACGCCCCATCACGCCCCAGCACAGCTGGTTGGTTGGTTGACGGTTGGTCGGCGTCGGCCGCGATTGCTGCCTGCCTGGCAATCACCCTCACAACGAACCCTAGCTTGAGATGTCGTCGCGTCGTCAGTGCTCGTCACCCTGTCTGGGCGCCGGAGATCTCGTCACAATTGTGAGACGATCTGCTTTCATAGGCGGCGAGGGCTCTCGCGAGACTAAAAAGCTGACAAAGGCGAAAAATAGGGCGGGCGTGGTCAGCCTCAGGCCTAGCCCCGTCGAGCAGGTCGTCGAGCTGCTGCTGCTGCTGCTGCTGCTGCTGCTGTGCTGTGCTGTGCTGTGCTGCTGGCGGCCACAGGATCATCGATGCTGCAGTGCAGCCGACGCGCAGCCTGATGAGTCGCGCGCCGCGGGTCGTGGGCCGCTTGGGATATTTGCCCGGCGCAGGCCTGCGCAGCGCCCGCGCGAGGCGCGAGGGCGAGAGGCCGCCGGCACGAGCGAGAGCTCGCGAGAGCAAGGGAAGTGGTCTAAGCAGCGAGCTTGAGCAGCTTGGGCCACTTCGCCGGACCCCGCGATCCTCGGCCGACCCGGACCTGGCGGGCATCCGGCGGCCCCACGGCGGCGCCTGGGCTTGGCTTGATGCCGTGCGGGATGAGGTCACGACGCGGGTCTCTCTCGCAAAGAACTGGAGCTTGGATAACAGACGGGGGCATTATATGAGTTATGATGCGAGGGGAGGCACCCGCCTCACGAAGAACCAGAAAAAAGCGGGCTACCAGCAGGGAAATTCACAGGGTTTGTCAAGATCCATGCTTGGAAGGCTCTTGAGAGACGGGCACGCCGTCGGCATGCCTGGCTTGCAGTCGAGCCGTCGTCGAGCCAGGACTTGCAGTCTTGCACAGTCCGAGCGATCGTCCGAGCTTTCTTTCTGCTCAAGATCGCTGCATTGCGTTGTTGCCCTCCCGTCCGCCTCCCCCTTGACAGCGAGTCAGCGACCCTCATCAACTTTTACAATCGTTGATGAGCCCACGTGCACGTGACGAGACGAGACGACTCATCAGTCGACAGACGAGCGCAAGCGCAAGCTCAAGCTCCCTGAAAAGGTGAGCTGACAGGCTGCAGGAGACTGCAGCAAACACTCACTGTCAGTGGGTCGCAGCAAAATGACGGCATGGCCTGCGCGATCGCCTGCGTCTTCATACGGGGCCTACTTGCGCAGGCGACGCGCAGGCTCCCTGACTCATCCGATGTGGCGCGCGTCGATCATCGCAACTGAGTAAAGCCTCGTGACTCGTGAGCTGGACTTCCCCGGGGGCACCCGGCACTCCGTACCTTAGGTACGGTCGTCTACTACGTACTAAGCACACGTATACGTGCGTCGTACGCATGCGCCGCATGTGGCACACGCTGCGGTTCCCGGGCCGGCGGGGCAGGCCTCGCGAAAAGGGGCTGTGCGGCCCGGGCGACGGCCCGTGCACGGGCTGTGCCTGCCCGTCTAGCTGAGGAAACCTCGTTTCGAGTCTCCGAGTCCTCGGAGTCGTTCTCCGGCCCGTCCGTTCTCATCTCCTCCCGTCCCGTCCCGTCCCGCCCCGTGCCGCTTCGTGTCACGTGTCGTTTTGATTTCGAGCGAGGGAGCGAGCGAGCGTCCGAGGACCCTCAGGCATGCTCGTCGCGGACTCCTCGCGGCCGCGTCCTCGCGGCCCACCGGCACTCGTCCCTGAGTACTCGTCCCTGGCCGTCGAGTAGACGTCGAGCATCGAAAATGTCGTCATCAAGTCACTGCCAAGAAGCCGGAGCTGCCAAAGCGTAAGTCAGAGTGTCCAGAAGGACGACGTAAAACTGAGAGTCTTGATTGAGACAAAGTACGGCGTACGTACGTCCCCAGGGCGCTCGCGCGCGCGCCATCGCCTGGCAGGAAGTCCACCCCGGGAGCCGGGAGTCTGTAAGAGCCTTTTTGGTCGTTTTCATTCCCGGCAGACGGCGGCGCACGCATGTTCTGTGGTGGCGCCGCATGCACCTCACTCTCTGACTTCGAAAGCAGGCCGCCCGACGCATGAATTCCTTGTTCATCGCTTCGCTTTGCCTCCAAGCCTGGGTCCTGCCTGCTCGTGATCCCGGTCTGGTCAGCGCCGCAGCGGACCGAGATCGGGATCTTTCGTTTCGATCCCCGGTCTGTGCTGAGCTTTCGATCGCGAGATTGAAGACAGAGGCCGATGCTCGGTGCCCAAGGAATTGATCGTCCACGACGAGAGGCTCTGGCCGAAGTTCAGAGCCTGGTGGGCGCCGCCATCTTTCTTGCGAGTCTCCAAGATGGGCGGACGGACAATTATGGACGCCCAGTCGCCCAGGCCGAGTTTCCGGGCCGCATCGTCTGTCCGGGGTTCCATAGGAGGCGCAGGTGCTTTTTTGCGGGGCCCGCAAAAAAGCTGGCTGACACTGCCAGTTTCGGAGCGCGTCGCATCGTCCGAGTCTGCGTATGTGTGTCGCGCGCAGGACGTCCCCGGGACAGGGGCTCGAGACACAGGCCACCCCCCTGGGCAGGACCGATACTCTCGATCTGACTGTCCTCGATCAAGTGGAAAGCTACTCGATAGCAGAGCTACGAAAATTTGAGAGGGCGATTCATGTACACAAACGTACGTACTACACAGTAGGTGTCCGGAGTACACAGCACGTACGTACCCACATACGTTCTACGTATTTCCGCGGGTCGTGGGCGCGGCGCGCGCAAACGAAATCTAGCGCGAATGATCACGACCAGCAAACGTTTTTATTTGTCTCGTTTGTCTCTTCTCCCGCGCTCGCCCGTCCGTCCGCGTCTCGCGCTGCTCGATCGATGGTGGTCGCCGCGTCCGCGCCTGCCTGGGCTCAGTACTAGTCAGAAGTAGGCTGCACGCGCCGTAGCGGGCCGCGGGCTGCGGGAAAAAGTGCGTCATGATGAGGCTGACTGGCGGACGCGCCAGCACGTGCTAACATTTGCAGGGCGGGCGGGCGGGCAGAGCAGTGCAGCCGCCCGAGCACACGTGACTCGCCGCTGGCTTGACTGCAACTTCCGGAAGAAAGCAAGTCCTGTGCTGCCCTGCCGAGCTGCAGCCACTGCGCAAGGGCGCATTGAACTTGGGGCGCCTCTGGGTCGCGGACTGGAAGCCTGCTGGTTCTCGACGTCTCGATCAGAAGGCGCGCGCTGCAGTGACAGTGCAGAGGGGAGCACTCTGTCGTCAGCCAGATCTTCTCTCTTGAGCCTTTTCGAATGAGTCGTCGATCTTCCGAGTCTCGCAAGGACTTCCAGGAGACGCCGCTGGTTTCCTGTTACTACGTAGATGCAGACAACCGACTGGGAGCAGAAGAGAAGAAATGCCTCGCGCCCAGCAAACCCGAATAGCGTCGACGCGTTGCCAAGCTGGCGAGGGTTCCTCTGAGCGAGCGAAAGATGACGCAGAACATGGTCAGGCGCGCGATCGCGCTCGCGATCGCGGCGTGCCTAGCCGCCGTCGCCCTCGGCACCCCGGAGTACTACGGCGCGGGCCCCTCCCCCGAGTGCGGCCCCTACGATGTCATCATGCTCCTCGACGCCTCCGGCAGCATCGAGAGGTTTCAAAAGTCCCAGAGAATCGCCAAGGCCATTGCTGCCCAGTTCAACATCGGCACGGAGGAGACCCAGGACCGCGTCACCGCGCTCAGCTTCGGGTCCACCATCTTCAAGAAGAAGCACCTCTGGCAGATCAAGACCCCAAATGCCTTTAACAAGCTCGTCAACTCCATGGAAGCCAAGGAGGAGAGCGAGACCAACATCCCGTACGCCCTCGACTCAGCCACCACGATGATGAACGCGAGACCGCGCGATGCCACCGAGGTATTCGTGCTCATCTCCGACGGCAACGTCAACGTGAACACCTTCTCGAACAAGTTCGTCAAGAAGGTCTGCTCCAACATCGGCAACAGGCCCGCCTTTTCCCAGGAGGCCATGGAGGAGTGCTTTTACCTCCAGGCCGCCGAGGTCGTCGACGACAATGACATCCAGCTCATCTACGTGCCCGTCGGCGACGAGCCCTTCATCCCGAGCGGCGCGGACCCCATCGAGCCGTACCTGGAGATGCCAACGGACCTCTCGACGCCCAACAAGATCGCTCAGTCCGTCGCGGAGCTCGTCTGCGAGACCACGACGCCGGAGGGCTGCCAGGAAGGAGTCGACATCATCTTCGTCGTCGACGCTTCATACACCATCGACATGGACGAGTACAACGCCTCGCACGTCTTCGTGCTCGACTTTGCCTCGCGGTACGCCATCGACGGCGACGACGGCGCGCGCTTTGGTCTCATCGAGTACTCCACCGTGATCACGCAGGAGTTCTCTATCCTCGAGAGTGATGGCAGCCTGCGCTTCCCGTCGCAGGCCGACTTTGAGGCCGCCGTCAACGGCATCGATCGCGACATCACCCTCGCGGAGAACACGAACACGCCGCTCGCCCTGCAGACCGCCTTGGCCATGATCGAGAGCACGAGCGCGCTCGACGCCGAGAATGGTCGCGAGGATCGGCCCACCTTTGTGATCCACGTGGGCGACAACGACCCCAACGTCGAGTGGAGCCGCGGCCGCATCCCGAAGGAGTGCGCGAACTGGAACAAGAGGGCCAAGTACCCCAAGCAGGCGGCCAAGGTCTGCTCGCGAAAGTTCGCGCAGGAGATTCAGGACACCTCGGCCACTTTTGTGTCCGTGCTCGTGGGCGGCACGGCCGCCGGCGCGTCTCTGTACAACCCGGTCGAGCCCGAGGTGCAGCTCTACGAGGTCGACGATTACGCGAGCCTCGTCATGGTCGTTGACGAGATTGTTGACGACCAGTGCGGCTCGGGCCCGGAGGAGGTGACGCCGGCTCCCACCGACGAGACGCCGAGGCCTACTACCTCGCCGACCGATAGCCCGACGACCTCGCCCACGCTCGGGCCCGTGGAAGTGATCCCGGGATGCTACAAAGAGGAGCAGATTTACCGGGCGACGGCGGCGAACCGCCTGGAGACCATCGAGGACGATCCGGGCGTGCAGACCCCGGAGCAGTGCCAGGCCACCTGCGTCGAGAACCCGGAGTGCAACTACTGGAGCTTTCGCGCCGACTCCGGCAACAGCGACGGCAACGCGCGCGCCCAGTGCAACCTCATGGCCGCGCTGAAGAATACCGTCAGCGGGTCGGCGCGGTGGACCTCGGGGCCGCGGATCTGCACGCAAGCGCCGACGACATCTCCGACGGACTCGCCGACAGGCTATCCGACGGACTCGCCG
>KQ758850.1:7155931-7168228 GCA_001462505.1 Aurantiochytrium sp. T66
TTCTATTTTAGGCGCCTGAGCCTGGGAGGGCCAGATAGGATATTCTAGAATATGCGACCTTTCCTGTTCATCTGCGATATGACATCCATGATTATACGACGGAGCCTGGCTCTGGCCGACAGGACATTCTAGCTTAGGCAACTTTCCCCATCGTCCACATTAGGACATGTTATTTCCCCAAAACTCCGAGTCCGATATTCTGCCGACCCCTGCACGTGGGGTTTTGTCGACGTTTTGTCTCGCCGTCCGTGCCAGGGAGGGATCCAGCACAACTAACAAAACGCAGCACCGACGGACGTGGCGGCCCGGATCTCGATTCACTGCATCATGCATGCCATGGCATGGCATGACCATGCGTCCAGGCAACGCACGCACAGCCCTGCGTCGGGAGCCAGGCTACGCCGGCATGACGATGCCTGAACCCTCGAGGCATTCAGACGAATTTGCGCTTCATGGACGCGGGCCATCGATCGAGCGATGCTCTCGCGGAGGAAACCTTGCATGCCTCGTTCGGTACGGAGCCTGGAGCTCGAACTGCCGCGCCAGCAGGCAATCGTCTAGGCTGCACGGCGCTGGTTGCGCCAGCGACGCAGGCGTGCGATGATGCACTCTGCTTCGCTCACGCGCGCGCGTGCGTTTCCTGCTCCAATCCGCGGCATCCGCGCGGCCGGGGCAACCCTTGGGGCCGGATCCGTGTCGCGTAGGGGCGCGCTCCCACACGTGAGCTTGCTGCACAGCGGCACGTTTAATTCTGCGAAGATCCAGGCTTGCGGAGGCGTGACCCATGCTGCGCGTGAAGGACTCGGAGGCGCAGGAACCTCCTCTCTTGCTGCACTTACGACAATCCTCTTCCTGGACCGACTTGGGCTACGCTCCGCCGGTGCGGGCTACTTGATGGTCTCGCTCGTCACGGCGGTGAAATCCTCAGAATGGGCCCGCCCGGAATTACCGTGAGACTTCAGAACGCCGAACCCATCAGGAGCGCAGAGCGATTCGATCAGTCGGCATGAGCGGCCGTGGGCGTTGAGAAAGCTAGGTACTCAAACCAACGATAGTCGCTCTACTTCCATAATGTGATCGAAGAAAGCGAGCCTTTGTGTCCGTACCCAGGCCCTGGGCCGCAAAGTTTCGCGTCTTCTGGCCTTACGATGGACCCGACAGGATTATTCACAATACCTGACTAACGGAACGAGGGTCACGACCGTCACGCCAAGATCAAGACCACGGTGCGCTTCAATTTACTCGCCAAAAGGTCTTCTATCGCTCGCTTTGTCGCGCGCTCTCCAGATTACTTTCGCCCACGATTTCGCGCTCTTGGGGTGGCGGAGCAACACACCAATCCTTCTAACCTTAGGCGCGGGATCATTATTCGCACCTACTATTCTCGAGACCACGGCGCGGAAAGCTGGGGAGCACTTCGGGAGCCCCTCCTTCCGAGTCTCGGTGTATGGTGTGTCGCCGCGAGGCCATTGTAGTTGCGTTCGAACCGACGCAGGTTAGGCGCTATCCAAGCGCCGGAGGACGAGCGTCACGAAATATGCATCGGCAGGAGCTATGTCAAACGACGCGCGCAAAATCCTTCTCACTCTTTGTTGCTCGCGAATCGTATGTACACGGGAACTCCTGCTTGTCAACGTCACGAGCTAGATTGAAGGCAAGTCAAGATAGATCCATCAGGAAACGAGAAAGAAGAAAGTGCGCTTCAGTTCATCCTTTTTGAAATCGCACCGCGAATCGTTGTCCCTGGACCTGAGCCTCTTTCCGGACAGACCTGGTGGTTTTTGAGAAGTGTAAGTTGATGCCTTGCGATGCGCTGCGCATCGCAACACAAAGCAAGAGAAGGTTGAACTGACAGCACGGCACTGCGCGCCATTGGGGCCGGCATCATTGAACTCAGAAAACAGTCTCGACTCGGAGGAGCACGTCAAGCCGGACAGATTTGCGACAAAGTGCTGTGTGCGTGCGGCCGCGCTATTGCAAACCAAGTATCCCCGATTTCCATTGAAGCTCTCTTTCCCTGGACAATCTTCGCGCGAGCCGTTCTGCAGAGATCCCGAACGAGGCTCGCACAATACAAATGAAATCTGGCAAGCAATCTCCTGAACTGTCGCTTGAACGTTACTCTGCGCAGTGTTAGTCATCCGCACGGACGACGCCGCGAGGCGTAGAGCTTAGAGCGTAGAGCCTGGCTGCCGTCGTTCGTCGACCGATCGAACTCACATAGGTGAGAATCGCGCCTCCCTCCATTCAAAGACAAAAATGAAGCGGCCGTAGGTCCCTTTGTGAACAGCGCGGTCTTTGCAACGGCAGTGCACCAGAATTCATGGCTGGACCAGTTGCTGCTAGCGATTGAACTGACTGGCTTGCTGGGTCTGCTGGGGGCTGGCCCGAAGCTCTTGCGCACCGCGCGCCGTACCAATCTAGTACCACTTGGGCCAGACAGGAGCGGGCACGAATTGCAGAGCCCCAGTCTCGGGATCGTTATCGCAAACGTGGTGCGCCTCGATCGCGTTCACGTTCGTTTTCGACCTTTGCGTGCCACGCGGGTGGCCATCCCACATCCAAGATTTTCTGCTTGCGCGCACGGTCACGCACGCGTCACGCCGACACGTACGAAATGATCCAACTCACACAAGCTGCTTGAACTCATGCGCGAGTGTCGATCCGTTCAACCTTGAAGCTGGACTCAAAACACCCAATCCAGCTGTGGGAATACAACCCCGCAGCGCTAAAATAGTTGCGAGCTCGTCGGGCCTTGTTTGATGAGGCTGGACCGCCCTTGATGAGGCCTCCACGCTGCGCTGCAGCTCCGCGTGGAAGTTTCCTTGGCCAAAATAGAGACCATGCCCTGGTTTGGCTTCTTTTTTGGGATCGTACAACCGACTGCTTGCAATACGATCGCGCACAGCCTTCGTGATAAGTCCTGTGCTTCACGCTGGAGCCCGGGTCGCTGACGTCGCGTGCGCGACGCGCTCCGGAGCAGAGCTCCTCGGTTACCCCTCGGCAGCAGCAACGGTGGAGCTCGCTGGGGCCCTCAACGGAGCGGAATCGGCCAGCAGGTTCGTTCATCCCTTCGTCATGCGCGTACGCTGCGTTGAAAGCAGGATCAATCACGCAGACAAAGGAACCTGCACGAAATCGTGTAAAGCGGGGCTTCCGTTATTACGGCGAGGCCTTTCCATACCCGATACTTGATTGCTTTGAGCAAGAGCTTGTGGCGACTCGCGTGAAGTTCATCTGTGCATTAGTTCAACCGTGCAGCGAGCATCTCGATGGCCCGTGGCTGAACGAGTCGCTCGACTCGGCGCTTCACATCATTTCGCTGCCTCAGCGTCAGCGCCCCGCGTTGACCTTGGACGTAGCACTTATCAGTCCCAGCATCCTGAGCGAGTCCCAGATGTTGTTTCTTCTCGCATATCAACTTTCACCGCCTCTTCTAGCACACGACTATTCGCCGTCCCGCGAGTCGCTGCGCGGTGCCTCGAGCAAAAGCCGTCTCGAGCAAGCTTTGGGCCAGCCTCGTGCAAAGCGGCCTATCCGGGGCCCATAATGCGGAAAGAGACCCAAGGCAGTGGGGGGCGCGCGGCGGGCCGGGGCCCGAGTCCAATCCGGCTTCTCGACGCGCCTGTCTGCGCGCGCGGCTACGTGCGGTCTCGGCGGCGGGACCTGTGCGCGCCGGGCGACCCCCGCCAGACCCCGCCCCCGCGCGGCGCGCGCGCGGCCACATCGGGGGCCGCGGGCCGCCCTAGAACGGCCTGGATCGGCCGGGCAAGATGCCCAGCGTGGACCTCAGCGGGTCCTGGGAGCTCGACAAGGAGCGCAGCGAGAGCATGTACCCGCACATGAAGGCGCTCGGCTGCGACGAGATCGCGGCACTCGCCTCCGAGAAACTCAACCTGAAAATGCACATTCTGCAGACCGAGGAGATGCTCTCGGTCTGGCAGCAGTCGCAGCTCGGCGTCGTGCATCGCTCGTTGCACATTGGCCAGGACACCCACGAGACCTCCTCGCAGGGCGATCGCAAGGTCTGGATCACGATCGGCCCCAAGGAAATCACTGTGGACACCAAGTTCAAAAATGGTCGCCTGCTAGACACCCGCGTGCTCGAAAAGGACCGCGCCACCGGCGATACGCTAATGTGCACAACGATGACACTCACCATCCGCCAGCCGGCAAATACCGTGCGCACGAGGCGCTACTTTCGACGCACCGGCGATCCAGACCCCGAGATCACCACCATGCCCGTCGAGAGCATCGCCACCCTCGCAGGCATGCCGCCACCCACCGCCCAGCCCGCCTCGTCACAAGCAAATCAGCAGCAACAACAGGCCCAGCCGCACGGCGCGGCCGGCGCCTCCGCGGGAATGTAACTCTGTCAGACTCGCGAGTCCGCGAGCTCGCTCGCTCCGAGTCCGAATATGGACCAGGGCAGATGATCCCTACGCTTGTTGCTGGCCGGGAGCCAAGCCAAGCCGACCAATCCTCGGCCCTCGGTATAGCCATGCCGCACAGTGCTGTGTAGTCGCGCTATGCCATGCTGCGATTTTGTCACCAAGGATTCGCTCGCCATAAATTACGGAAAGGAAACAAAACACGCGCGCCAGTAGGCTACCGCCAGAGATCGTTTCTTCACTACAAAAGTTTGAGGTTGCGAGAGGTCGTCCACCAAGCCACCTCGATGTGCAGACACTACTCCGCGCCCTCCTCGTTATCCTCCTCGTTATCGAGTTCGGCACGCAGCGCCATCATGTTCTCGCGCTCCTCGCGGATGCGCCGGTTTTCGCGCTCTGTGGAGGCCCGCACGTAGGCTTGACGGAGGTCGAGCTCTCGCTGCTTGCGCACGAGATCGTCCTCGATGGCCTGATCGGAGCGGCGCTGCTCGTCCAGGGCCAGCAGCTGGTCTTGGAGCTCCTGCTCCTCCTTGTCGACCTCGGCGCGCGTCTCGCGGAGCTTGCGCTCCGCCTGAAGCTCAAAATCGCGCATGGTCTGCTCTTCCTGCAGGCGCGCGAGCCGCTTGTCGCGATCCTGCGCATCCTGCAGCGCGCGCCGCCGCTCCTGCGCCAAGAGATGCGCGCGCTCCGAGGCCACCGCCTCGGTCCACGCCTCATACTGCCCGCTGATCTTGGCCTTGGCGCGCTGCTCCTCCTCGGCCAAGAGCCTTTCGGCCTCGAGCTTTCTGTCGAGGTCCTGGTGAAAGGTTTGCGAGACATCCTGCTTGAAGGCGCGCACCTGGCGCTCGCGCTCGAGCGCAGCGACTTTCATCTGCGTTTCCATCTGCTGGGCCGCAAATTTGCTCTCGAGCTGGCGTCGCGCCAGCGAAATCTCCTGCAGCCGCGAATCCCGCGCGGCCTGCTCGGTTTTGAGCTCGCGCTCGATGCGCATCTTTTCGTCTTCGACCTTCCACGCGTGCTCCTTGAGCCGCCAGTCCAGCTCTCCTTGCTTGGCCATGCGCGCGCTCGACAGTCGCACATCCTGCATCTCCTGCTCCAGCTTGCGTTCGGCGTGGATCTTTTGCAGCTTGAGAGAGGCCTCCATCTCGAGCGCCTGGATACGCTCTTCCTCCCGGTGCGCCTCGAGCTCAAGTTCGCGGAGGCGATTCTCGTGGTCCAGCTCGGCTTGCGCGCGGGCAGCCTCGGCCTGACGCAGCTGCTGCTGCAGCGATAGGTTCTCCTTGGTCAGGTCTTCCATCTTTTCGATGCGTTCTAGCCTGCGAAGTCTCGTGGCGCGCTCAAGCTTTTCCTTCTCCTCGAGGCGCTGCGCCTGCGCGGCAGTATGCTTGACGCGGCGCTCCTCCTCTTGCTTGAGCAGCTGCTCCTGCAAGCGCATATAGCTGCGCTCCTGCTCCTCGAGGTCCAAGGTCTTCTTGCGCACTTGCTCGATATAGTCCTTGCGCTCGGCTAGCCGGGCCTCCTCCGCGGCGATACGCTTGCGCTCCTGCGTCTCGTAGTCCACCATGAAGCGCGGGTACCGGTTAAAGGTTGGGTAACTGTCTCCACAGGGCAGCACGCGCGGCGTGGGCGCGCCCTCGTCGGCGTCAGCGCCGACTTCCCCTGCAGGGCTACTGCGGCGCCCGAACGAGTCCCAGAACTCTCTATATCTGGCACCCTCGCAGAGCGCCAGCACGGATTTGATCCACCGCTTTCCGTCGAGCGGGCTCGGCCGGCGGAAAAACGCTTCGAGGTCAGCGCGCCGTCGCAGCGACAGAATGCTGTTGCGAAAGTACCGCAGGTACGCCACCACGGCCGCCTCGAGCAGCCAGGCATACGGGCACACCCCGTCTGCGTCCTGGGTCAGCTGACTGCCCGGCGTGGCCATCATTTCGCGGTGCATCTGCATAACGAGGTGGTCCCAGAATCGCAGCCAGTCCTGCTTCTCTAGAACCTCGGTCATGACGCTGCGCAGCATCGGCCACGCGTACGCCTCGCTTGTCACCTCGCGCTCCACGAGGTGGGCCAGCAAGCTCGGATCGACGATCTCCAGGAGTTTCTCTACCCTGGCTAGCACAAAGACTGGCATGTGCGGGAAGCTCTCGAACCAATGCCCGCAGCATCGAAAGAGCACCAGCATCACCGTCTCGAAAGCGGCGAGCTCGTCGAATTCGTACACGCGCACAAATGGGTACACCAGGGCCGGAAGATACGAGGCCTCTTCGAAGACTGGACACCAGCTAGCCAGCGCGAAGAGAACGCGCTCGAGACGACTAAACACCTTGCGGCTGCGCACGGGAAACCGCTCGTACAAAGTGTCGGCCCAGACAGGCTGAGGGCCTTTTTGCGTCAGCGTCGCGTACGCCGAGGCATTCTCCGGGAGCCGCAGGAGGAACCGCCAGACGAGCGTGCGATACTTTTCGGGGAACTCGCCAAATTGCCGGAGCGTGCGCGCGAGCTGCGCAGCGTTGAGTTGTTTGTCTGTCTTGTTCAAGTTACGCGCGAGCCGCACGAGGGGCGGGCTCGAGTGCGCCGCCGACGGTCCGTGCCCCCTTGGACCGCTAGCTTCGGGCACTCGCGCTCTCGGGTCTCCTCCGTCTTCGTCGTCGAGATCGTCGCTGTCGATGAGCTTTTCCGCGCGCCGCCACCTGCCTGGGGCCTGCTGTGCCGGAACCACGCCGCGGGTGTCCATGACAAAAGGCCGCCGCGTGTCGCGCGCCGTGGCGAATCGCGCCGCCGCGTCGAGGTCGTGGAGCGCGAGTAGCCCAGTACTGGTACAAATGGCGAGCGTGTTCCCGCTTACCGCGAAACTCACAGCCACGTCGGTGGCAACGTGCAGGGTCGCACGGGCGTCCCCGCGGCCGAGCACCTGCAGCACGCGCACGACGCCGTCGTCCCCAAGGACCAGGGCCTTGAAGTCGTCCTCGGCAAAGCGCACTTGAACCACCGCAGTCACCTGCGTGGGCAGCTCCACGATGCGGATCAGGGCCTGCGCGCGCAGCTCCCACACGAAAAGGCGGCCGGGCGCGCCCCCGAGGACGTACCGGGAGTCCGGCGAGACGGCTAGCGACGAGAGCGCGAGGCCGTCCTGCGTCTGGAGGCGCACCAGGAGCTCGAAGTCGTGGGCGCCCCAGCCCATGACGGAGCCGTCGCGAAAGGCCACGAGCACCATGTCCCCGCGGGGCGTGAAGACGACCTCGACGATGCCCAGGCCGCCGCCGCCGAGGCTCTTGACGCGCTTCCAGGTCGCCGTGTCCCAGAGAATGACGCGCTCCGCCGAGGCCGTCGCCGCGACGGCGCGCGTTGGGTGGTAGGCCACGCTCGTCACCGTGCTGGCGTGGCCGCCAAGCCGCTTGGGGTCGTCGTCGGTGTCCTCGAGGGCGACGCAGACGGCGCCGCGCGCGCCGTCGAGGCCCACGAGCGCCTCGCGCGGCGTCCCGGACGGCGCCACGGCCAGGCTCGTGGGGCGGGCGCCCAGCTTCTGGACGCGCCTGTAGCTGCCGCTCAGCGTCTGCAGCACGAAGACGTCGCCGCGCTCCGTCACCGCGACGGCCTCCGCGCCGCGCCGCGTCGCGGCCACGGCCTCGAAGCGGCCCCGCGCGCCGCCGCGCACCGTCGCGAACCGCCCGCCATCCCGGAACCCGGACGGCCGCGACGCGAACAGGAGCCCGCTCGCCGCGCCCGAGACGTCCGCGCCCGCCTCCGCGCCCGCCGCGCCGCGCGCCGTCGCGCCGCGCGCCATCGCCGCGCTGTTCTCGCGGACTCGGTCGGCGGTCTGGAGGCGACGGTTGCACCCTATAATGGCAGTCGAGGGAAAAAAACCGAGCCCAGCAATTGATTGCAGGCACCAAGACGCGGCCGCAGACCAACGCATGCATGGGCCCAAGACTCCAAGACCAAGACCAAAACCAAGACCAAGAGCCTCGGGCGAGACGTGCGGGCCTCCGGACTCACTGTCAGTCTCGAGGCTCGGAGATCGAGGGAAATGCACGGGATGAACGAAGGATTGAGGGAAGCAAGGCCTCGTGACAGGGAGAAGACGATGGAGACGTCAAGAGGATGGATAACGATGATCATGCCGAGCCACAGTGTCCCAAGAACGCTGTAAGGCATTGGCCGGCAGCGAAATGTACCGAGTATTATCAGCGCGTTGCAAACGACCTCCGCAGTGTCGGACATGTTTTCAACGCTCGACGCCATGGTGTCAGTACCATGGTAATCATCAAAATATCACCTCATGTCGGTTTTAGCGAACCGGTGGAAGGGGCGCAGCGGCGGCTGTAAATTTGTTATTCACACTGAGAATCTTGGCAGGTTAAAGTCCTCCAATGCTGACGACTACTAGGATGCAAGCTGCGATAAATTTTGATCAGGCACTTCAACACTCTAGCACTTCAAAGCTAGCGCAACCCAAATCAGTCGAATAAAGTGGCGAGCCAAGGCAAATTCAAGATACAGCTATCAAAATAAATTTTATCAGCCAGCGCAGCCGAAGTTTGGAGATGGCCTGCACCGCTCGATCTGCGCCAAGCCTGGGTGATTGCAGAAGCTGAGCGTGGCGTAAGGTACCATGGTATGGTGAGTTCGTCATCGCGAACATTTCCTGCCAGATTGATGTGAATCAACGTGCGCCTTGCCCTTGGAGAAGCAGACCTTCATCAAAGTCTCCCAAATCGCAGACGCCCGGTCCCTCCGGCGCGGCCGACGCCTGCTCGCTCAGTCAGCTCCCCCGGCTGAGCTCGCGAGGCCCGAGACGCTGGAGAGGAGGACGCGAAGATGTCCGCCAAGACCCGGACGGACCCCGTCTCCAAGGCGCTCAGGCTCATGCAGAGCGGCGTCCGCGAACTCGAGTACGTTGCCGCCCGCTCGCGGGCAGAGAGGCCTGCGCCCGGCCGAGCCGAGGCAAGCCGCGCCGCGCTGCGCCGCCGCCACCCGGACGGCGGGCGAGAAAACTCCTCGGAAAAAGGCTGACGTTGCGGACGAGAAGACTGTCAAACAACCGCCTGAGCAACCAGGACGCGCAGGCCCTCGCCAACGCCCTCGCCACCAACAGGACCTTGCGGACGCTACGGTAAGTGCCTCGATCGGCTTCGACCCCAGGCGGCCCCAGCCAAGCAAATCAACGAACGCCGAGGCTACCGTGGACTACCTACTGGAACACACAAACGAATGCAGCCTCAAGAGCTTCCGCATTGGGCCGCTCGGCGCCAAGGCGCTCGCGACCGCGCTCGAGGACAACACCTCGCTTCGCGAACTCTAGTAAGTTGGTCCCACCAGCCGGCACCAATAAGCAAGCGACTGACAGAGATGGATCCTCCGTGCGGATGCGCAGCTTCTCGCGCAACAGAATCGGCGCCATCGGCGCCAGCGCCCTCGCGGCGGTCATCGCCAGAAACGAGACGCTTGTCACGCTCGCGTAAGTGCACGGACTCGTCTACAAACGTCGCTGGCCTCGCGCTCCCTCCACTCACTCTTCCATATTGATGATAAAACCATGACGCAGCCTCGAGAGTGACGACATCGGCGTTGACGGCGCGCGCGCCCTAGCTCTGGCCCTTGAGCGCAACGTAACGCTCAAGAACCTGTAGTACGTCGCGCATCTGCTTACTCGCTCGCTCGCCATGCACAGACTGACCTGGCTCGACTCGCAGCATTGGAGGAAACATCATCGGCGACGAGGGCGCCGCCACGCTAGCCAAGGCCCTGCTCAAGAACAGGACGCTTCGGGCCCTGCAGTACGTTGAACGAGCACGGTCGCCATTGAACGAGCACGGTCGCCCAACTGCTCTTACTGACTCACTCCTCCCCGCTCGTCACCACAGCATTGGCGGCAACCAGATCGCGGACGAGGGCGCCAAGGCCCTCGCAGCGGCGCTCGAGCAGAACCACGTGCTCCGCGAGCTCAAGTAAGTAGTCTAACCCTCACAGTCCTCCAAACACTCCCAAGCTGACATGGACGTTCCCTTCGCAGCATCTACAACTGCAGGGTGGGCCTGCCCGGCATCCAGGCGCTCGAGATTGCGCTAGGTCAAAACATGGGTCTCACGGACCTCTAGTACGTTGCACTGACTTCAGGGATGGCGCCTTGGATATTAGACTGACATGCCCGCCTCACGTGGACAGCCTCGGGTGCTTCCTGGAGCGTAACTACGTCAAAGCGCTCGTGCAGAATAGGAAGCTAGCCGAGCTCCAGTTCCAGATCGCCGAGTGCAAGCAGGCAATCGTTGAGCTCGACTTTGCTGCCGCGCTCACGGCGCAGCACGGTCTCGTACCCGTGCGGAAGCGGCCGCGCACGCCCAGCAGCGTCGAGAACACCAAGAACAGGGGCGAACTCTCCGAGAAGGAGACCCTCATTCGAGACCTCGAGGTCCAGCTCTCCCACGTCCGCGGCGAGATGAACGTCCGCGCGAGCACCGTGCCTTGGCTCGGGACTTTCCTCGCCCGGAGCTTTGCCTGACTACTTTTGGGCAAAGCCTGGGCAAAGCCTGACCCTCCACATTCTGACATGTACCGCAATGAATTCAGCATCTCTTTCACTGCGCTGGCCGCACAAAGTTCTCGACCCGGGCGCTACATGTAGAGGCCGCCGTCCACGCGAAATGTCTGGCCCGTCACGTACGAGGCGCGTGGATCCATGGTAAGGTACTCGGTCATGGAGGCGATCTCCTCCGGATATCCGTAGCGCCCGAGGGGAATGCGCGCCATGGTGTCCTTCTCGTCGAGATGCGCGGTCATCTCCGTGGCGAGGAAACCGGGTTCTACGAGGTTGACGCGGATCCGCTTGCCGGCGAGCTCGCGCGCGAGCGACTTGCTAAAGCCTGCGAGCCCTGCCTTTGAGGCGCTGTACGCGGTCTGGCCGGCGTTGCCCATGGACCCGACGACGCTGCCGATGTTGACGATCGAGGGTCCCGGCCAGCCGCCTTGGTCTCGGGCAGCCCAGTCGGTCGGATATTTGGTGGCGCACCGCACCATGTCCTTGAGCACGGCCTTGCTCAGGAGCATCGGGCCCAGCAGGTTAACGCGCAGGGTGGCCTCGATGCTCTCCGCGCTCGTGCGCATGAGCAGGCCCTCCTGCAGCGTCCCCGCGGCGTTGACGAGGACGCCAATCTGGGCCGTCTTGCCAAAGTCTGCCTTGATCTCGGCGACCGCCCTCGAGATCGCCTCGGCGTCGCCAACGTCGCAGACCACGGGCAGCACCCTGGCTTGAGCGTGCGCGTTTGCGTGCGCGGGCGCCGCGGCCTCGACCTCCCGCGCGGTGGCCTCGAGGCGGTCGCGCCGTCTGCCGACCACGGCCACGCCCGCGAGCGGCTCTCCATGGGCGGCCAGCGCGCGGGCCACGGCGCGGCCCACGCCGCTGCCGCCGCCGCTCACGACCGCGATCATCCCGGTTCGAGCCGCCGCACCGGACGGTCTCGGCGGTGGCGGCAATGGCGACGAGGTTCACGATGAAGATCTGGCGGTGATTGATGACGACCACCACGACCACGACGTGGTTCTCGGCCGCATTTTCGCCCCCTTGAAGGCCTCGCGCTTGGACCTGCAGATAGCGAGCATTCGCGCGTCCGGATCGCCGCGCTCGTCTCGCTGCGCTTCGTTGTGGCCTCTTCGTGGTTAGTGTCGGCGCGTGCGCGTGGTCCTCCTCGGCGTCGTGCTCCGCGTGGAGCTCGACGCCATCGACCCCACAGCGATCCCGCAGCTGTGGTCGCCGCGGGGAACCCGCCCTACGTAGACGACGTCTAAGAGTTCCTATCATATGTATTGGAACGATTTGGAACGAAGCTCTGCTTGGAGCGCGGAAGCGTTCTTTCCCGACCTAACTGCCGCGGGCGCCCCTTCTTCGACCATAACGACGACGACGACGACGACGCCG
>KQ758850.1:7168238-7189284 GCA_001462505.1 Aurantiochytrium sp. T66
CGCGGAGCGGGCGGAGTCCGCGCGGCATCTTCGATATCTCATCGGGCCGGCGGCACCATGGCGCCACGGGCGCGGCGCCGCGCCGCCGGGGCCGCCGACGCGGGCCCGCAGAAGGCCGAGAACCCGCGCGCCGCGCCGGGGGAGGACGCCGCCGCGGACGACGCCGCATCGTCGTGGCGCGAGGCCGTGGACAGGGTCAAAAGGAGACTCGTGATCGTGCGGCTCACGGAGGATGACCACTTCAACTTCGTCCTGACGTATGCCATGCTCGTCGTGGTCGTGTGCTTGGTGGCGGAGAGCACCAGCGCCACCGCCTACGGCCGATTCGGGGAGGCCGCGTACTTTGCCATCAACCCGAGACTCGGGTGGTTCCTCATGGAGTTTCCGGTCACTTGCACCTTCGTGTACTTTTTCTTTGTCAAGGGCGGCTCGCAATCGCGGGAGCCCGTGCCGCGCTTCATGGCATGTATCATGCTCCTGCACTATTCGTACCGCAACTTCATCTTCCCGTACCTGATTCGGGTGCACGGCGATTCGAAGAACTTCTCGCTCGTGCCGGCATTGGGTAGCTGGGCGGTCACGGTCACGCACGGCTACCTCAACGCGAAGTGGTTCGCCGAGCACGGCAAGCACCTCAACAAGCAGTGGTTGCGCGACGCGCGCTTCTGGATCGGCCTCGCCTTCTATCTTTCGGGGCTCTCCATGATCATCTGGCACGATAAGATCGTCCGCGACTTGCGGGCCGATCCCGGCGCGCCGCGCTACCAGATCCCGCACGGTGGTCTCTTTGAGTATGTCACATGCGCCCAGTATTTGGCCGAGCTCTGGGCCTTTGCAGGCTTCGCCATCCTTTCGTGGGGCCCGAACGGGCTATTCATCCTTTGCGTATCCATGGCGAATCTCATTCCGCGCAGCCACGTCATCACCGCCTGGTATCAGGAAAAGTTTGGCGACGCCTACCCGGACCGCTATCACATCTTGCCCGGATTGTACTGAGACGTCATGATTGAAGAGGCTGCCGAGGCCTTCACCGTGGGCGGTGAATCGAGAGACTTTGAGTAATTCCAATAAGCGTACGTGTGTCGTTCTGTGCAGGTCGATTCACTCTGCTGCGAGCCAACGTAATCGTTGAAAAAGGGATAATGCATGTGGCTAAAGTTAGGGCTGGGCAAAGCTTGTCATGAGCGCGGGGCTTGCAGGGGCGGGAAAAGGTTAGTCGAGTCCGTCGCAGGCGAAACGAGAATAGAAAAGAAGCCGCGAGAGGCGAACACGCGCCGAAGAAGGCGTAGGGACGAGGTTCGTCGAACGATACGTAGATACGAACCGCGAGCCCCGGCTAACCCCTTACCTCCACGCTGCGCCGTCTCACGAGCGTCCCCGAATCGCCGGCGGACCCGCCCAAGTCTCGCTAGTTCGCCCCGCGCGGTGCGCCGACAAAGTAAATTTAGGCAATGGCTTTGGAGATGCCGTTGATCTGCGAGGCGATCGAGAGGTCGAGGAAGCGGTCGCCGATCTGGACCTGGAGGCCGCCAACGATGCCCTCGTCGACCTTGACGGTAAGGCTGAGCGACTGGCCCTTATCGAGGTAGCCCGAGGTGATGGCCTTCTCGATGCTCTTGATCTGCTTGTTAGAGAGCGACTCGGCCGCCGTGACGGTGGCATCGACAACGCCGCGCTGCGCGTTCAACAAGACCTGGAAGGTGTCCAGCACCTTGTCGAGCTCATTGAGGCGGCCGTTCTCGGCAAGCACGGCGAGGAAGCCACGGGTGGTGTCGTTCATGCCCTTGCTGATCTTGTCCATGTCCTTCATCTTGTCCTGGCGGCTAATCACCGGGTTCTTCAGGTACGCCTGGAAGGTCTCGTTGGACGAGGTCCACTCCTTGAGCGTGGCCAAATCCTGCTCGACGGCGGGGAGCGTCTGCGCCCGCTGGCAGGCCACGTACAGGGCGTTCGCGTACCTCGCGCTGAGGCCGAACAGCTGCACGGGCAGATCCACGGGCTTCTTCTTGTCCTCCGCGGCCGCCGCCGCGAGGCCGCGGGCGCCGTGCGCGCGCATCATGGGCGCCATCACCGCCATCTTCGCGCCGGCGCCGCGCGCCGCGCTCTTTGCCGCCAGGGAAAGCATGCTGCCGGGCCGCGGGGTGGGGGGTCGTCGCCGGTCCTGCGTGCGCGCGCGCGGTCACAACGGGGCTGCGCGGTCGTCGCGGAGTACGATGGTATGGAATGCGGCCTCGACGCTGCGCAGCTCCAGCCGCAGGTTCGAGAAGTTGTCCCGCCACTGCCCGCGGTCCCCCTGCCACGCACCGTTCATCCGTGATGGTTGCGGGAGGCTTGCTCCCCGCAGACCCCTCGAGGTAGCAGCAGAAAAGGGAAGAGGATTGGAGATGTGGGAGAATAGAAATGGTCGAGGATGGGGTAAATATGGACAAAACAGATTTTCCGAGAGGGATAAAGGAGAGGAAGTGAGGGAGGAGAGAGCGAGGGTAGGCGAGCGACGGAGTAGCGCGCAGTGGAGGACAGGAAGCAAAACGGATCGATTTGGAGGAGCGACGATCAGCCAGCACGAAGATCTTGGTTGTGATGTATCTCAGGATTCATCAAGAGGATCATCAGGATGTCCTGACCAGGGACTAAGAAAGTATTGCGTGCGTGAGCACCGAAGCTCATACTCTTGTTGCTTGGCCAAAGACCTTGGTGCAGGTATTTCGCGAGCACCAGAGTTTGCCTTCCACAGCATGCATTCTTGGTTCTACATCATCGTCATCATGATATGATCTCCGGTCACGCATGACGTCGGACACCTGCACTTATGCACTTAGAAATCTTGCCTCGTTTTTACTACTAGCCGCGGACATAAAAGTCCGCGCCGAGAATCGACGCCATAGCGGGCCGGCCGCCCCGGGCGACGAGGGGCAAACCCTTTCCTTGTCGGCGGACGGGCGCTGCGAGCATAGCGGGGGGACACAATGGCGGACGACTATGAAGAGCGCAGCCATGGCGTCCTGGCGGATGTCGTGGTCCATGAACCGCGCGGATGCGTGGTCGAGGACCTCGAGGTTGCCGATGAGGACGGCGTACCCGTCTTCGAGTCCATCGTGCACCTTTTGGGCGGCATCGCGCAGCAGGGTGGCTTCATGTTCGGAAACCTCTACAAGGTCGGCATCCTCATGCCAAGGGTCTACGGGCCCGTGCCCCCCGGGGTCTCCCGCTTCGACGAGACGGTGCGGGATTTCCGCGCCCTCCGATCCGACGAGGACCTGAGCGCCGTGCTGCGAGCATGGCTTGCGCCCAAGTTTGTAAAGGAGCGAAGGCAAAGCGAGCGGGTCCAGGCGCTTCAGCAGATTTTCCGCATCCTCGAGCAAAAGGCGGAGGTCCTCAGTCCCCAGAGCAACCGTCGCAAGGCTGCTGCAGACACTGGTGCCTTATTTGGCGGCGCCAGTGCCACTGCGATCAACAACAATGGCCCAGTCATCGGCGGCCCCGGGCCCGCGCGAACTCCCGGCCCGCCGCCACAGCGTGCGGGTCGCGCGCGACGCGTCTCGCTTTCCAGCGTGGGGAGCGACACCGACGACATCGAGAAAGCGGTGGCTTCTATGCGCGTCAATGGGGATCCCACCGCTGCGGAAGATGTACTCAGCGCCTATGACGACGAGTGCGCCATGCATGGACTCTGGGAGCTCGCCCGCAGCAAAAAGAACCTCAAGTACATCCTGCGCGCCGGCGACGGCGCGATGCTCGCCACGCTGATCGGCATTCTTCAGGGCGTGTCAAGGTCGTTCGAGAGCGACCTCGCGCGGAATCTGGGCGCCGCGCTGTGGGCCCTGGCCCTCCACGATGAACCACGCAGGCTCCTGGCGCAAAGTGATCTTGCCGCCAAGCTCTTTTTAATCCTGCACCAGCGCAACATGTTCAATACCCCGAACGCACCGGAAAGCCACGTCTTCGCGCTCGGGGCCCTCCGCGTGCTGATGGAGCATCCCCGCAACCACCGTCTGCTCCTCGAGGCCCCCGCGGATCTTGGCATCGACCTCCCCGACTTTGTCGCGAGCATCATGCTCCAGACCCACGAGCGCGTAGTTTGGGAGCACGCAAGCTCTGTGCTCCTGCGCTGCATCGCCAGGGACGAGCGCGCCATCTACCAGTTCCTCAACGAGTACCCTTTGCTTGGTGGCGACCCGGTCAAGGTCGTCAAGCAGGTCACGGCTCCCTTGCAGGAAATCACTTGTCTCCCGGTGTCGAACAGAAAGGCAAATGCCGCAGACGCGGACAACACCGCCATTGCGGCGCGGACCAGCACGCTCGTCATGGGCTCGGGGGCGCGGCTCGCCATGGCGGTCCTGCTCTACAAGCTCGCCCGCCATAGCAAGCAAGGCCGCCTTGTGCTCCTTCTTGTAGAGCAGACCGCCCTCAATCATCCAATCCACAGCCTTCTCCGCTGGGCGCTCCACGCCATGCTCGCCAACATCGAGATCCAGCACGAGAGGACTGCCGTCGCCACCCGCGCCGCGCCGCCGGTATCGACTGTGGGCGTTGCGACCTCGGAAAGGCGCGACAGCAACGATTCCCTGAGCTTTGGCCAGGCAGAGGACGATGACGACCTTGCTGCCGACGTGCTGGGCGAAGCGACGCCGACGCCGGCTTCGCCGTCACTCAGGTCGCCGGGCGCCACGATCCCGTGCTCGGACCCCGCAGTGCTCTTCGACGCGCTGACGTCGCTCCTGATGAGCCACCAGACGGACCGATCGCTGCCTGCGAGCCCGGACCTCGACTGCGAGGACAACCTCGTCTTCAACCAGAGCGAGTGGAGCATGCCCTGTGGCCGCGCCCATGATATTACGCTGCTCTACGCAGCGACGGCCCTTTGGGGGATTTGCAAATGCGTGTCGGAGGGTGGCTCCGCATCCCCAGTCGAGGCTTCTTCGTCAGCGCCCGGGGCCGAGACCGAGGCCTCCCACGCTGCCGAGGTCTTCGTGGACATGGGCGACTTTAGCGTGTCCACGCTCTCGTCGGTGTGGAACCCAGCCCCCCCGGGCTTCGATGAGAGCGGCTCCGCGGACCTGCTCGAAGAGAAGACGAGCGCGAGCCTCCTCGGCCTCATCCTCACCTCGCGACAGGCCGGAGACGTCGCGCGACCCGCGGTAGAGATCTGCGCCATGTCGGCGCTCAACGCGCTCGCCAACGCACAGGAGGCCGAAACACGGGCAAGACTTCTACGCATCCCGCTTCGCCAGTCGGCGAGTAGCGCCGAGGCTCTTGTGAAAAAGGTTCGCAATGACCGTGCCTCGGAGTTTGGCAGCCACCATGCGGCCGTGCTGACAGAGTGCATGGTGGGCAGCGCCGATCTCAACATCGTCCACCACAAGCTTCGTCTCCAGCTACTCGCAGAGACTGTGCGCAATGCTGCCAGCATCGCCTATGGCTTGTCGGCGCTCTGCGGCTTGCTCGAGGCCTGCATACACTATGAGATCCCGTCGAGCGTCGCCTTCCCCACGCTCAAGGTGCGAGACGTTCTTGCGAGAACAATGCCCGGAAACTTGCCGTGCGCGCAGCCAGGAGCAGCCCAGAGCGCCGAGCTCCAGGAACAGAATCGGCGACGGGAAGGTATTGTGCGCCACCTTGCGTGCGCCGCCACAATGCTGCTCGCAATGGATCCGGCGCACTGGCCGCTCGAGGACATGCCGCGACTCAAGGAGGCTCTTTTGACGGAGCCCCAGCCGACCGGAGCCAACGCCGTCTTCCTCTCGCTGGCCGTGTGGGGCCTCGGCCTCGACGAGTCGCGCAGGCTTGCATGTCTGAATGAGGGTTTCCTCGGTGTCCTCCTCGGGTTCTGCCACAACGCCATGGAGATTATCGACATTTACCGGCGGGCCATGAAGGCCGCTTTGCGCAACAAAGCAGAAATCGATCGTCTCGTCAGCGAGGCCAAGAAAGTGCTTCGCGAGAAAGAACTACCCAACATTGACGCCAGCACCGCGGAGGAGCGCGCACAGAATCTCTCGCGCGTGCGCGAGCACCTTAACGTGCTCAACGCCGCGCTTGCCGCGGTCTGGCAGCTCCTTGTGAATCGCCCCTTCTTCAAGGCCATCTCCATATCGGAGACGAAGACCGCCGCGCTTTTCGCCAACCTGGATTGCATCAAGGAAGAGCGCAAGCGTATCAAGGAGGTGCGTGAGGATCTCTTCGCGTTCCTGCTGCGTCTATTGCGCGCCATCTGCGTCGGAACGCAGGACTCGAGTTATGGCGCTTTCGGCTTCTTCGTCACGGACCACTGCGACATCGTCGACGCCATTGCGCACAAAGCTCTCAGCGTTCTCTGGATCCTCGCGAGTCTGCGCATCTCTGACCGCCTGCTCTGCGTCGAGCCCTTTGTCCAGGTCCTGCTTGATGTCGCGTACAACGAAAATGTTAGCGCGGAGAACCGCATCCTCGTGGCCAAGATGCTGTGCTACCTCGACCGACTCCCCGCCATGTCGGAGACCTCGACCACGGTAGGCATTCGCTTCTCACGTCTTGCCGGGGAGACCTACCTGAGCGCGCTCGTTGTTCACATGCTCGGGTCCTCGCAAAGCGCCATCCACAGCGCCGCGGCGCGCTTGCTCGGCCAGCTCCGCTCCACGACTGTGGGTCAAGCCCTCGTGCGCGACAACGGAGGCATCGATCTCCTGCTCAAGCTCACCGAGCAGGACGACAACGAGGCCGCGGTGCATAACGCCCTGCGGGGCCTTCGCCACGTCTCCTTGGACCCCAAGAGCCAAGTCTACCTATGTCGCAAGGGTCTCTACCGCCTCTTGGAGATGGCCTGGACCTCGCCACACCTGCACCACCGCCGCATTCTTGCCCAGATTCTGCGCCAGCTTTCTGAGAACGCCGACAACAAGACGCTCATCTACAAGGCCGAGCTGCGCTCGCGCCACATGCTTGGATGGAGGGGCCACAAGGTGCCCGAGGTTCGTGCGGGGGTTGACGCAGAAGGCGATGCCCGATCGAGCGGCGACCACGACAAGCTCTTCAAGCACGACAAGAACGGCAAGAAGGCCGCCTTTCTCGACTGGCTCGAGGAGGTCAAGAAGGATGACGACAGCGACGAGATTTTCGACGCAGACGCACGAGGAAGGACGAAGCAGGGGAACCGACGCCGAGGCGCTAGACCCTCCAACCCGAGACGCAAGTCCTCCGGGGCATCATCTCGACAGCTGCCTTCACTCGAGGACATTTATGTGGGCGACGACGAGGAAACCGAGCCCGAGGCCGACGACGAGGGCGACGGCATGAGACGGACCCTGAGTTCCTTCCTTCTCGAGTTTCGCCAGGAGCTTTGCGAGGTCGAGGCCGGCGGGGCCGCTGTCAAGCACGCCGAGGGCGCCCACAACGACAAGTCTGGGCGCCCTGCGCTAAAGGTGGTCGTCCCGCGCATCACGAGCCCCGCGCGAGGGCCCGCGGCCGCGCGCACTGCATCCGAGGTGGATTCTGGGATCCCCACATCCGCCGGCGAAGCCTTGCACGCGCAGCGCCCCGGGGAGAGCTCGCTGTCGCCTCAGCGGCCGGCATCCAGGCCGCCGGCGGCGCACCGATCGTCGAGGATGCTGGCGCCGACCTCGCCGCGCGCGCGCAGGTTCGTCGAGGTCAAGAGCCCGGTGGAGTCGCCGCTGTGGGGGCTGCGCGACGACATCCCCGGCGCGCTCGACTCCTCGAGCCCGAAAAGGTCGCGGGCCAGCAGGTCCGCGAGCCCGCGCAAGAGCGCTGCGCGACCCCGAGCGCCTGCCAAACCCGAGCGCGTCACAATGCACTGCGCGGAGTCTCCGTTTGACGCCGAGACGCACCGCGCCGTGGCCGTGAAGCTCGGCAAGAACCTCAAGAAGCCCACGCGCGGATTGTGGGCCTCGCGCGACCTCCAAAGCAACATGGGCAAGGAGCGCTGGGAGCCCAACGTGAGCGAGGTCACGATGCGGTCTCCGCGCGAAATTGAGCTTGAGCTCGAATTTGTACGCACAGGCAAGCTTCCCGGCGACGCCGCTCCTGCGGGTGGCCAGGGCTTGCACGAGACGGGCGGCCAGCACGGCCTCGCCTCCGGAGGAGCGAGGGTGGACGAGGACGCGTCGACCATGCCCGACCCGACCAAGTATCAGCCCCGGCGCGTGAGCGAGATTCGCGTCAAGATGGACTCCTCGCGGCCGTACTCGCAGTTCGTCTTCAATCGCGGCGGGGACCCATACAGCAACCTGCGCGCGGTAGAGGTGGACACGGACACCTTTTCGGGCTCGGAGACAAGCCTGTCCTCCGATGAGTACCACAGCGACAGCAGCGTAGGCGAGGCGCCATCCAAGCAGACCGAGGCCCGCACGGCCACAAAGCTGGCCAAGAAGAAGCGCCGTGCGCTGAAGCGGCAGTACCGGCGCGAGCTCCAGCGGCGCATCGAGAGCATGACGACCCCCAAGCGCGTCAGCCTGTCAAAATTCCCGCATAAGGAAGGCGCTCGCGTGTACGCGGACATCCCAAGCTATGAGCTCCCCAACGGCGAGCGGGTCTTCCTCTATCTCTCGGGCGGCCCGCTCTTTGGCAAGGACAAGATGGAGGACGTCGACCCGCCCGAAATGCCGCCGGCGAGCGTGTCTGGACTCGGGTTTGAGGACGGTCGCTTTCCGCGCACGACGCGCATTGTGTCGAACGAGAAATGCCTTGCTGGGAGCCTGCTGCACGCGCCGCTCCCGACAGCCTTTGTGGCGAGCCCGAAGCCTCAGGCCCACAGCCTTGCACCTTTTCAGGGCCGGCAGCCGCTCACCAGGGTGGCCTGGACACGCGGCGGCATGGTGCTCGACGAGCAGGTCCCCATGCTGACGGTGGGCCTCGAAGACGGCCAGGTTCAGGCCGACTCGGCCTCGGACCCGGGCGAGGAGGACGAGGACCCGTGGAACTTAGAGAACTCGATATTTGCGCAGCGCTGCCAGCACTTTGGGTCCTTCTTCAACGCGCAGGACGTTCGCGCGGCGGCCTTTGAAAAGGACTGGCAGCTCTGCGAGCAGAAGCGGACGTTCCGAAAGCTCGTTTCGCGGTACGAGGGCGTGATCGAGGACCTCAAGGCGCTGCTCGTTGAGCATTATGACGTGGTCTGCGACTCCTTCCGATACTTTTCGGCGACGGATCAGATCGGCAACATTTTCACCTTGCAAATGCTCGAGTTCACGGAGCTGTGCGAGCACGCCGACATCAAGGAGACTGCCGCGGACAGTCTCATCCAGGAGGGTCACTGCAACACCATCTTCATCCAGGTCACCAAGAACCCGATCGAGGACTGGGACCCTGTGCAGAAATCTTTCGAGGCCGAGTGCGGCGTGCTCAGCCTCAAGCGCGGCAGCTCCATGATGCGCTACCAGTACCTCGAAGCCTTGGTCCGCGTGGCGGAGGCCAAGTTCGTCAAGTCCGGCAAAGCGGGCGACGTTTCTGTCGGTGTACACAGTCTGATTCAGAATATGCGCGAGGCGCCGCTCATGGGGCCGATTCTGGGCGGGCCGGACCGCTTTCGGGCCGAGGTGCTCTACCGCGAGGATGTGGACAACTTGCTGCGCGCAAACCTGCCCAAGTTCAAGCACCTGTTTTCCCAGTATGCCGGTGAGAGCGAGAACTCAAAGCGCGGCGGCGGGGCCCGTGGCAGACGGCTCGCGTTCGTGGAGTGGCAAGAATTCCTCGCCGAGGCGGGCTTGTTCAACCCGCTGTTCACGCTTCGTGAGTGCAACATGATCTTCCGCAACTCGACGCTGGACCTCATTGACGAGGTGCGAAATTGGCGCGAGCTCGTGGCGCTCGGATTCCTGGACTTTCTCGAGGCCCTCGGGCGACTCGCGTGCCACATGATCATTCCGAACCAGGAGCAGCTCGAGGAGGTCGGCGCGGACACCATCGTGGAGTACTACAAGATCATGGAGAGCACCGGGCTGTGGACCGTGGTGCATGAGGGCGAACACGCGGATCTCTCGGCAATGCCCCTGGCGAAGCGGCTCCAGCAGCTCCTGATGATTCTCAACAACGTCCAGGAGCGGACGAACCGGCTCGCGCTCGAGTCGAAGCTCTGGCTCGCCAATGCCATGACCAACACGGAGCGGCAGCTCGAGGTGGAGGCGATGCGCAAGGTCAAGAAGCGCGTGGTCGGCAGCATCGCGGGAATGGGCGGTTCTGGGTCCTCGCTCGCGCAGCAGTCGGTAACGCGACACGACGTTCGCGCTCCGACACCACAGTCTGCGGTGGGCGGGCGAGGGGCCGCGCGTCCGTCTGCTGAGCCAACGTCCCCGAAGTCTCCCAAGTCTCCGACGTCGGCCGTCACCGCGGCTTCCGCGGAGGAGGCCGAGGACGAGAGCGCCGACCCGGAGAGCTCGCTCTCGCAGGCGCTACGCGCCGTCGAGGATGGCATCCCGATGGACCGCTTCGAAGCCCACGTGGCGGCCACGCTGCACGACGTCTGGCGCGAGAACCGCGGGCGCGAGGAGGACGGCACCTTTTCGCCCCGCATCAAGGTCATCAAGGACGTGGAGTACGATATTGCCAACCTCGCCTTCAAGGATCTGCCTGGACACTTCCAGATGGACAACCTGCTCGCGGCGCACGACGCGTGCGAGTCCATCCGCCAGGCGTTCGTGCGGTGGGAGGCGTCGGACTCGAACATCGAGGAACTCTACACGTTGCTCGAGTCCGAGGACTTTCTCCGCGAAGCCTCGGCGTCGCAGCACGAGCACTGGCTCAAGCGCAACGCCAAGAAGTCGTGGGTTGAGGATGCCCAGCGGCTGCCCTTTGACGAGCTCAATGTCGACGACCAGGAGAAGAACAAAGACATTGTCCGCACGGCCGTCACCGTCTGGGTGGCACATCGGCGGCGTGGCACCACTGGGCCCAAGTAGGCCTAGAGTCTCGATGGTGCCTCCATGAACGAGTGGAGAAAGCATTTGTGTTCTTCAAATATTTTCTAAGGCTTCCAGAGACCGGCCTTGGTGACGTTGGCGGTATTGTCCCACGACTTGTAGGTGAGCTCGATGACGTCCATGGCAAAGGCCTCGTCCTTGGCCTTGTCGTCAAAGGCGAACTCGTTCTCCGGCTTGCCATCCGGCATCTTGTAGAACTTGAACCAGTCGACAATGCTCTTGACCTTGCCGGGCATCTCCCTCTCGAGGTCGGCGACGGTGTTGATGTGCTGGGCGAGCGGGTCGTTGGCGGCGATGGCGATGGTCTTCCAGTCCATCTCGCCCTCGTCGATCATGCCGAGAATGCCGAGCACCTTGACCGGGTAGATGGCGCCCATCTCGGCAATCTTACCGCCGACCTCGACGACATCGACCGGGTCGTTGTCGCCGAGCATGCCGGTGGAAGCGTCCTTGTGCTCCGGGTCCTCCCAGGTCTGCGGGAGGCAGCCGTAGTTGACGAGGGACTGGAACGGGTAGAGCCGCAGCTTGCCCTTCTTGGTGTCCTGCTTGATCGGGTTGAGCTCCTCCTTGGTGGCGATCTCCATCTTCTCCACGGACCCGCGCGGGATCTCGTTGATAAAGTTGACGATGCGCTGCTCCTTGTCCACGTAGAGCGGGACATCGTGCCAGGGCGAGATGGTCTTGCCGGCGCTATCCTCGAAGAACAGACGGTACTCCTCCTCGTTCTTGAGCGGGAACCCGTTGAACTCGGGGCCTTCGGAGCGCACGCCGAACGAGCTCATCATCCTCCGCGCGCCGCCGTTCGCGCGTGCCCGGCGCACGAGTGCCGCCGACTTCATCATCATCGACTCCATCATCATCAATTCGCTCCAAGCCCGCTTTCCTGCAAACGAGAGGCGTCTGCGTCAGCTTCTGGCAGGACCCTTCGCGCGCAAGGCGGCCCTCCCGCGCACGTACCTCGACTCGCTTCTCCTCGCGCGTGCGTCTCCTGGCAATCGGCTCTGGCTAAACGGTGACTACTAGAGGCAGCACTATAACTATAACTATACCACCAACTATGCTCGGCTGAACCTGCGGCTGCTGCAGCCCGCTTGGACGATGATCGCTTGGACTCGGATGCAGCTTGTTCGCAACTTCGCAAGCAGCGCGTGAATGAAGGCCAACGTGGAAGGCGCAGAAGATCGATGCAAATGGACTCATACTCGTATTAGCCATAATTGGCCATGATTTACCAAAGAGTCATCGTCGTCGACTGGACTCGCGCTCTGCATTGCAAATATGGCTGTGCTGCTCCAGCTAGGTGAAGAGCGAAGTGCAGCTGGTTTTTGCGTCAGTCAGTCATCAGGACCAAGATCGAGAGCCGAAGGAGCTCATGAGAGTCGCTCGTGACGGCCAACCTGATCCGCATCGATGGTCAGGTCAGGCGCGTTCCCCGCATGGCCTGAGGTCCGTTAGACCATTAAATGGGCCTCTTCGGCGGCCTCGGGTCTGGGGCCTTGCGGAGCGCCGGATGGATGCGCGGGGCGTGGAGCTCGTGACGCTTGCAGCGGCGAGCCGAGCCGAGGCGCGGATGCGAAGTGAATGATGCAGTGAGGATTCTTTGGATCTGTGGCAGGGGTTTTTCATGTCGCAGCAGAGCTGGCCGAGGAATTTGGTCTCCATGCGCCAAGAATACCATGGTACGCACACGCATGCATGCATGAATGAATGAATACCGAGAGGGGCATGGCATTGCACACATCATCCGTGGATTTATGTGCTAGAACAGAATTCTACGATACGATCGATTCGAGCAAATCGACCTGGCCTGTCGAGTCTAGGCGCACGCGACGGAAAGCGTGCGCACGTCGTCGAGAGCTGTCAGAGCCGAGAAGCGTCGCGCCAGAACCGCAGCGCGTACGCGCGAAGGCAGTCGTGCCGACCAAGTCAGGGCGTAGAGGGGCGACGAGAACATGAGCGGGCGCGAGGAGACAAGTGCACGCGAGAGCGAAGCGCAAGACATGGCAAGCCCTGCGACGCTCGCCGAGAAGCCCGCGCGCGGAAGGAGGGCATCTGCGGCGTTCTACATGCCTACGAGCAAGACATACGGATGGAAGCCCACGTACACTTCGACCCCAAGCGAGGAGATCCGCAAGGCTGCCTCCAAGGCCAATCAAAGCGAGGAGGACCGCGACTTTACCGCGACTTTTTGGCAATCGACCAGCCAAGCGTACGGCAGCTTTGGGTACGAGAAGAATACGCTCTGCCGCGCCATGGAGGATCTTAAGACGGTCAAAGGGGCTAAACACGTGGGAATTGACAGGGAAGGACCGGCACCACCCAACGAGCTGAAGCACGTTGTTGATCTCACGTTCAAGAACTATCAGGTAGCGCGCAAGCCGGAGCACAAGATCTACACCACCACCAGCAATGATATTGGCTCCAAGAAGCCCCAATTCGACACCAAGCTGTATCCGCACATGAACCAGTTCACCAACACCTTCCTCTCCGGCATGCAGCGCGACTGCGGCCTCAACACCACCATCTCAAAGAATCGCTACCACGACGACGCCTGATTGGATTCGACTAGCCCCACGAGACTCGAATGAACTACATGTATGTTGACTTTCCATAGCTTTCCTCGTCAGCGCAAGCAGCTGGCAGGCTGGCTGTCGTTGGCAGCACAAAAGATATCGGGCACCCGGTCGAACGTTTTGCAGCTCAAGTGTTTTGCAGCTCAAGTGTTACGCGGCTTGAGCACGACCGAAATTAGGCTCAGGGCATCCAGCGGCTAGGCCTCGGTCGCCAAAGTGACCAGGACCGCAAAGTTAGCAACTTCTGTCGGTTTATTTTCGAAGCACGCGGTCTGCCAAAGCTTGTCTCCGTTTCCGTCACGTCCGAGCTATCTTGTCTTGGCAGAAAACGGACTTCAACTTGTAGTATGAGTGTATCAACGGACTTGCATTTGCAAGGTTTGGTATGTAGGGCCTTGTACCTTCTTGGTACTTCCCAGGTTCGTTTGGCCTGCTCAAGACGCCGAGACGGGTCATGGTTTGCGAAAGTCACCTAGCTCAGAGGTTCGCAAACCTCAGAGGTCAACTAATAATAGACACATTCTTCCGTTGGCTTCGGGTCGCACGGCCATCATTCTGTGGTCATGTTGCGCGAATTGATTGGCTCTGCCCGTGCAGGGCTGCACCGTTCCCGTCTCATCTCATGTCGCACGAACCAGGCTTGCGCCGCAATGCCGTTGTCTCTTCAGTTGGCCCAACTCGGACTCAGATGAACACAGTTATCGATTGAGGGTAAGAGCCTCGCAGGCACCCAGGCTTGGCAGTGCATGCCAGGCTACGTGGTGGACACTGGGAATGGTCCGGCGTTTACCGCGTTTACCGGTAAAGTACGTAGTACGTAGTACATACCACGGTAGGCCTACGTTCCACGTATTGTCATGGCCCCCCTGGCGCCCCTGGGCCCTCGGGCTTTGGCCAAAGGTCGTGCGCGATCTCTGGACTTCTGCGAAAACAATCTTGCTGTATGATAGTACGACTCGTCATGGCCCCGGCAGGCGGTTCCTGGCGAACCGACCAACCTCGCGAGCTGCTTGACTGCCTACTTGGCTTGGCCGACGCTTGGCCAAAGAGGGCCAGACCGTCCATCATTCGTCATGCACTCACAGTCATTGGCTGCCCACACAAGCAACCGTCCAACCCGAGGGGGGCGACTAGGCTAGGGCGTTCTTCATAAACTTCTTCACCTCGTCATAATTCCGCGGCAACTCCGTTGGGCAACTTGCTTGTTGGTCAAGGCTCGCCACTACGTGCCTACGTACGTACGTAGAACATACGTGCGCAGCCCGGCCGTGAATGATGGGCCGACCTCGCGTCCTTTGCACCGCAGCGAGATCGTTGCAGCTGCAAGGCTCCAGGCTCCGCGCTTTGCCGCACCTGTCGACTGAGGTGAGACTTGCAATGCTCGACTTGGAGCCGGAGCTGGTACATCTGGCCGAGCCTGGCAAGTCCTGTGAGGCCTGGGAGAAGCCTCGGACGACTCGGACTCTTGGCCCGGCACCGGAAACGGCCCGGGGCGCCACAGTGCGCAGTGCGGTTGCGCAGCGCGGTTGCACGTTGCACGCGTTGCACGTTGCACTAAACTTGCAGTCACAGCACGAAAACGGCGCAATTCAGCAGGGTCGTACGACTAGCTAGATCATCGTCGAGTCGTCCATCGGCGCCTCGCCAGCGACTGGGCCCGAGCGCCAGTCCCGGGCGGACCTGGTTGTGGTTTTCATCGTTCGCGGTCTCGCTTTGATCGCCTTGACCGGCTCGTTGTTTCTTCTTTGACATTAGATTCTACTTTGATGAATGCACGCCGTGAAACCTTATCATCATGCTCATCATGGTACCGGGTGGTACATGTCGCACCCGGTACGGTACTACGTACCCGGTACGTAGTGGTACGTACGCAACGTACCCGGTACGTACTACTTTGGCGCGCTTTGAGAGGGTTACGGATCCGCGAAGTATCCGCGAAGTCCGTCTGCGAGGTTCGCAGTGGCGGCGCCCGGACCTTCCTTCCCCAGCCCCTCAACTCATTTCGTTGAGCCACTCGACCCCGCGGACGACTTGATGAGATCTTGTTCGCCCCAGCGCTGCCCGCCTCCGCAAGAGAATTGGCGCGTTAATCGTGCCGCTTTGTGCGTAGTACGTACCAGGGGTACCTTCTACCAAAAGTGCCCAGGAGATGACTTCCGATATCCGAGACGAACGGATCGGAGTCGCCTCAAGCCGCCGCGAGCGAGTCGCAGCGAGGCCAACGAGCGAGAGATGCGAGCAGCAAATCCGCAACCAATCCTCGTGACTAGCCTGGAAATAAGAACGATCAAGAAAGCATCCAAGAAGAGAACCATGATGCTCAAGACCTTTGCTGTCGTCGTGGCGGCTGCCCTCGTCAGCACCTCCGAAGCGTGCGGCACGGAGTTCGTCAGCAAGCTGCGGAACTTTGAGAATGTCGATGGCCGCCGTGATCTGCGAGGCTCTACGATTTCCGGCACGTACTGCTCGGGAACCGAGCAGTCCCCCATTGATCTCCCGACACTGACTACGGTTCAGGAGCTCACGCCCACGCAGGAGCTCGCGGCGATCGAGATCGAATATGAGGCGACGACCTCTGAGAGCAAGATGATCCTTGAGAACCTTGGGGGCACCATCGAGGTCGTCCCTGAGCACACCGAAATCTACGTTGTCCACAACAGCCTCGCCAACTCCCTCGGACGCGGCACTGGCGCCGACGAGACGTACCAGGTCGCCCAGTTCCACTTCCACTGGGATTCGAGCTTTACCGGTTATGGCAGCGAGCACTACCGCGGCGGTGAGGCGTACCCGATCGAGATGCACATTGTCACCTTCAACACCAAGTACGAGAACATCAGCGTCGCTTTGGCGAACCCCGACGGCCTCCTCGTCATTGGTGTCTTTGGCAGCGTCACCGAAGCGGGCAACGACGAGTTTGGAAAGATCACTTCCGCCATCGAGGACGCCGAGGCTTCTACGGACGGCTTCGAGGAGGATGCCCACGTTGAGCTCGAAGACTTTTCGCTCGAGGACATGATCGCTTCCATCGACCTCGCCAAGTATGACACCTATAAGGGCTCGCTCACCACCCCGTCGTGCAACCAAGTTGTCAGCTGGGTCGTCATGCACGACACCCTTGGTCTCACCGAGGCGCAGATCGAGGTTTTCCAGAACGCCAAGAAGTCCGATACCGAGCTCATCGCCCCCAACTACCGCGAGCTCCAGGACCTCAACGACCGTACCGTCTACCGCTCGCAATCCCCGGCTGACGCCGTCCGGGTGTCGCCCGTCATTGCCGCCTTTGGTCTCTTTGTCATGAGCCTGTTTGCCTAAAGCTTCTAAATCGTTGTTATGTTGCAGAGAGGCGGCTGCTACTTGTTTTGCAAGAGAGCGTCGCGCATTTTGTTGAGAGCGTAGTAGAGAATGGCCACGGGAATGGCGTTGAGGTAGATGTTACAAAATCCCAGGAGGTAGGGGAGGTAAATGTAGGCCGGGCGGAGGTCCATACGATGTACGAGCGGGAGCTGGACATCGCGCCAGAACTCGTAGGCCATGTTGACGTTAAAGGTCTTGACTTTGTCGCCCTCGTCCACAGCGTAGGGCGTCGTGGCCCGAGCCGCGATGACCAAGAGCGAGGTGACGAGGACGCATAAAGGATAGCTCAGTGCCGGCATGCCAATGTGGCGCAGCGAGTAAAAGCAGAGCGGCAGGAAGAAGAGATGGTGGAAAGAGGTCCAGAACTGGATGCGCGTGAGCTCGTCGCTCACCATGTACTGGGCGACGCCCAGGGGGAACTTGCCCGTTGCAAGATAGACGCCGCAGTCAATGTACCATGAGAGCTGGTCGATGCTCACCATCGTCGTCGCGGCCCCCACCAGCAGAGGGCGCTGTGTGCACATGCCCAAACTGGCCATGCACATGGACGCATTGCACGCCCACAACACCTCGCTCATGTAGTACGCGCCGGTGAGCGCCGACCGAGACAGGATCAGGATGCAGACATAGACGAAGAGAAAGTAGCCTATCGATTGCACCAGGCCGCCCGACTTCCACTCGTGCGCCGAGGGCAGGTCATCGTCGAGTCTGACGTCCGCCAGGTCGCTAAGCTTGGCGGCGAGGCTAACCACCCCGGCGACAGCCGCCACGGGCGCGACTGCCGTCCTCAGCAGCGACAGCTCCTCGGGCTTGGCGGCTCGCGGCGTCTTTGGGTCCGACATCCTTGCGCGAAGACGGATGCCAAGCGAAAAGCGCCTCTGATCAGGGGATCTTGTTCACGATGCACCCGCACGTACGATTCGATGTGGACAAAGAGCAACGCCTTCGATCTCCGTTCTTCTCCGAGACGACGTCGACCACGAAGCTCCTGTTGTTCTCGTTGCCCGCGCCGCCGAACGCAGCCCGGCCCTCAACTGACTGACCGATTGTCCGACTGGACTTGACCGTCTGCGGCCCGGACCGCCCCGAGAGCCTCGCGAGCCTCGCGAGCTTCGCGCGCCAGCTCCGACAGAAACCGGCGGGCGTCGAGGCCAGATTCGGGCTTGCGCCTCGCGCAACAACGTTCTTGGCCTCGCTAATTAATTAACTGTCCGTCGAGGTCAGTGTTGGTGCGGGTCATACGGGACTACGTCGAAACTTACTTGCCCTGGAAGCGATTCGTCATCAGGATCTTTGTCGATTCGTGCAGCCTCGCACGACCACGACCTTCACCTACTAGCTAGAGGAGCTCCCGATGAGCTGCACGAGCCTGGCTGGTCTGATGAGCCGCAGCGAGCGTGAATGCGGCTGCAGTGATCCCTGCAGTACGTAGGTACGTATCCTGGTACGTATGGGTCTGGTCCGCGAACGTGAGCTGCATCTGGCTGGAAGGTGAAGTCCTCAGACTCACGCTCGGGGTACTACCAAGCTTGCACGCCGGGTGGCTTGCCTTCCGCGATCGTGGGGTATCGGTCACGAGAAGCACGATGTGAATGCTAGATGTGTCAGATGTGGCTTTTGCCTGTTGCAGCCGAGCAGACGACGTGTCACGGAGCACTGCAGGCTAAGGACATCGAGGGCATTGCGTATTTGTAGATGCTTGAAGGAATATTGCTCCAAAGGCGTATACTCGTACTGCGGCTCTTGTGCTTGAAAGGCACGCTCAGGCTGAGTATGGAAAACCCGGAAAAGATGACTCAGGGAGCTGCTTTTGCTGCGTGCCGGGTCGAGTATGCATATGGATTCGACTTCTTGATCGTCGATCATCTTGCATTTGCGCTTTTGGCCATTTATCGGCCAGTAGGTCTGTTATGGACCTGGATCCGAGATTTGCATTGCACGAGAACTTGAACTTCCTCGCGACCACTTCCCAATTTGCAAGATGGCGCCCCACCGCGAGTCATCTTGTCGATGACGACCGATAAGAATCAATCAACCGATCAATCATCAAATCTTTCAATACAATAGGGCGGCCCGCGAAGAGCCAATGGTGCTCGCTCGTGCGCATGCATTGAGGCGTGCGAAGTAGTTCTAGAGGACCGGTCGCGCTCGAGCGCCATTTACGGGCTCTATCCTTAGCTTCTGAATAGTAGTGTTGCGACGGGCGTGCAACGCGCCCCCTTGCGCGGCATTTCCGCGCTCCAGGACACTCGTCGACGCCGACGCCTTCAGGCGCGGCTGGGACTGGACGCTGATGTTGCTGTTGCTCCTCGCGGTAGCCCCGGCTTGGCCGGCTTCGCGCTGCGGGGCCTGTCGCAACTTGGACGGCCTGCGATGCTTCAAGGCGGTGTCGGTTTTCCGCCGGGCTGCGCTGCTCTGCGAGGAGCCAATGGCGCGGGCCGCAGTGAGCTTTGTCGTCGCGCCCTTGAGCGCGGCTTGTGTGGTGCGCCGCCGAGACACCGTTCCCGTGGCGTTATAGATTTCTCTGAATTCGGCTGTGCTGGACCGCTGCAGGAGCGTCTTACGCGCCTCGCGCTGCATGCGTTCGGGCAGGAGGGCGTCGCTCTCCGGGTCGTCGTGAATGCAGAGCTCTTTGAACTTGCGCTCGTCAATATGCGACGTCAGAATCTCCTTGATGCTGATCTGCACGCCGTTCGCCATGACGAGGCGCTCTTCGGCTAGTCTATCCCAGAACGCGGAGCCAAGAATGGCCTTTTGCAGGGCTTGCTGAAAGGAAAAGGCCGGGTAAAGCAGGCCAGGGTGATGGTCGCAAAAGACGGCGAAGCGGTCGAGGGTGATGCCGCCGAGGCCGCGACTGGGGTCGTTCATTTTATGAATCTTGTCGAGAATTTGCACGGCCAGTCGTGACTTGCGGAAACCTTCGCCATAAACGTCTTCGCACATGGTCGACATTTCATTGAATTCGATGCTGCCGCTCCCGTCGCTGTCGTAGAGGTCAAAAGCAAACATAATGAGCGTGCTCTTGGTGAGCGTGGCGTAGTTCCATGTGCTCAGAACGAACTCGCGAAAGTCCACCGACCCGGAGCCGTCCTCGTCAAATATGCTGAAGACTCGCTGCGTGAATGGGGTCCTACTCACTTTGAGGTGATCCAGCAGCTCGAAAAGGCTCAGCTCCCCGCTGCCGTCCTTGTCTATCTGCGAGAAAGCCTTGAAGAGCTTTTCCACGTGCTTCTCCTGTAGGCCGAGCGTTCGATACAAAGTCATGTGCTCGAGGGCCTCTGGCGGTAATCGCGTGCGCGGTTGCCGCGACACGGAAGTGCCCATGGCGGGTACCAGCGACTTGCTGCTGGCTGGCTAGCTGCTCGCGCGCGGCTCGCCTCGTGGGGCGGCCTGCCTGCTCGGCGCACGAGTTCCGCCTCCAGTCCTCCGAGGTATCTGGTTCGCTTTCCTGCAAGCTTGCGTGCGCTCCATTTCCTGCGACACCGCGAAGGGCGCCGCAAGGTGGCCGAGTTTGCCCGCCTCCCACGTCGCGGTCGAGGCTTGCTTGGGCGATGTATGTCTACGGGACGTCGCCGTTGCGCTTCTCGCACTCAGCCTGGTCTCAGCACTTCCTCCTTCCAAGCACTGCAAATGCGCGCCGCGCGTCGCGTATGTACACAGTTCTTCCACGGCCGAGCCGGCACACCGAAAGCTCAGAAGATCCGGTAACACTCCCTCCGCGGCGCCAAGCTTACGGTCCGAGTGGCTCGATGAACGTTTACGTGCGCGAGTGCGATGTGTGCCAGCTCTGGCGTTGATGACGGCGTTGATGACGGCGTTGATGACTGTGTTTGTTTTCGTTCTTCGAAGTCAGTTCTCAAAGAGCGAGATCTAGCTCCGGGCCTTGGTCGGGCCTCGGACGCGCCTCCAATGTCCTCATGTTGATGAAGAGACTACCATGGTACGTGCTAGGCCCTAGTACATACATTCCACCGCTGCCGACCGCTTCTTATTCTATTCTTCACCAACCAATCACAAAGGAGAAGGAACCATCTGGAGCCCAGCATTCTCGCCTCATGAGCCCCGCAAGCAAGCCTTCGTCGGCCTCCGAGTCGTGTCGCGCGACGAGCTGAGCGGGCCGCCTTGTCGCGGCTATGTACGTAACGGACTAGTGGCCCATATCCACAACAACCACCGCCGCCGCAGCGACGCCGGCAGGAGGAGCACAGCGTG
>KQ758850.1:7211063-7221472 GCA_001462505.1 Aurantiochytrium sp. T66
GAGCTGCCTGCTGCTGGGCGCCCGCGGAGACGCTGGCGCCGCCCGCGCCGGCGCCCATGCCGAGGCACCTCGGCATGCTCAGCATGCTCGAGCAGCTCATGTGCTCGTCGGCGCCTATCAAAGATAGGTAAGTCCACGACGGCGCGGCTGCGAGGACGCCGAGCCTGCGCGGAATCGGCCTCCTGCCCTGCCATTTGGCCCACGAAGACACGCGTACACGTGCGTGCGCGATGCCTTGCCGGCGGCCAGACGCCTTCTGTGTCGGACCGCCCTTCAGAGTCATGGTGGCGAGCGCAACACCTTGATTCCGAAGATATAGTTCACCCCCGACTGACGATTCTGCGTCCTTGCTGGATGCTGACATGGGACAGATGACGGACGCCCCGCGGCGGGTCTTGCGCGGGCGCCCGAGCTAGTACTGTGCTAACTAATTTGCTATCTTTGACCACATGACGACCCTTCAACCTGCTCTCCCGTGCTACGCTGACCGCGGTCGGCGTCGTCATCCCTGTCCGCTTGCACGGCGCTGGTCTCCCTGGCGCTCCGCGGCCACCTTGCGCTGCTCTGAGGCGAGGCCGATGCGCATGCGCTCGTGCTGCGCTACACAGTCCCGGATCCGCAGCGCGTGGTCCAAGACCTGGCCATTGTCCTTGACAGCCACGAGCAGCGTGGGCGCGGGCGTAGGCCTGCCGCGCGAGACGCCGTCGTGCTGGCGGAGTCGGCCGTGGGGCCGCTGGCGGTCTGCGTCGCGTTGGCAGGCCACTTGGATCAGCCAACGAATGCTCTGCTCGCCACACCCGCACGCCACGGTCATGAGAGACCCGCCAAGCAGCTCGACTTGTGCGATGAGGGGCTCATTGCTCTCTTCCTCGAGGCACGCGGTAGATTTTTGCAGCCCTTGCATGGCGCGCTCGCTTCGATGTAAGCCCGAGCCCACATGCTCCCAGACGTCCGCTGGTGCATCATCCTCGACAACACCCGTACCAAAGTCCAGACCCAAACCGAGTTGCGCCTCCGCGGGCGCTGCCGCGGAAGCTCTTCGGAGACCCGCCAAACCCAAAACGCGCACGTCGGTACCAAGCGCGTCGTCGCCGTCCTCCATCATTTCGCTGGTCGGATCGGATCTGCAGTCTGGGCTTTGGTGACGGCGCGGCGCTGGCCGGACCCCCTGTGAGAATCACCTCTCGGGTTATTTGACCCCATGTGAAAGCTGAAAGCGAACGTGGGGCACAGCTCCCGGCGTCTCTCCGCGGCGATAAGCTGAGGCCCCGCCCGTCGTCCGCACAATCCTACCATTGACACTACACAGCTTCGCGGCGCTGCAATGTCACCGGATAGACGGGACCTCGCATACTCGCCCGAACGAAACGGTGAACGGCACTGTTGCGGACGGACGCGTCAAGCTCTGTGGGGTACCAAGTCCACTGGGCAAGCTGGAAGCGGCTCACGGCGTCTCTCCGGGAAAGGGGCGTTTTACAGGCAGTAGAAAACGTGAGGCCGCGCGTCATCTTCGGATTTTCTACTAGGGCTGCAGCCTCGCACAGGACCAAATCATGATCCGAGCCCGCGAAGATGCCATCAACATTACCGGACAAAAATCTCCTAAACTCTTCTCCAGTTTGAGAGATGGCATCAATGCGAGCGCAGAGGAAAATGAAGGGGAGAGAAAGGACCAAAGGGTGGCAAAATGGACGCCGCTCACGCTGTCGGGAATAAGCTTACAACAACATGATCATTATGAAGTAGTGATACCAGGAAACTCGCGACCGACGCGCCAGTCGAGCAGCGCGGAAACGTCTGTCTGCACCATGCGCATGAGGTCTGCAGCGCGCGCATTGCGCATGGCGACGCCGAGCAGAACACGGGCGTTGTCGACGATGCGGTTGTCTTCGCTTTGGTGCTTGCGTACGATTTCAAAATTCTGCTCCAAGCAACGGACGGCGGCGTCATGGTTCCCGGCTTCGGCGTGTACAAGGCCGAGGCTTCGGCACGCAGAGGCCTCCATGGCCGCGTTGTAGGTCTGGCGCGCAAGCTCGAGCGCCTGCTCAAGGTACTCGACAGCCTTTGCGGTCTTGCCGTCCATCTGCAAGTACGCCTCGGCGAGATGCTCACAGACGCCGCCCATGCTGGCCAGGTTGCCCGACTTCTGAAAGTAGTCGAGGCTCTGCGAGAGCGCGACAATGGCGCGCTCCGGCTTGCCAAGCGCGCTAAAGGCGCGCCCGAGACGAGCATTGGCTTGCGCCTTGCCGGCGGCGTTCTTTTCTTCAGACGCGATGCGCACCACACGCTCCAGGTAGTCCACGATGGCGTCGCGGTCCTGCGGCGTGCTCGTAGGCCCATCTTCCAGCTCTTGCGCCCGCTTGGCGTAGACAGTGGCGAGCTGCTGCCGGCCCTTGAGCCTCGCCTGGCTGTCCTCGTCCTGCGCGGCCAGCTCGACAAATCGTTCGAGGTGCTCGATCGCCTCCGTGGTCTTGCCTGCCAGCCGCTGCAGCGTCACGCCAAGATGGTATCTTGCTTCCTTCTCGCCGGCCACGTCATTGACAAGCTGCGAGACCTTGAGCCCTTTTCCGTAAAATACAGTCCCCGTCTGGAAGTCTCCCTTTTCGCAAAAGGCCGTCGCCAGGTCCCGGTAGTTCTCAAAGACCAAGGTCGGTGCGCCTCCGCGGCGGGCCTTTTCTGCACTGGTGAGCTTTTCCTGAATAAAGGCCAGGTCTACCTCCCGGTCGCTCTGCGATGCCGTACCAGCATCAGCAGCAGCAGCATCCTCGCCGCGGGGAGCTGCCACCTTGCCGTCGGCGTGCTGCGGATCCTGGCCGTCGCTGCCCTCCGCCTCGTCGTTCTTGTGTTGCAAGTAAAAGAAATCCACGTACGACTGCACGAAGCCGCCCGTGAGGATCTCCACGCAGTACGCGAGCTCGGACGGCTCCTTGGCGCCCGCCGCCGCCGCCGCCGCCGCGTCTGCCGCTGCCGGCGCGCTCTTCCCGCCGCTCATCGTTGACGAGGTCGAGAGACCTGGTCAGACCGACTTTGCGCGGCACGGCAGGCCGCCTCAAGGCCGCCGAGGAGCCGCGCGCGCGTGCCTGCTGCGGCGCCTGTCTCCGCTCTGCGCGCGCGAGTCGGCCGCGAAGGGCGTCCGGGTCCTGGCCCCGCGCGCGTTCTCTTCAGAACGGCGAGCGATCCGTTGGGTTCGCCGTCGACCGTGACTCACTCGGCCTCGACCTGACTTCTCCCAGGCCCTAACAGAGGGCCCAGTCTCACGACGCGGACGACATGCGGACCGTGCGACGGGGTGCGGTGGCCGCACGGAGCTTCCAACGACTCCAAAGGATTCCTTGTGGGTACCCCTAATGAATGAGCAACTCGCGATGGCGACTATTATTACCGTGCATTTGCGAACATTGATGTGATGCGCGGGTCGACTTCGACCAGCTTCGAGCATGGACGCAACAACCAGGCTGTAGCAGGCATGCTATAGCAGCGATTTCGCGCTCGATCCTAAAACATAGATCAAGAGAAGTTCGCAAATCGATCTTGCTGTGGGCAGAAGCGAGCCAATGACCGCAGCGCAGCGGCAAAGCTGTCCGTGATCGCGGAGCCGCCGCACGCGATGGAGGCGGCAGCGCGAAGGTCGCCCCGCTCCCGCCTCCCGCGGGAACAGACAAAGGATCTCAAAGGAGGAATGTGCGCTTTGCGGTTCCCGCGCTGCGGCCAACGATCGTAGACCCAAGTCGCACGGTGGCCAAAGGACTGCGAGCAGGATGGCTCGAACCAGACAACAGTGTCGTGGCCAAACGTGTCGCACGGTTCGCGATCGTCTTCGTCTGTACGGCCGGGTATCTCGTAGCTCTTCTCGCGCAGAAACGCGAGGTCGCCGCGCTCGTGCAGCTGCCTGCGCTGCCTGTGATTGCGCAGGTGGCTCTGGCGTACAGACTTGACATCACAAGCCGCCTGAGATACTCTTTTCCGGTGGTGTACGCTGCGAGCAACCTGCTCGCCTTTGCACTCGCCTTTTGTACGCTCTCGTCTGGAACGCCGACCGGACTAGCGAGCTGTTTGCTGTTCTTCTCGACGGTGCTATTGCCCTTTCTCGATGCCGTGCCACTGCCTTCACGTCGGCGCGTTGCGGGGCTCTGTTTTGCATTCGCCTGCATCTACTGTATCATCGTATTTGCCACTTACTTTGATGCGTTCACGGATCCGGCGTCGACGTCAGAGCTCCCACGGGTCGTACTTCGAAGCAAAGACTCTATTTCGCAAGTGTCTGTAGCCTTTGCGGCAAACGGGGCCATCTTTCTCTTCAAATTTGCCATCTCGGCGCGGAACCGGCCGCAACAATTGTGCATGCTCTTTGCGCCAATGCTCTCGATTCGCGTCGGTCAGTCCGAGGTGCAGGGCCTGAACGAAAAGCTGAATACTGTGCGGCACTATTTAGAGCTGGACGCCGAGCGGCTCGAGCAGGACGAGGCTGTGCGGGATGACGCGGAAGGTGACCCTTGGGTCATGGTCATGGCGTCGACCATGAGCCCAGTTCCGATGTCGCAAAGGCGAACGCTCATGCCGCGACGCTTGGTCCGTCTCACTCTCTCGATACACCGGAAGTTGCCGCTGGCCGGTGTGGTAATGTGCATTGCTGGGCTTGGCGGCCACACGCTGACGCTTCTCGCCTGTGCTGGATGGTTTGAGGATTCTCTGCACATTGTTTACATCTTCGTCGTGATCGCGAACCTGCTCAATGTCGTCTCGTGTGTTGGTCTCGCAAATAAGGACATTGCCAAACTCACCCTGGGCCAGTTCGAGGTGAAGTTCTTTTTATTCTCCATCCTGAGCATTTGGATCTGCCTGCTGCTGCTGATGCCGCTGCGGCTCTGGTTTCTGGTGTTTATCAATACGCTGACCATGGCGACGGGGCCCCTCACTGACGCCTCGCCTCTTTTGCATATGAACAACAACGGGCTCATAGCGGCCGTGCTTTGCAACCTCGTCTTCATAGTTGGCATGATATTAGGCGTGTACTTTGGGACCTTTGAAGATGCGCTCGAAAACAGTGCGGCGCTCTCGATCAATGTTGGCAACGTGGTCTCGCATCCCATTGACCTCGTTCTCACCGGGCTATGGACGCTCGCAATTTACCACTTCAAGTATTCCTTTCACGCAATCGCCAGGCCTTGCTGCTGCCTGATTCTCCACGCGCCGATTGTGCTCGTGCAAATGCCTCTGCGCGAGTTTGACGAGCTTTGCGCGGCTTACGATGCGGCACTCCTAAGCGACGCAAAGCAGCCCAAGAAGGTCTCTTCCGTCCTGGACACGCCGGCGCCCGCGCCCGCCGTTTCCCAATCATGACATTTATTAGCCTTCGGTCTCTTTGGTCTTGTTTTTAGTATAAAATACAAGACTTGGGTCTAGGCCTACTCGGCGTCGCAGAAGCCGCAATTTGGGGGCCAAGCCAAGAGCAGCTTGAAGAGCTGACGCGGACCAATCAAGAGAGATCAGGAGGAGTGCCTGCAGTCCATCTCCACGTGCGTGGTGCGCCCTTGGCGTGTCGTTGGCGTCCAGTCAATCCATCTTATTTACCTATTCTCGTCGCCTCCTCTCGTCCACCCATCGCATCATCATCGATCACCAAACCCAGATATCACGCGCGCGCGCGGGGCGCCGGCCTCGCGGCGACGCGGCGCGACTCGGGCGGCCGGCACCGTGGGCGCGAAGCCGCGCGACGGAGCGGCATGTGCAGGTACGTAAGCGCAGGGCACCGAGGTCGCTGGCTCGTGGAGGCGACCAAGGAGGTGGCGACCAAGGAGAGGGTGGCGGCGCGGCCAAAGGGGCGAGGCGCGGAAGATCGCGGACGGCGCGGTCCATGATGCTATTTCAACAAGTTATCCCTGTCTGAGAAATATGGTGCGGAGGAAACAACACACTGAAAATGCTGAGACTGTCTTCCCGCCGCCGCTGCCGCCGAAGCTCGCGCCTTCGAGCACGCAATGTTGCTGATGAAGATGGCCAACTAACCCTGCAGGATCGCCAACAAACAGCTGAGCCAGAGATTGTACATAAATACTCTAGCGCCAGGGCCTCAAGCGGCATCCATCCGGATTTCGTGGTGCGATACGAGATGCTACTTTGACGAGATGATCATTACGTTCTGAATAAGTTATTTGAGAAAGGCCCGCGAGCGCGCAAAGCCGGCGATGGAGATGAGCGTGTCCATGGCGAACTCGGGCACGGAGCCGGCGCAGCCCATGGCCGTGGAGGCGTGAACGGCGCCGATGAGCACCTTACAGGTGGCGCGGATGCCGGCGTCCATGAGACGGCGCGCAAAGAGGACGCCCTCGTCCCGCAGCGGGTCGAGCTCGGCGACCTGGATAGTGGTGCGCGGGAACTGCTTGATGTCCTCGTCCGAGGCGAAGGCGGCCCACGAGAGCGCGTCCTTTTGGCGAAAGGCCTCGAGGCTATACTCGATGGCGGCGACCTCGTTGTCGGGCAGGTTGAGGAAGATGTTGTTGCACTCGCTGTTGAGGTGGCTCGTCCCGAGGATGCCATTGTCCTGGACGTCCTGCGGCCACTGGCCGGCGATGTACGGGCAGAGCGGGTAGATGCCGTGCTGGATCAGGTAGCGCTCGCCCTCGCGAATGGCCTTGAGCGCGATGGTGAGCGTGAGGTTACCGCCGCCACTGTCGCCAGAAACGACAATGCGCTCGTCGATGCCGAGGCTCTCCTTGTTGGCGTGGATCCACTTGAGCGCGCTGTAGCAGTCGTTGAGACCGGCCGGAAAGGGGGCCGTCTCCTTTTGGTGCTCCGTCGGGACGGTGGTGTTGCGGTACTCCGCCATGACCACCACGACGCCCTGGCGGGCGAGCACTTTGCACAGCGTAAAGTATTCCGGGTTGAAGATGCTGTTAAAGGCCATGCCGCCGCCGTGGATGTACATGACGCAGGGCATCGGGCCGTTGCCAAAGTCGGCGCAGTCCTTGGGCTTGATGACGCACACGGGAAGGTTGTTGCCGTCGGGCTGGGAGGTGATGTTCTCGATGGAGATTTCGAGGTCGTCGTCCTTGGCCATGGCCTTGACTTCGTCCGGGAGCACGATCTCCTTTTCGTTGGCGACGATGGCCGCGAACTTGGCCGCGTCGGTGGTCAGGCGCGAGCGGACCAGGTCCTCGTACGTCTTTTCGTCATGGTTGTAGCTCAGCAGCAAGTTGGCGCCAAAAACCGGAAGACGCATCGTTTCCTTCTTATACCCCGGGTGCACCTTGGGGTGCTGCATGAGCACATCGAGCTGTTTGGACAGCCGCTCATCGACCTCCGGGTTGGACTCTTGGCGGAGGCTCATCGTGGCTGGCGACTGTGATGTTTCGAGTTCTTCGTTGCGGATTTGCTGTTCGATCATCGAGGTCGTCGCATACGGGCGTATTTTTCACCTTTTTTGCCTCCTTTGCCTCATCAGAGCCAGGCTCGCCTTGGACGGCCCATCCCAAGGCCCGCGCACCCCAAGGACCGGACCGCAGGATTGGCGCAACCGAGGCAAAACTCGCTCTGACAACGCCGCGTCGTCCGAGCCCGGGCAAGCGACGGACTCATCACGCGGGCTTCGGACCGAACGAACCGGCGATGGGATACGTACGTGCCAAGGGTAGACCTAGGCTAGAACGGTGTTTGTGCAACTTTGGAGGATCCTTGATGATAGTAAAAGATTGCATGAAGAAGTAGGAAGAAAAACGACGAGAACGAGATCTCCGAGCAGGTCGAGCAGGTCGAGCGATTCCGACTTGACAGCTTCGACGCTTCGACCACGCCAATGGGCGGCGTGAGCGCTAGCTTGGTCAACAAATGTATTACGCAATAGGTATATCGAAGTACGTGGTAGCCTACTCGAGCAGATCGCTGCGCGCCATGGCGGCGATGGAGGCGCAGGTGTCGAGCGGGATCTCGAGCGCCGCCTGAGGCATGATCTCGCTGCCGTGGATGGCGCCCATCATCTGCTTGCACGTGGCCCTCGCGCCGTTGCGTACGAGCCGGCGGTAGAAGAGGATGCCTTCGTCGCGCAAAGGGTCGAACTCCTCGACTTGGATGACGACGCGAGGGAACTGCGCGAGGTCTTCGTCCGAGGCGAAGACGGGCCAGGCGAGGGGGTCCTTGGCCTTGAAGGCGTCGATGTTGTAGCCCATGGCCGCGCTCGTGGTGGGCGTCATGTACAGGAAGATGCCATTGTTCTCGCTGTCGAGGTGGCTCGTGCCCAGAATGCCGTTGTTCTTGACATTCTGCGGCCACTGGCCCGCGATGTAGGGGCACATGGAGTAGACGCCATGCTTGACGAGGTCGCGCTGGTCCTCGCGAATGGCCTTGAGCGTGACGGCCAGCGCCAGGTTGCCGCCCCCGCTCTCGCCGGCGACCACGATGCGGTCATCAATGCCGAGGTCATCCTGGTTGTCGTGAACCCACTGGAGCGCGCTGTAGCAGTCGTTCAGGCCCGCGGGGAAGGGCGCTACCTCTGGATTGGACGGCGTGGGCACCTCGCAGTTCCGGAAATCGGGCACCACGACCACCACGCCCTCGCGTGCCAGCATGCGCGCAATTGTCTGGTACGAAGGGTCGAAGGCGCTGTTGGACGCCATGCCGCCGCCGTGCAGGTAGACGACGCAGGGCAGCGGTCGCTCCGCAGCCGCCTCGGGCTCGACAATAGACAGCTTGATCGTGTTCCCGTCCGGCTGGGAGACGATCTCGCGCGTGGAGACGCTAACGCCATCGTCGCGGGAGACCGCGAGCGCCTCCTCGGAGATGACCGGGGGCTCCTCTTTGCCGAGGTACTCGACGAGCTTCATAATGTCCTTACCGCGTTTCTCCACGAGCTGCTCGCGGCGGGTAAAATTGTGATCGTCGTCGAGCATAAAGACGGCGGCCAAGACGTACGGCCTCATGAAGCTTCGCTTGAAGCGCTCGTCGATACCCGGGTGGTCCTGCAGCCTCCGCCACGCCTTGTCGATGCGCTCGCGCGTCTTCGCGTCATCGTTGTCCGTCATCGCGGCCTCGCCGTCCTTGTCCTTTGTCTTGAGTGTGCCCCTCCGCGCGAACAGGCCCCGCATTTCTGCGGCTGGCGAGCTCGTCGCGCTCGGCTGTCACGCCCGGGTCGTCAATGTCGGTCTGCAAAGCCGCGGATCCGGGTTGTAGTTCGTACGTACCGGGTACGTACGGGTACGTACGTAGTACTACAGTACGTACGGCAACAGGTAGCACTGCAAGATCCGGATCGTCGGCAGTGCAGAGTGTGAGCGGAGCGGGCCCAAGGACGGCCCGAAGATGCGCGCGAGGCCGCCCGCGACTCCGCGAGGGAGGGAACTCTCGACGGGATCGTCCGAGAAGTCGGGCCGCCGGGCCAACCTTCGTTCCGCTCGTAGATCGTCTACTGTGGGGACAGCCTTTTGCGGACCTTTTGCGAAAGCGTTGGCACATCAGAGCGATCGCTTCAGCTAAAGAAGCAGGGCTCAATTGTGATTGAACTGCTGGTCGCCATGGTCGATCCTAAGTACGACTTCATGCTGGTCCGCGACGAGGCGTACCCGGGTACTACGTACCCGTACCAGGAGCCACCTTCCGGCAGATCCCTCCGCCGGCCATCGATGATAACCTTGGCCAAGCATGACAAGATGTATTCTAGTTGAACGATTATCTTGCGTAGAAAGTAGGATCAGCACGGGGAGCTTGGCCGTGCCGCCAGTCATGATAAACTAAGACGACGGCGCGCTCTTGGCCATGGCAGTGATGGCTGCGGCAGCGTCGAGGGCAAATTCGGGTGCAAGAAACTGGCCCATGATGGAGCTGCCGTGGATAGAGCCCATGATCTGCCTGCAAGTGACCCGCGCGCCGTTCTGCGCAAGACGGCGCGCGAACAGAATTCCTTCGTCGCGCAGAGGGTCAAACTCGTCAACTTCGACAGTGATTCGGGGAAACGCTTTGAGATCCTCGTCCGTAGCGAAAGCCGGCCACGCGAGCGCGTCTTTGGCCCGAAAAGCCTCGATGCCGTAGCCGAGCGCCACGATCTCACTCTCGGGCACGTCGAAAAAGATGTCGTTGTTCTCGCTGTCGAGATGGCTCACGCCAAGTTTCTCGGTGTTGATCGCGTCTTGGGGCCATTGGCCAACGAGAAATGGGCAGAGCGAATAGATGCCTTGCTGGACGAGGTACGCGCGGCCCTCGCGCGTAGCCTTGAGGGCAACGGCGATGCATAGGTTCCCGCCGCCGCTCTCCCCGGGCAACGACGACGCGGCCGTCGATGCCGAGCTCGGCCTTGTTGTCGTGAATCCATTGCAGCGTGCTGTAGCAGTCGTTGAGCCCGCCAGGGAAAGGCGCAGTCTCTTGGTTCTTGGCGGTCGGGATCTGGCTGTTGCGGAACTCGGGCAACACCACCACCACGCCGT
>KQ758850.1:7221482-7240392 GCA_001462505.1 Aurantiochytrium sp. T66
AGTTCGCAGGCGAGGCGAGGCGAGGCGACTCGGAGGGAGGGAGGCGAGAAGAGAAAGCTGAGAGAAAGAGAAAAGAAGAAGAAGATTGATTATGAGCAAGAAAGATTTTGAATTGGGTGCGAGGGCCATGATGCCAGCCAGACAGCCAGCCAGACAGCCACCAGGCCGCCACAGGCCGCCCACAAATGATGGCGGCCGAAGCAGCGCGACGCGACGCGATGTCGCGCTTGATTGCTTGGACGCGCCTAGGCTAGCTAGGCCGAGCTCGAACCTCTCCAAGGTCGAAAGACCGGCGCCTCCGGTCTTTCGAACGGCGAAAGAAAGGCGACGCTTGGGCTGCGGGCCTGGGAAGAAGCTGGCTGCGGGGGGAGTGCGGCGTGAGGAAGAAAGAGGGCCCCGAAAGACCCGACTCAACTCGGACGCGCGCTCGGCTGGATGAAATGAATGAAATACGCGCAAGTGGGGAGGAGGCCTCTATTATCGGGTCGAAAGAAAAGAAAGACGGCAAAAATAAGCGAGAGAGCGAGCCAACCAAGACAAGACAAGACGCCGCTCCTGCTCCTGCTCCTGCTGCCGCTCCTCGGCTGCCTCTTCGCAGGCAGGGCTCCGGCCGTGCGTCGCTGGCGGCGCGGGCTCGCTGAGCGGTCAGCCCGGGCGAAGAAAGAGGCCTCAAAAGCGGACCTGTGACCCGGTGTGCGGCGGCCTTCTTTCTTGGCCGATCTCTTGGCCAGTGGCCGGGCTACGTTTTCCGCCGCCCTCGCGAATCAACCGGGCCGTCTCTGGACGTCTCTGGAGACAGCGCGAAGCAGGCACGTGCTCGTCGGCGACGTCGCTCGTCAGTCTCCATCAGTCTCCAGAGGCAGAGAAAGAAATAAACGCGGCGTATTCTCTTTATGCTCTATGCTCTTTACTTTATTTCCAGTCCTTTTCTCCGATGATCCATCTGATGATCTTGCCAGCTTGCGCATGCTTTGCTTTGCTGCTTCAGGGCACGGACCATTCCGGCTCAATCGATCGAAACAATCCATGCCATTCCATGGATCCATGGGAGGACGGACGCGGCCCGCGCCAACGATCGTCAACGAACGTTTCGTCCGTCGTCCCGCGAGGCCCGGGCGGAGACTCGCGGCGCGGTCGATGATGATCTCGAGTCTCGATCGATCGATCGATGGGCGCCAAACGGCGGTACCTCCCGTCCCGCATTGGAAAACAAAGTAAAAGGTCAGGGACCGTCAGGCGAAGCAGAGATCGTCTTAGAAAACGCCTGCAGCTTCTCCGGACGCCCACAGCGCGCCGCCGAGGCCTTCTTTCAGCCTTTCATTCAGGCCGGCCTGCAGTGCACTCGCTCGATCCGCCGCCGTTTCGATCCCTCGCGCCGGCTGGCACAGCTGGCGGGCGACCCGCCAGCCAGCCAGGCTGCGGCGCCGCCGGCGCGCTCGCTGCCTCGGCCGCGTCGACCGACCGACCGACCGACCGAGACCGGTCGTCCTCTCGCTTCGCATCGCAAGACGCCTATCGATACTACTGGCTAGAACAGGCCTGCGACGGACGTCCGGGCGCTGCAGTTTCAAAAGCAGAGGCAAGCTCGAAAGACCCCTGGCCGAAAGACCGGCGGCTCGCGCGCTCGCCCCTCACTCACAGCGAGGCTGCCCTCTGCTGTGGTTTGGGGCGGCGCCCCTGTCCCCGCCGGTCAGTCTGGGCAGGCGGAGACCAGGCAGGCTGTGCGGGCAGGCGCGCGTCGGGGAAGGGAAGGCCCGCCCGCGCAAGAAATTAGAGGAGGGAGGAGAGGGAGAAGGAGGCCGGCGGCCGCGCCTCGCTTCCGCCGCGTGCTCTGGGGAGAGGGGGGGCGGCCGGTGCGGCAGCGCGTTATCTCGTGCAAAAGGGCCTGGTCGCGTCTATTTGTCTCTTTGTCGCGGTTGTTATTGTCTCAACTCATTCCTCAACAACAAGAGCCTGCATCCGAACACTCTGCAGGGTCTATACAGAGTCTGCTCTGCGAGAGAAGAAAGTCCCCCTCACCACAGCGCTCGAGGAATGCCGAGTCAGGCCGGGCCCCGCCCTCGAAAAGAAGAAAGAGCGACAGGCAGGCAGGCAGGCAGGCAGGCAGGCAGGCAGGCGCGAGCGAGCGAACCTCCAGCGAACCTCTGCGAGTCCGCGGACCAGCCGCGCTCGGCCTGCCCCCCCTTGCCGAGCCGCAGGCAGGCCTGGGAGGCCTGAATGAACCGTCGGCCGGCCCGGCCGCCGAGCAGGCCGAGCAGGCCGAGCAGGCCTCCGGCCGCGCGGTCGGGAAATTCGCCCCGCAGCCGGCCGTCGACGTTCGTCCGTCTGCGGGAATAAACGCTGGGTCACGAGGACTGACAGTGAGCGAGTAAAAGCGAGCGATCGAACCGCGGGCGGGAGAAGCCTGCCCTGCCAGGCCCTGCTGCTGGCGCGGGACAGGACGAAGGGCGAGCCTAGTCGCGGACGGATTGTTGGCTCGCGACCTAGCCGCCTAACCGGCGTTGACTGGCTCAGGTCGACTGGCCTGGCCGGGTGGGCGGCGAGCTGGAGAATCGAGATGTCAATTAAAGGGCTGGCCGGCGGCGACATGCCCACAGTCGACCGATCCGAGCTTCTTTTTCGTCTCGGTGCGGTGCAGTGAAGGACTCGAAAGACCAGCGCCTTTTCGCCGACGGACGGACGCGCCTGCTGGTCGGCGACTTCGCTGCTGCTCTGCTAGGACCTGCTCCTGCTCCAGGCTGCTCCGACCGGTTCCCGCCTCCCCTCGGGCCGCCGGGAGCCCTTCAAACATCCCTCCTCCCTCTAAACGAAACGCTATTCGCCAGGCGCTCTGCGGCCGGAAATTTCGGCCGTTAGGACCCTTCGGCGCCTGAGCCTGCTCGGTCTCGCGCCAGAGGCAGCGGCCTCAGGGGAATAATCCCGCCAGTGAACGAACGAACGAACGAACGAATGAACGAACGAACGAACGAACGACGAAGAAGAAGCGGCCAGACGGAGAGGAGAGGCGAACTTTCGGGCGGGTGAGGGGAGCACAATGGCCTCCGCCCTACTTCGTGACGCGGCGCAGGTCTTACATGCAGTACATGCAGTATGCATGCGAGCAGCGCCGGTGTGGGCCGAAGGCGGCCACTTTGCGGAGTCCTTGCGGCCCGCACGACGCCCGCACTCGAGCTCGCCTGACACCACACCTCGCGCGGCCAGGTTTGCCTGCCTTCGCGAGGCTGGGCCCGCCCGCCCGCTACTCTGCTCTGCTCTGCTCTGCTCTGCTCTGCTCTGCTCTGCTTGCTCATGCTTGCTTGGATAACGAACGAAAACGAACGATGGATCGATCGAACGAACGATCCTGACCCAGGGCTATTCTTTTGCTCTCTGGCGGCCGATCGTGGACGGGCCGATGGCCCAAGGCTTCCCGAGTCCCGACCCGAGGACGCGAAGCTAGGCTAGCGCAAGGACGACGGCGAGGACTTGGCAAGCAAGCCAAGCAAGGACGGCTGCGGAGCCTGCGGCCGGTCGGCCAAGGCAAGGGAGCGCCCGGCCCCCACAGCGGGAGGGGGCTCCGGGCCGAGGAGACTAGACTCGGGTGTCGTCGACAGGCGGGGCGAGCTGAAAGAGCTGAAAGAAGCAGGGCTTTCAAGTTTCACCACAGCGACGACCGTCACGTTCACTGGTGCCACTGGGCGAAACATAATGCGTTGAGGGGGAGGGGAGGAGGCGAAAGACCCACACTCGTTTTCCAAGGAAGGCAGGTGGAACGAGAGCGCAACCGGGACTATCCTGGCCAAGCCAAGCCAAGCCAAGCCAAGCCGTGCCGCCAAGCCGTGACGGGCTTCGCCCACGCAGGCGTGCGGGCCGGGCCCGTGGCTTGGCTCGGGAAACCTTTCGGTGTGAGCCGCCTTAGAGCACGAGGGCGAGGCGGAGGCAGGCAGGCAAGGAGGCAAGGCAGGCAGGCAAGGAGGCAAGGCAGGCAGCCCAAGCGTGAGGAGGGAGGGAGGGAGGGACCAGACCGGACCCTGCCATAAAACAAGTCAGTCATGCGCTGCCTGCTTGTCCTCCCTCCACAGCGACGCGCGAGCGAGCCCCTCAGCTGACCAGCCAGCCCTCCTTCCCCTCCCCGAGAAGAAGAAAGAAAAGAAAAGAAAAGATAAGATAATCATTTACTTTGAAGTGCTGAGGCGAAAAAGAAGTGGGCGAAAGAAGAAAGAAAAAAAGTAAGTAAGTAAGTAAGTAAGAAAGAAGAATGAAAAGAAAGAAAGAGGCAGGCGAAAGACCTCGATCGCTCGCTCGCTCGAGCAGACCTCAATCACCAATCGACCAGCCACGCCCCCGCGCCCCGCCCCGCCCGCCCGCCCGCCAGCAGACAGACAGCCCCGCGGACGCCCGGCAGCAGCCTCGCAGCGCAGCGCAGCGACTCGGACACGCCCAGCGCGCGGCCGCGAGAGCAGTGGACCCCGACCCGGAGCGAGCCATCGCCGATCGCCCAGGTGATCGATCGCACATCACCTCCAGCCTGCGCGTACGCACGCACGCGCGCACCGAGCGCGCTAGCCCGAGCGAGCGAGCGAGCAAGCTTGCGAGCCCGCCCGCCCACGGGAGCGAGAATGGCGACAGACGCAGAGGCCCCGACGCCCAGGGCGCTCGGCCCCTCTGCGAGCCCAAGAGTGGCCCTCTCCAACATGCAATCCGCCTTCCACACGCGGTACGTCAGGACGGCCTCGAGCGGCGACGAGCTCAGCCTGGACGGCATGCGCCTCGACTCGCCCGTGTCGAGCAATCCCCAGGAGCCCGTCGAGACCTGGCACCAGACCTCGCACAACGCCGCCAACCCCGTCACCCCGCGCGCGTGGCGGCGACGAGTCCACGCCGTCGCGGTCCTCCCACACGCCTCCTCGGACTAGACGACGCCGCTGCCCTCAAGCGCGCCTGCTATCGGTCGTCTCTCAGAGGCCCAGCCAAAGCAGACCTCGTCGCTCGCCAGGGTTGCGAGCGGTCTCGCTTTCATGAGCGCCAGCCCCGCCGCCACATGTGCCAGGGCCAGGATAGACCCTGATCCAGAGCAAGGAACTCTTGGGACGGACAGCCGTGCCGACGCCGACATCTCCCGGCCAGGAGATCTCGTGGCTCGAACGGATGCGCCCAGGATCAAGCAAGTCGCCCGTGCTCCGGTTTTCTGAAGCATCGCAAGGGACAAGACATTCAACTGATGGCTTCGCTCCCCGAGGACCTCCTCGAGGGCGAAGATGACGTCGTGAGCATGCATTTGTTGGCAGTGTGCCGCTTTTCCAGTTTTTGCAAATATCCCGCATCGCCCACTCTTTGTACAACTACTACTTCTTTAAATTCACATCTCATCGAAACATACAAGCCTCCAAGTTGCGCCTTCGCGCCAGTCCCAACTTGCTCATGGTCGTCGGTCGGTCGCTGCTCGCCCAAGGCTCTAACCGCAAGATTTCCACTCAAGTGACTTGTATCATCCACTGAGCTGCCGCGACGTCGCTGCCGCACTGATTATCCATCCCTCCATCACCCCCCGCCGCGCCGACTCGCGCCACGCCCCTTCCGTGCTGGCTCTTGCTCGCTTCCGCGCCAGAGCTTGGGCGCGCCGCGCGCTGGCCCATGGACTTTTCTTGGGTCGTCCTGGTGACGCGGAGGATGGCCCTCTGAGACAGAGGATCTATCTATCCATGCACACAGTAAGTGCAGCACATTTGCACGCAGTGCAGCACGCTGAGCACAGGCACTTTTGGGACGCCCGATTCTGCCGTTACGCGGGCAAGGCCAGTGCAGGGCTGGCTGTTCGGAGCTCCTCCGAGTCATCGTCACATATATAACGCCTCGCCGTGCTTGCTTGCAGAAGCCCGGCAGAACTACACTCCCCGGAGTACTGCGCCGGAATTCGTCTGTCAGCAACGGATTCAATGTCGCAAGGTGCTGCGCGACTGCTGCGCGGCTCGATGCGCTGTCTCTGGCGATGCGCACCCATCAGCATCATCATGGATGGGACGAATATGCATGTCCCAATGCAAATGACCTGGACTTCTCGTCGCCAGACAAGTCTTGCGCGAGCGAGACGACCCCCGCACGCGGCGTCTGCCACGAACGCGCGCTCGAGGATGGCGCCGGCGCTGGACGAATCAAGGCTAGACCCGCCGAGCGTCCCAAGACCTCAAACGAGCGTCCCAACGCTCGAATCGATGGGACAATTTTCACAGATTCACTCCACCCAACAAGGTGCCGCGCAGGACAGAATGCGCGCCTGAATAGCTAGCCCATCGTAGCAACGCGCGACGCGAGAGTGAAACCTTTGGCAGCATTTCACGTGGGGTTGAGCGGAGAGCGTTCTCGCCGCTGGCCAGCATTAACGGCACAAGCGCGCCGCGCCTCGAGATTGTGGCCGGCGCGCCTCGAGATTGTGGCCCCAAGGCTCACAAGCGTGTACGACCGCAACAATGCAGGAACCAAGTAATTTGCGAATGAGACTTGGGACCGAGCGCGATACGGCACGGCGGTTGCAGATCCACGATGCCCAGTCGACAGAGGACGTCGCCCAGAGCGTCAGCAGGGATTATTCCTCCAAACATGCAGAATCGCCTCCGGACATGCAGAATCGTCAGCCATGCATGCAGAATCGTCTTCGCCCAAGCCGAATTCTTTTACTCACTCATCACGCTTGCGTCGATGGCACGAAAGCGAGCGCACTCCAGATCCGACAGCACGTGCAGAGAGTGAAGCTCAATGCAGACGGCGCGGCCAATAAATTCGGACACAGCCCACAATTTGAGGGAGGCGCTCATCGACAATCTAACAAACCTCAATCAAGCGTCGCCGCGAGGGCTTCCTTCCGTCCACAAATTGTCGAAAGGTTCGTGGCGCCGCGCGGCTCTGCTAGAGGCCCTTTCCGGCAAGCCTGCGCGAAGGCCTCCTCGGCCGGTCAGTCTGGCAGTCGGGCCTCGTTCGCACCTGGAGGCAGGCCTTTCGACTAACATGAAGCAAGGCCATGTACGTAGTATGTACTACACGTAATAGCACTTGATATTACGTGGCGTGCGATGACGAGCGTTCCCACACGAACTTCGCCACGACGATCTTGATCTTGAATCTCGCGCTCGATCGATCGTTCGGCGAGCGACGCGGCGGCGAAACCCGCACAGGAGAGCCCTGGCGACTTCAGGCAAAGCAACGGCGCGAGAAGCGGAGAACAGCCTGCCGACAACGAGAGGCACCAGAGACGGTCCGTCCTCCGGCGGGCAAAGCTTCATGCATGAATGCACTGGCTTACTGGCCTCTGGAGGACCTCTGGAGTACGTCCCGTCGCGTGCTGGACTGCTGTTCAACTGTTGCAGGCGCTGCAGCACGGCTGAGAGGTCGTCGGAAGAGATAAGGAAACAAGATCACGAGAGTTCGTCGATCGCTGTCCTGACAAAGTCTCAGATGATCTGATCACTCCAGGCTCGCCGCCGTGATTGCGAATGTCCAAAATCGCCCTCCATTCACGTCTTTCGGCGGCGCCAAATCGATCGCGGAGGGAGGGGAGGGGAGCTTTTGGTTGTGCGGCGAACCGGGCGAAGGCACGCCAAGGAGGCGAATTTGCGAAGATTGAGTTCGAGGCCAAGACTGGAATTTGGAAGGTCCTGGCGGGAGCTTTTGTGCTTTCACTGCGGAATTTGTCGTGTCGCCATCGCTCTGGCACTTCGAGGGAGGGCGCCAGGGCTTCACGAGATTTTCTGTCCAATTTCGGTGGCATGGCGCAGCACGACGCGCGACGCGGGATCTTTTCGTCGACTTTTTCGCCGGGCTCGCCGTCTTGAGTCTCCGTACGGCGCCAGCCAGCATCAGCCTCGAGTCAAAGATCTCGAAAAAACGCCTCGCAACACGGAAGATATTCCAGGCTTGGGATCGAGCTTCACCTTCGAACCCGATAACAGTGTGATGTGGCGATCTTGCTCATGAGCTCCATGCCAAGAGACGCGAGACTTCTGGCTGGCGTGTCGTCGGCATGGCACGATCTCGACACGACGAAGTCGCGGCGAATGCGTTCGTCGGCACAGTCGCGCCGCTCAGGGGCAGACGGGGCCAGTGCATGCTGCAGGAATTTGGGATGAGGCGTAGCGCCACAGCTTTCTTGACGCTTTCGTACTCACACACGGAGCCGCCACAGCGTCGCCACACACACACCACAGAGCTGCACATGGCGTGATCGATTTATGTCACGGCGTCTGCGAATTTGCGAAAACCTTGAGAAGGCAATGAAGGCGCCGCTCGATAACTGCGCCCGCCAGCAGCACAAATGTTCGCTTTTGTTCCATCCTCGTCGCGGCGCAGGTTGATCAGGTTGATGAGCCCAAACACACCCCATTCGTGCTGTCAATCAACCAGGTCCCGCCGTCACGTAGGATGAATTTGCACAACAAACGGACCGATAACAGCCGGGAGGAGGTCCGGTCGTATTGTCCGTGGGCTCGACGTCCTAGCTAGCTAGCTAGAGACTGTCAATGGACTGAAGTAAGTAAAGGTTAGAGTAGAGGTACGTACGCACATTGCCGGGTACGTAGGCCTAGTCCGGTACGTACGTACGTGGTACGTACGTACGTACGTGGTACGTACCGGGTCGACACAGTACGGAAAGTACAGTCCGTGCTTTCTACAGCCGTGCTGTGCTGTGCTCTGCAGCTGTCGACTGCTGCTGCGATGGCCATCATGGCTCCGCCGGCCGATGGCCCCGCAGCAGCCGGTGTATACCCACAGCGCGTCTCGAGCCGATGGCCTCGTTGGTCCCTCGCTGTGACGCCAGACGTCGACCAGCGGTCCCACCACGGCCTGGCAAGCTGTGGTCGCTCGCTCCGGCAGCTCGAATTTCGCGACCTGCCCAGGTCTGCGGTAGTCGCGCGCTCCGCCGCCGTTGCCGGCCCGTCGCCAACGGATCGTCGCGCGGCTATCGTCGCGCCACGATCGGGCCTCGGAGCGGCGAGCGGCCGGCGGCGACGGCCGGCGGAACGCGTCGCGCCGCCCTCCCTCCCTCCCGCGCGCATTCGAGTCGCGCGAGCGAGTCAGTGAGCGAAAGGCGCGGCGAGTGACGCGAGAGAAACGAATGACCCTACTCGGGAGTCGGGCGCGGCGCCGTCGGCGATCTTCGGGATCTTTCTTTGATCTTCGTGTCTGCTCAGCTGTAGTTCGTCGGGACGGGCAGGCAGGCACCAGCGGCCAGGCGAGGCGACGACGCGCGAGCGCCGCGAGAAGCAAGCAGCCGGGACGCGACACTACGTGACGCCGTCACGTTATGACCCTGTCGTGTCCCGCCTCGAGCGATCGTGCTCGATCGATTCTCTTGAAGCCTTGAAGGAGGATCTTGAGGATGCGATCGATGCAGGCGACGCGGACGCGACGCAGAGTTTGGCATCTCGAACTTTGGTTGGAATCCATCCGCGCCGCGCTGCAGGCGGGCGCTGCAGGCAACGTCCGTCCGGGCTGGCGCTCGTGACGCCGTCCGGCGCGCCGGAACAGGAACAGCTTCGAGCAGCAGCAGCAGCAGCAGCAGCAGCAGCAGCAGCAGCGCAGCAGCAGCAGCAGCAGCAGCAGCAGCAGCAGCAGCAGCGACTTGGGCGAGGCCAGCGAGAGCATTGAGAGTCGAGACGTCGTCGAGACTACAACGACGACGACCATCGGCGCGAGTGACACGAATGACTGCACTGTGGCGTGACTGTGGAGGGAAATCCCGTCCGGCCGCGCCGGCCCCGCGCACGCCTCCCGCCGCCGGTCCCCTGGCGGCGCGCGTGACGGGCTCCCGGCCGGCCGTCGCTCGGCCGGCCGGCCGCGGCCCGAATCTGCGGAGCTGCGCCGAGGCCCTCGCCGGGGTCGAAACGTTCCCGATGCCGGAGCCTCGCGCGAAGCCCAAAACCTGGCACGAAGATATGCCAACAGGAGCAAAGCGTAGCAGAGGGAAGGCAAAGAAAGCAATCTCAGCAATTCAGGTCATTCCGTGGGCGGGCAAAATAAGCATGATGGACATGATGGACCATGATGGACCTCGCCGGACTCGAAAGCAAACTCGAACGCAACGCAGCACGTCTATTATTCAATTTTTTACGAACGGGCGATCGCGCCGGCCGGCCCGACCGGCCGCGCGCGCTCGCCGCCGCGCGGACCGCCCACCGAGGCAGAGGGGGATCAAGCGCGGGTCCCAAAGGATTCCGAGGGGCGGCCGGCAGGCAAGCCAGCGTTCGCGCCGGCCCACCGCTGCTCGGCGGCTGTCCCTCCGGACCTCCGAGACCTCCACAGGTAGAGACTCCAACCGACCTCAACCCCGCAGTACGGTGCGCGGCCGCCCCGATGAAAAAGCTGCGCCCCACAGCGCTGCGCGGGCGACAGTGGTGGCGGCGAAGCGGCGGCGACGGCGCCCGGCCGCCAGCCCGCGTCACGCGGGACGGCGCAGACCGGACCGGCGACCGGTGCGCGGCTCGCTCTCTCGACCGCGACGCCGCTCGCGACGATCCTCAAGAATTGCGCGTGCGTGCGTGCGTGCCCCCTCGGGACGGCCGGCGAGTGCGTGACGTCGAAAGCAAGCGAAAGTACTAGTAGGCCTACTAGCTACTATCTGCTCGTAGACTGAAATTCGCTCAAATTGTTTGGGTTCGTCGTTCTCATGTTCATGCCATGTCGTGTCGATGATGTGATGCATCTACGTATCCGGATCGTGTTCATGGCGAAGGATCGCTGCGAATCACGAAATGAACGAACGATCGCTGGAGCGGCGAGCTTCGGTCAGGTCATCCGGCCGACCGACCGACCGACCGGCCGACCGATCGCTCGATGATCGATCGATCGCCAGCGCAACTTGAAGGCAAGCCAAGAAGCCAATCCAGACAATGATGAAATGAAATGAAAGGAAATGAACTGCAAGACGCAAGACGCAAGGAAAGACCCGCGGAAGGCGAGGGCGGGCCTTTCCCCCCGTCCCCCGCAGCGCGCGCTCCGCCCCGCAGCGCACACGAAGCCTTCCAGTGGTCAGACTCCCCCCTCTGGAGGTCTTCTTCTCTCTCGGAGTCTGTCTTCGCCAAGTCTCCGGGCCAGCCCGGGGCCATTTCACGGTGGCCCGCCAGTGCTGGCCAGGAATCCCGGCCACGGCCGCGAGCTGTCGCGGGGCCGGCCGCCGGCCTCAAGCCTAGGCCTGGGCCCCTCGGGCCCCGGGCCCCCGTCCGCCAGCCGCCCGCCGCGCGGGCGGGATTCTTGGCTCCGTTGCCGGACGGACGAAGGTCTCAAGAAAGTCGCCGGCGGCGAGAGCGAGAGGCCGCCTCTGAGGCAAGGCGAGGCGAGGCGAGGCGAGGCGAGGCGAGGCGAGAGCGCGCGCTCGGCGCCCCGAAGACCCGCCAATCATGCGGCGCGTATGGCAGCCAGTGCCTCGGAAGAGTTTTATCGGCGCGGCGCGGCGCGGCGACGCTCTGCTCTGCTCTGCTCTGCTCTGCTCCGGCTGCGCTGCTCTGCGGCGCCCAGCGCAGCGCTTTGGATCGGATGACACCATCACGCGGGCGGGCAGCCAGGCTTCGTTCGACGTGACGCGAGCGACGCGTGCGTGCGTGCGTGCGTGCGTGCGTGCGTGCGTGCGTGCGTGCGTGCGTGCGTTAGTGCATCTGATGAGGCGCTCGGCTGCCGGGCGGACGATCGAATGCGCGAATATGCGCGAATGAATCATCTCTCTCGTGATCATCACGGATCAAGACCATGGGGGCGGGCGCTTTGGTCGCGCAGCGCAGCGGCCTCGGGCCTCGCGAGGGCGTGGGCGAGGCCGGAACGCTCCGCGTGCGACTCGCCTCGCCTCGCTTGGCGTCGCCTGGCCCTCGTCGCGCGGTCTTGCCTCGGGTTAGACTCTCTCTCGGCGCGGGCGGCGCTGCCAGGCCGCGCTGGGCGACGGCGAAATTGTCGGGGGGCGGGGCTGTGGGCGCGGACCTGCGGGGGAGCGGGAAGACCCCTCTGGCGCGGCGCCGCAGAGTGCATGAGAGGCGCGGGGCTTGTGGGGAAGAAGAAATCCCTACGCAGAGTCGCACACCCACTGCGGGGGAAGGAAAGGAAAGAGAACGCCGGGAAGGAAGGAAGGAACGCGAGACTCGGGGAAAGAAGCCCCGCAAGGCGGGGAAGAATTTCTCTTATACCGTCTCGCCTCGCCTCGTCTCGTCTCCGAGTCGTCGTCGCCAAACCCCAATCACCAATCACAACTTCGTTTCGCTTCGCAAAGCAGGGTCCGTCCGAGAGCGAGAGGTCCAACCGAGTAGGCCGCCTGACGTCCGAACGTACGAGCGAGCGAACGAACGAACGCGGGACGCGACTCGTCTGGGCGCGTGCTGGCGCGCTTGGAACGCCCAAAGGAGTGCCTTCTTTTGCCCCTTTGCCCTTCGAAAAGAGTTGGTTTTGGTTTTCGGCCTCGCCGATCATTTCACTCTTCAATCCCGACTCGCCCGACTCGACTCACGTCCGCAGAGCACCAACCAACGCAAGCCCCGCACGCGCGCACGCACGCACCGCACGGCACGGCACGGCACGGAAGCGAAGACGCGCGAGGCCCCGCGGACCGATCACGAGAGCGAGCGATCGGGCATCTGACGGACCCGCTCCGACGCGCGGACCTCGCGACTCGACTCGACGCGACGCGACGCGACGCGACCCGAGCCGGCGGCGCGGCGCGGCGCCTCCAGTCGACGCGGAGCCGGAACGCGGCGGACCGTTTAGCGGGGCGGCACGGGGCTGTCTGCGCGCGGCGCGAGACGTGACGGGCACCACAGACGAGAAGACCCCGCGCGAGCTCTCGCTCTCGCAGGCGAGGGAGAACAAGATCAACATCAACAACAACACCCAGACCATGCAGGGCGAGCAGACCGAGACGTCGCCCCGCGCGCGAAGGAATGTGCAGCTCTCCGTGAACACGCAAATGCCCCGCGACGAGGACGACACGGGCGCCGCCGAGGCCCAGACGCCCACGCCGCGCGTCAGGCTCCGGTGGTCGCCAAGGCCCGTGCTCTCGCCCTCGCCCCGCGGAGCGGTCCCCGAGGCCGCGCTCATGATCGCATCGTCGGCGGCATCCACGCCGCGCAGCAGCAATCCCCAGGACGCCAATGCCAACATGGGCCCGAGGCACCGCATGCGCGCGGGCGCCGGCTTCCACCGCGAGCGCGTCGCCACGCTGGCCGAGCTGCCCTTCGTCCAGGTCTCCAGCGAGAACGCAGTCACCGTCTCGTTCTCGACCGCCTGAGCCCGGCGGCGCGGCACGCGAGCCGCATTATTTCACGCCCAATGGCCTCCACCTCGACTGTACATGTGACCACCTTCTTTACAATCATTCCGGCCCTTTTCGGGGCCAAGGCTCTCCGCTCCGCTCCGCTGCGTTGCGCAATAGCAGCAGCAGCAGCAGGAGCAAGTCAAGATCTTCTTTTATACTATCATCGCGCCTCGTGGCGCCCGGCGGCGTCTTCGGCGCGCGCCACGAGTCCTTTCGACCTCGTTTTACTCCTCCACGCATGCAATAAGCTGACTCCATCCCCTCACTGTGAAAATTCATCCTTCTTCTTCATCAACATCTTCATCATCTTCGTCTAGGCCTACTCCGTCGCCGCGGTCGTCGTCGGCGGCGACATCAGGCTGGAGGCGAAATCACTTGTGGCGAACCGGCCCCGCAGCGGGCACCTTGGCCTCAATGCCGGCGTCCTCGTCCAGGTACACGTTCCAGACCGCGATGCACTTGTCGGCCGCCACCGCGACGAGCTGCTTCTGGTCGGGGCTCCACGCGAGGTCCTGAATGCCCCGCACCGTGTTGCCCGCAGACGTCGCGACCAGACGCCCCGACGAGAGCGCCCACACGCGGACGCGACCGTCGGTCGCGGCCGCCGCCAAGTACGCGCCGTCGGCAGGGGACACGCGCACCGCCGTAAAGCCGAGCGCCTTGGACCCGTGCACCGTCACCTCCGAGACCGGCTCGTCGAGATCGAAGTCCCACGTGCAGATGCGGCCGTCCGAGCTCGCCGTGATGAGCTCGTTCTCGCTGTCCAGCCGCTGCGTCATCGAGCTCGGCACGCCGCCCTGCTGCGGAATCTGGTGCTGCACCATGCGCCGCTCCTTCTTCAGGTCGTACGTGAAGATGCTGCGGTCCTCGCCGCAAGAGTGCAGCAAGTGCGCGGCCCGGCAGTCCGGCAGCACGCTCGTCACCGGCCGCCCCACGTGGTCCGCAAACTCGAAGAGCTGCGTCCGCGATGACCTCGCCCACAGCCGCACCCCGCCCCGCGAGCCGCCCGTCGCGTAGTACAGCTGCGTCGCGCACACGGACGAGACGCCGTCCCGGTGCGCGGTGGCAATCTCCCACGAGAGCGGCGCCGTCTCCGACTTGATCTCGCGCCACGCGCGGACCGCCCCAGACGCAAAGCCCACCACCACCTCGCTCGCGACATCGTCGAACGTCAGGCACGTGCCCGTGTCCCGGTGCCGCGGCTGCGCTTGCGTCACCACAGAGTAGTCTGACAGGTCCCATACCCGCATCACGCCTGCTGCGCTCAGCGTCGCGAACCTGATCGAGCACGACGCCTTAAAGGCCAGCGCCACCACGCTCGACGTCTCGTTCTGGATCTCGCGCAGGACCTTGAGCGACGCCGTGTCAATCTCGTAGCATCGCCCCTCGCTCGTGCCGACCAAGAGGCGCTCGCTGCCGCTCGCAGAGAGACTCGTCACCGACCCAAAGACCGCCGTCTCCGCGTCGAGGCGCCAGTCCGCGCCGCGGCCCGTCAGCCGCTTGATCGTCCCGTCGCCGCCGCCCACAAATACAAAAACGCCAGCGGCGCACATGCTCCGCGCGCCGCCGCTGCACACGGGAAAGCTCGCGCGGTACACCTGCGAGTCCAGCTGGTACACGCTCACGTCGCCCACACTCGTGCACAGGAGCAAGGTCTCTCCGCACGGCGACTGGCACACGTCGAGGTAGTCCCGGATCAGGCCTGCCGGCAGCCGAAACGGGAGCTTCTTCACCTCGTACTGCATGTTGCCCACCGAGTACCGCAGGTCGAACGCGAGCACCTGGGGCCCTACCGTGGCGTACAGCACATAGTCTGGTCGCCGAGAGTGCTCCGCCCTCCGCGATGGCCCCCATTCGAGCGCCGTGGGCACCAGCCCGGGCGTGCCCAGACTCGCGACGACCTCTCCGGTCTGCATGTCCCAGACGTACAGCGTCCCGTCCGTGCCGGACCCGGCCAAGAACACCTCGTCTCCGGAAAACGCCAAACACTCCGCCGCCTGCCGGATGCCCTTGAGTCTGTACACGTCAACCTGTTGCGCGAGGTCCCACACGATGACCTGCGCCTCGGGTATCGCCATGCGCCGCGAACCGACCTGGCCCGACGCCGCAAGCGTTCCTTTTGCAGACACCGCCACGACCGAGACCGTCTCGTCGTGGCCCTGCAGGAAGCGCTGATTGTGGTCGTCGCGCAGGTCCTGGACCACCACGTTGCAGCCCATGCTGCGCGCACCGCCCGCCACGAACCGCGTGAGTTAGTCTCTTTGTTTGTCTTCCGCGCGCGCGCGCCGTGCCCTTCCTCGCATCCGCCCGCCCGCGCCAAAACGTACCCCATCAGGCACAGCTCGCTATTCTTCGGGTGGCCGCATAGCACCTTGCTGTGCTCTCCCGAGAACCCGATCACGTGCTCGAGCTCCACGGGGTCCATCGTCGCTGCCGCGACAGGACCTCAGCAGCGGAGCAGCGCAGCAGAGCAGCAGCGCCCCTCGAGAGCTCTTCGTTTCCCTGCTCACTCGCTCGCTCGCGCCTGCGCAGGCCGGGTCCTTCCCCCGCCGCGTTGCCCGGGGACTTTCTATCGCTCGCACTGGAGCGTTGGGTCCCGCTTTCGTGCTCGCGCGCGCGCCGCGGCGAGCCAGAGTTTGCGCGCTTGAGCTTGTTGAGCTTGCGCGCTTGCGCAGCGGCGTGGCGCCAAGGTCTGACGTGACGGGCAGTCGTCAGTCAGTCAGGCATAGCATGACCATAGCATACTCCGGGTCTTGTCTTTCCTTCAACATGTTGAGACTGTGAGGCGGCTCAGCTTTTGGGTTCCGTAACGGTCATAACATAATATTGGGTTTACATTACACTATCATGGTACGTACCCGGGGACTACCCGGGGACTACCACGTATGGCAAAAAGGCGGCAGCTCGCCGGCCAGTTCACGTCCAGAGACGGGCTACGAAGTAGTCGCCAGACAAACCGATGATCTAGGCCTAGGCCTAGGCTACTTGGGTAGTACCTGGTGGTAGAGGCTAGAGGCTACTGGGCCCTGGAGATCATGAGGGACCGCATGCGCCCGAAGCCGTGCGAGACGGCGTCGAGCCCGAGCTCCTCGCAGAGGGCAACGACGACCTCGCGGACCTCGGGCCGCAAGACGGGCGTGGTGAGCTCGGGGGCCTCCGCGTGGTCCTTGATGAAGACCGTCAGCCACGCGCGGATACCCGCCTCGCTCCAGTCCGCGTTTTCCATCCAGGAGGTATCCGAGGGATCGAGGGGCAGCGCGTCGAGAATAACCTCCTCGTCGAGGCCGTCGAGCTCTTCTTGCACGCCGTGCGCGTCTTCTCTGAACTCGAGCGGGATCTCGTAAGTGCTCTCGCCCGTCACGAGGTTGTAGTAGTACATGTGACCCGAGGCCGGGTCGTTGAACTCTTGCCACGGGCCGGCTTCGCGCAGCGGGCCGTCGTCGCCTTCGCCGTCGTCAGGGACCTTGGCAAAGTCCGTGGGCCTCTCGTACTGCACCACGCCGGTCACGGTGTTCTCGTACACCATGACGCCCGAGTCCAGGTCGGCGTACTTTGTCCACCCGTTGGCCCCTTCCTCAAAGCCGGGCGGGCGCGGCGTCTCGAAACCGTCTGGCCGCATGTATTGCGTCGTGCCCGAGGTCTCATTGTAATAGTACTCGCGTGCCGCGGTTTCGTCGTAAAACTTGATCCAGAGGTCCTCGCGGGGCGTCTCATACGCGGGCGGCCGGTCGTACTGAGAGGCGTGCGTCTCGTGATTGTAAAAGTACGGCGTCCCCGATGACTCATCCACGTAGCGGCTCCAGATCGGGTGGTTGTGCCGATACCGGGCGGCTTCTGGGTCCTCGCGCGGCGACTCGTACGCCGCTGGTCGCTCAAAGACGGAGATCCCCGTTGCTGCGTTGTGGTAAAAGGCGCGGCCCGTGTCTTCCTGGAAAACCTTGACCCATTCGTCTGCGCCTTGATCCGCGGTCTTCTCCTCGCTGTCTTCTTTGGCCTCGCCCGCTCCGTCGCTCGCTTCTCGGGCCGAGGGCTGCTCCGCGGGATCTTCGTACGTGGAGTCGCCCGTCTTGAGATTGTACCAGTAATCAATCTGGTGTTCTTCGTCAAAGTACTTTTTCCAGGAGTCCTCTTTCCGCGGAGACTCGTAGTCCTCTGGGCGCTCGAAGCGGACCTTTTGCTTTTGACGGTGCAGGTAGATCTCCCGCTCGTTCTCGTAGTCCCAGAGTTTCTGCCAGCGCGAGGCCCGTCTCTTGACGGCCTCGTCGTCGTCTTCGTCGCCTTGTTTGTCGGCGCTCTCGTCGTCGTCCTCGTCTTCGTCGCTGTCGGTGATATCGACAGACGCCTCGCTCTCGGCGTCGTCGCGGTCGTGTCCATACTTTCGGCCGCGACGACGGCTGCGGCGGCGGCGGGCGGCCGCCTTTTCCTCGTCGCGCCTCCGCCTTTCGGCCGCCTTGACAACGTCCGCATCCGGGTCGAGGTCTGGAATACCGGCCGTGACCGGAAGCCCTTGCTCGAGCTGCTCGGCGCGCTGCTTGCGATGCCAGCCAAGCCGGTCGTCCTGCTCAATCTCGGTGGGCCAGATCGAGGGCCATTCGCCGTCGCCATAGTCGACGCGCTTGCCGTAGGCGTCGTACAAGGCCCGGTACGGGTGCTCCTTGCGATAGCCGCCGTGGTGCACCTGGTTCCAGCACGCCTCGCAAAAGAACTCGGTGCAGGTCCCGCACTCCACGTAGGCGTCCGTGGTCTCGCAGTTCGTGCACGCGGGCCGCGGCAGCAAGTCGAGCATGTCCTGCGGCATGCGCCAGCGCACCTCGCCCGTGTCCTGGTTGTAGTAAAAGGGCCGGTCCTGGTCGACGTCGTGCATCTGCTTCCAGCGACGCTTGCGCTCCTCGCGGAAGATGAGCGCCCGCTTGCGGCCGATGCGGCCACGATACTGCTTCTGGACCAGGACGGCGGCCCAGGTGTCGAGGTCGTGCTGGCGGCGCTCGCGGTCGAGTTTCTGCTCGCGCATCTCGACGACCCGCCGCCGCGCGAGGCGCTTCCGGAGAAGGCACTGCATCCGCTGCGCGGCGGCCTGCCGCTCGGCCTCGCGCTCGGCGCGGACCTGGCGGACCATTTGCACGGCGAGCTTGCCCCTGCGGCCGCGCCAGATGGCCTGCACCTTGAGCGCGGCGCGCTCGGAGGCGGCCATGCGCTTGGCGGAGCGCAGCATGTGCACGGCGAGGCTGCCCTTCTTGGCGCGCCACATGCACTGCAGCTTGACCGCGGCGCGCTCGCGCTCGGCGACGGCCTCGCGCTTGCGCGCGAGCTTCTTGCGCGCGAGTCTCCCGCGGGCGGCCTGCTGGAGCTTGACGCTGGCGAGCGCCTTGTGCTCCTCCTCGAGGGCCTCGAGCTCCTTCCTCCGCGCGGCCTTGCGGCGCTCGCGGCGGCCGCGCAGGAGGCTCTGCAGCCTGGTCGCGGCGGCGTCCTCCCGCGCGAGGCGCGCGTCCCGGAGCGCGAGCGCCATGCGGAACCGCGCGCGGCCGGCCCTGCCGCGCCAGACGCGCTGCACGCGCGTGGCGGCCTCGGCGCATCTCCGCCGGTGCGCGGCGCGCGCGTGCCGCGCGGCGCGCAGCAGGTCGCGCGCGAGCTTCCCGCGCCAGCGGGCCT
>KQ758850.1:7240402-7251453 GCA_001462505.1 Aurantiochytrium sp. T66
ACTGCACTGCAAGCACCACTGCACCACTGCGCCGCATAGCGCTGCGCGCTAGCAGCACCATAATTCCTTCTTCAAATCGGGGGTGCAGGCCCAAGGGTCCAGGCTTCAAGACAAAGCCCCCGGAAATCCGCCTAGGATGTCGAAAAACCGGGAGCTCGCAACGGCCACACGACCGCACGAGGACGTTGAGCGAACGAATGAAGGATGGGCCGAGATGATCAACGGTCCCGCGAAGAGAATCAGATTGCAAAGAGATGGGGAGCAAGCTCCTTGGAGCTGGCCCTGAGACTTCGCGTGCGTTGCCTTTTAGAACGCCATCATCGATTCGAGCCCGGCCCAGCCCAGCCGCTCCGAGACGAGACGAGACGAGACGCGCGCGAGACAAGCGAATCAGCGCACGCGAGGAGCGACGCGTCGGAAGCGTTCACGCGTAGCGTGCGGAGCTGCGTATGCGTAGAATGCGCGGCCTCGGTCGTGCCGGCGACCTCCTCGCCCGGGGACGGGGAGTCCAGCTTGCTTTAAAGATAAGCGCATCCCCCGAGCAGGTTAAGCTCAAGTACGGCCGCACTCACGAGCCCCTGCTCTTGCAGGAAAGTGGCCCGGCGCAGTGGTCGCCGGGTGCAATCGTGAACCCCGTGTGGAGTGTGACGGCTGGTGGGAATCCTTCTCGGACGGAACGTGTTGCAGAGCAGAACCTCGGCAGCCACATGAAGACCCTCCTGGCCCATGTGCAAGGAGCCACGCCGTCGCAGCTTTCGGCGACCTCCCTTGTAGAGCATGGCATGACGATCTTCTTCGCTCGCTCGGGCGCTCTCTGCGGCGCGGCCGAGCCCGCTGGCAGCCCTCGCGTCGCCGGCGGCCTGTCGACGATCGAAACCCGCCTCTGCGCAGCCCTGGCCGCGAAGGAACCCATCCAGGCCACGGAGGCAAACCTCAAGCTCGCCAGCGAGAACGACGCGGCGAAGGGCACCGCCGCCAACGCCGCCGTCGAGGTCCTGCGCAGCGTCGTCGGCAGCCTCGACAGTGTCGTCGAGGTCATCATCATCGAGTCCCGCGCCAACAAGGCCGCCGCCGCCGCTGCCGACGGCGACGGGGCCGCCGCCGCCGACGGCGAGGCCGCGCGCGATGGCCCTGCGCGGGAGGAGCCGCGCGCGAGCCCGGAGCTCGCGGCCGCGGGCGGCGCGCTCATGTCCGTTTTCGAACTCGATGACCGTGACGCAGACGACGATGACCACGAGAAGCCCGGCGCGCGCGCGGCGCCGCAGGCGCAGGCGCCCGCGCAGCCCGCGCAGGGCCCCGCGCAGCAGCGCGCCGCCGGCTTGCGCGCCGCCTGCTTGCGCGCCGCCAGCGACACGAAGAAAGACGGCGCCAAGCTCGGCAATGTCGACATCGACGACGACGACGACGACGACGGCGACGCGCAGGCCGCCGAGGCCTGCGGCGGAGATGCGAGGAAGGAGCTGCAGGGGACCGAGACGACGGAGGCCCCTGCCGACGTGAACACGCTAGTTTGCGATGCTAAGCCTAGCCTTGTCTTGGGTGACGACGTCAACAAGGAGCAGAACGTGCCGGCCGTAACCCCGACGCAAACGCCAATGGAGCCTGGCGTGGCGGCGTCGACCAACGACGACGACGACGACAAGCTCAAGCCCGCCGGTGAGGAGGACACTGCCCTGGCCATTCAAGGCCGGGTCCAGGAGACAAGTGAAGCCCTTGCGAAGGCTGACGACCACAATGACGACGATGCCGACGACGCGCAGGCCGCCGAGGCCTGCGGCGGAGATGCGAGGAAGGAGCTGCAGGGGACCGAGACGACGGAAGCCCCTGCCGACGTGAAATCGCTAGTTTGCGATGGAAAGTTCAGCCTCGTCTTGGGTGACGACGTCAACAAGGAGCAGAACGTGCCAGCCTCAACTGACGCTGCGACCCCGACGCTGACGCCGATCGAGCCTAGCGTGGCGGCGTTGTCCGGCGACGCCGACAAGTCCAAGCCTGCTGCTGTGGAGGAAACTGTCCCCACCATCCAGGATCAAGTCCAAGGGACAAATGTAGCCCAGGCAAAGCCTGCCGCCGACACGCTGCAGGCTATGCCCGAGCGCATTGCGTCTTCGAAGCCCTCGAGCGCCCAGAGGGTAATCGAAGTCACCAAGAAAAACGTCGCCAAGAAGGACGCCGCCAAGAAGGACGCCACCGAGGAGGGCACCGCGAAGAGGGACGCCATCAAGAGAGAAGCCCGCACGCAGGTCCCCGGAAATACGAGTGCCCGCGCGAAGTTGCGCGAAGAGACCGAGGAGGCCAAGGAAGCCAAGATGCGCGCGGAGCTCAAGAGAAGCAATGAATTTGCGAGGTTGAGGAAGGCCAGGAGATACGCGAACGCGCGCCAGGCGGCCATCAACGTCGCCTTGGGCGCTAAGGCGGGGGCGGAGGCCAAGGCTCAAACACCTAGCGCGAGCAAGGCCGGAAAGAAGCACAAGACCGAGACGGCCAAATCGGCGCGCGCAAAGTCGCAGACCCCGGCGCACAAGGGAGCGAAGAATCCCGCCGGGGGGCAAGAGCCCGATGGCACCAGCTCCACCTGTGGTAAAGGCGGGCGCGACCGCCTGCCGCCGATTGCGGAGGACGCCGTGAGCGAGAACGTAGACGACAATGACCAGGCCATGAGCCCGCGCGCCGACGACCTCGGGGTCGCCGATGATGGCGGCGAAGTGGCGATGGCAACGCTGGAGAAGATCGGGCCCTCCTACGCGCACAAGGTGTTGCTCATCTGCGACGGGGACGATGGACGCAGCCTTTACAGGAAGATCTCCGAGGAGGTTGAGGCCGCGGAGACCTCCACGGCATCTGGCGAGGGCAGCATCGCCCTCGAGGACCACCTTGCTGCTGATGCCGATGACAACGACGCCGCCGCCGAGGTCATGAAGACGATGCCTGCTCCAGGGGTGATCGCGGAGCAGGACAACGGGTTCTCCGAGCCGGATACGCCTACGACCCACGCGAAGATGCAGAGCCTGGGGCAGGAGCACGCCCAGAAATCCTTGCAGGAGACCGCCGACAGCCTGCGCGCCGCCAGCGGCCCACCAAAAGACGAACGTGGCGCGGAGGAGAAGGCTGTCGAGCACGGCAGCAAGACGATCGCCAAGGACGCGGGCCACGACGACAAGGAGGACGGAGAAGAGGCCCTGGCCGCCGAGGCCTGTGGCGGAGATGCGAGGACGGCAATGCAGGTGACCAAGACGTCGGAGATCCCTGCTCACGAGAATTCGCTCTTCCGCGATGGAGCGTCCAGTCTCATCGACGTCGACGTTGACGTTCACGAGAATCACGACGAAAAGGACGCGCTGGACCCTGGCGATAATTGCGATGAGCCCCCTGTAGGACAGACGCTGCCGGCGGGGACAAGCGTGGCGGCCTCGATCGACGGCGCCGATGAGTCCGGAGCTGCCCCCGCGCTGCAAGCTCAAGGAACGCAGCAACGCGCCAAAGTCAAGGCCTCCGGCCACGCCAAGCTCAGCAGCGCTCCCCATGTCGCGTCACTCGTGCAACAGAGCGAGGCAGCGCAGCATACGGCCGCCCGCGCGCTGAAGCGTGCGAATCGCGCGAAGGCTGACGCAAAGAACCAGAAGTCGTCGCGCGCAAAGACGCAGATCTCGGGGCATGAAGAAATAGAGGATTTTCGCGGGCGGCAAAAGCCTGACGGCACCAGCTCGACCTCTGAAAAGGGCGGGCGCGATGGCCTGACCCCGGTCACGGTCGACAATGGAGGCGGAAACCTGGTGGCCTTTGGTAAGGGCTGCGCCGAAGACCCTGCCGCGCAGACGCCGGCGATCGCGGCGCCCGTCACCGCCTGCAAGGGCGGCCACGTGGCAGCAAAGACCGGTGGTACTACCAAGAAGGCTAGCTCGGCGCTCGAACTGGACCAGCCTGGCCAGGGTTCGAAGACGAAGGACACTGGCAATTACGGACAAAAAGCAACGAAGAACCGCGGCCCGACCGGGCCGACACCTTGCGCCGCAGCGGGGTGCAGGAAACCCAGCATTGGCGCATGCGGATGCTGCAGAAGCGTTTTCTATTGCTCTAAAGAGTGTCAGGAAAAGCATGCAAAGATGCACGCGAGATATTGCCTAAAGTACGTTGCTCGGCAGCAGCTGGCTGCAACGGCGGCCGTGTCGCCCGAGAGTGCGATCGCTGAGACGCCCTACCGGAATCCCGACAACATGTCCAATACCGCCTTTAGAAACGCCAAGCCCGAAGACGCGAGAAAAAAGCTCGAAGCGTTCATCAAGGACGGGCGCATCAAGGGCCAGGACAGCGCCTTCGTCGTGGACCCCTCCCTGGGGGAGATCAAGGTTTTCAATGGCCGACGTACCCTTGTCATCCGCACCGCGGGTACTTCCGAGCCTTCGAAGGCCCAAGCGTCACCCGTGGTCGACAAGAACCAGCAGAGCGACAGCTCGAGCGAGGCGCGCCGCGCCGATACCGTAGATCACGCACGCGCCTCTGACTCGAACGGTGGCGGCCAACAGGCTACCGAGGCCGTGAACCCCACTGCCGTGTCGGACGCGGCTGCTGCCACTGCTTCTCAGGCTGAGGGTGAGGACGAGGCACCGTCTGAAGTCGCCCATGCGCTCGAGCCTGTTCCCGGCTCTACTGCTGCTGCTGCGGATGTCGAGGCGCCTGCGGGCGCGAGCAGCATGCTCGCTGACAACACGACACTGCCTACCGTGTCGCCTAGCACTGGGCATGTTGCGACAGCAGAGCAAGGCGCTGCCGCCACGACTCGCGCGGACGTCCTTCCGGGCGACACCAATTTGCTTGGGGATGTATCTTTCGACGGCAGCCTCGCGGACATGTCCTCTGAGACCCGTTCGCCCGCTGCAAGCGCGTGCTCGGACACGAGCGAGCTCAGCGCGCTTTCTGTAACCCCACCGACGTCAGCCTCTGAAGACTTCTGGGCTTCGCCCACCAGGGCAAGTGATCCTGCCGATCCGGCCACCGGGCAGCCTTGGCCAACGCAGCTATCTCGTGAGGAGCTCGCAGAACTCGGTAAGATTGCACAGGAGTACGCCCGACTCTGCCCCGAGCCTCATCTCCTGCAAGGTCTTCTTCGCCTGGGTATGCCCCTCGACACCACCGCAAAGGACTCCTCGCGCAGCGAGGAAAAGATGTCCCCGCGAGACCCCGTGACCACTTCCACGCGCCCTGGCAACCAGTAGTAACCGTGGCCACGGAGGGCGCCGTCGAGTCCCGTCGCGCTGCGCAAGCGAGCAGCACTTTGGCAGCCAGCGCCAAAGTGATGCAAGATACACCCCCAGCGAGCCCGAGGAGCGTTGGCACTGAGCAGCTCGCGGTGCATCGCTCGGACGAGAACCTGCGTCTAGCGCCGTCTTTGCCAAAGAACTACGAGTACAGTGCGCGCCGAGAAAAGTGCCTAGCGTCGAGCTTCTCGCGCGAGCGAGAACTTTCTGCGAGCTTCATTACCAATACCAAAACACGAAATTTCTACTGCATATGGTCCGACAACATGTTTGCGAGCGTCGCGTGCGCGTGCTGCACGTGCAGCACGTACGTACGTACGTACGTACTAGGCTAGTAGGTGCAAAAGTTCTACCTTCGCTATGGCAAGTCCCAACCAGTGGCGTATTGCTCTGCTCGTAACCTGGCGCTTCCAGCTACTAGCCGGGAACTTTGACTCGCGCTCGGTACGATCTCATGAAACGGCCGCGCCGACCGCACGAGTCTCGCGGCAAGCGTAGTCAGCGAAGCGGCCCGCGCAGGCTGGTGAGTGAATCTAGTGCCATGGGCTCTTGGAAGATGCACGTACGTACCGTACACACGCAGAATCCCAGTCCCCGGCCACTTGGAAGGATTCCTGGTACGGATCGAGGGACCTCGATGATCTCGATCCCCAGCCTGCAGCCTGCGACCTGCGTTTGGCGCAATAGCTGCCTCGAGTGCGGGGTTTCCTTGGCTTTGGGCGCTCGCGTCGCTGCGCGACAAACTCGGAACCCAGGCTTGAAGAGTGCAAAACGGTCAAGCGCGAGCTAGCCATCATGAAGGTCTGGGCGATCGCCATGGCCAGCGTGCTGAGCGCATCCGTGTCTGTGCAAGGTCTGGAAACATTCTCGATAACGAGCGCGTCATTATCTTTATCGGGCGATGCATCCGCGCTTTCGGGCTCGATGAGTGGATCAAATGCGAGCTCACGCACTGGCCCGCCTTCAGCGTGGATGATGCGACCTTTGATGAGGCCTTTGATGCATTTTCCTCTGCTGGAAGCCTTGCGGGCTTTGACCGCCTCTTTAACGTTTCACGGAACTACAACATCAGCGCCATGACCTAGGCGACGTGCTACAAAGCCTTTGCGGGCCATGGTGCCTTGGAATGCACGTTTCTCCTTCCTGTGGACAAGCTCGTCGCGTACATGGCCGATTCTGACCTGCGCCCTAAGACCGAGTGCGAAGAGCTCGTCTATCTCACGTCTGCTGACGGGGACAACTTTGCCACCAACGAGGAATCGAACGACGCTTGGGTGGAGACGTGCGAGTCCGACAGCCTCGCCACCGCCGCGAGAAGGCGCCAATTGGACGGAGAAGCCCAGGCGACCCAGGCTTTCCAATTTCTCTTCAGCTCGACCGAGCTCGCTTCGGCGGCAGAGGCCGAGTCTAGCGTTACCAGGTTCCAGGCGATCGCCGACAGGTGCGACGAGCTGGTGCCCGGGTTAGTGTCGCGGCCAGAAACGACCCAGCCCACGAGCGCCCCCGCAGACACGCCGAGCCCAGCCTCAATTTTGCGGGGTTCGACGTTTGCCATTTTGGCGAGCCTGGGCCTCGCTGTCGCGCACGCTGGGCCGTGAGTCTGCGCGCCGCGCGCGGCTGACAAGAACGAAACGAGGTCAAAAGGGGAGGAAGTTGGCATAGGGCATAGGAAGAAAAAGAACTACATCTTCTGCTTCTTGGCGGCAGGCTCGTCGGCGAGCGGCTTCTTGGAGGTGGAGCCCGAGACGACGGCCTCGACATCATCGTAGGCGCTGTTGTGGATTCCGGCGACGGCACGGCCCGAGTTGTCACCACCGACCTGGGTCGCGAGGCGCTTGAACTCGGCGTCCCACTCGATGGCGGCGGCCGTGGAGCAGGCGATAGAGGGCCCGCCGGGAACGGTGTCACGCGCAGACTCGCCGGGAAAATGGCGCTCGAAGAGGACGCGGTAGCGGTAGCCTTCCTTGGTGGGCGGGGTGTTGACCGGGAAGCGGTTCTTGCGGTTCTTGAACTGGACGTCCGTGACCTCCTCCTCGGCCTTGGCGCGCAGCATGTCGATCCACGAGTAGCCGACGCCGTCGGAAAACTGCTCCTTCTGGCGCCAGAGGACGTCCTCGGGCAGGTACGGGTTCTCCGGGGTGTCGAATGCCTTACGCATGATAAACTTCTCGATGGAGCCGCGGTTCTCGTCGCCGGGGCGGACCTTGCACATCTTCCACTCCGGGTCGAGGTTCATGACGTAGTCGAGGAAGTCGCGGTCGAGGAAGGGGACGCGCGGCTCGACGCCGTAGGCGCTCATGGCCTTGTTGGCGCGCAGGCAGTCAAAGTAGTGGAGGTTCTTGAGCTTGTTGACAGTCTCCTTGTGGAACTCCTCCTTGTTGGGGGCCTTGTGGAAGTAGAGGTAGCCGCCGAGTGCCTCGTCGGCGCCCTCTCCCGAGAGGACCATCTTGACGCCCATGGCCTTGATCTTTCGGGACATGAGGACCATGGGGGTGGCGGCGCGAATGGTGGTAATGTCGTAAGTCTCTAGGTGGTAAATGACATCGTTGACGGCGTCGAGGCCCTCCTGCACGGTAAAGGTGAAGCCGTGGTGCTTGGTGCCGAGGAATTCGGCGACCGTTTTGGCGGCGGCGAGATCGGGCGACCCCTCGAGGCCGATGCTGAAGGAGTGCAGGCGTGGCCACCCGCTGGCCTCCTGGGTCTTGGCGTGGCGAGCGGCGACGCTGCTCACGAGGGAGGAGTCGAGGCCGCCGCTCAGGAGCACGCCCCACGGCGTGTCCGACATGAGGCGCTTGACAACGGCCTTTTCGAAGCGCGCGCGCAGCTCGGTGAGGACGAGCTCCTCGGTGGGCTTGTAGGTGAGGTCGTACCACTTGGGCTGGTACCAGGGCCTCAGCTCGCAGGTCTCGGAGCTGTAATAGTGGCCCGGCTTGAAGATCTCAAAGCGCTCGCAGAGGCCGATGAGGCCCTTGAGCTCGCTGCAAAAGACGACGCCGCCGTCGGCGCGGTAGCCGATGTAGAGCGGCACGATGCCCATGTGGTCGCGGGCGGCAAAGTACGACTTCTTCTTGGTGTCGAAGATGACAAAGGCGAACATGCCGTCGATGTGCGAGACCATGTCGGTCCCGTACTTTTCGTACAGAGGGATGATGATCTCGCAGTCCGAGTGCGTGGCGAACTTGTAGTCCGGGAACTCCTCGCGCACCTTAAGGTGGTTGTACAGCTCTCCGTTCACGGCGCACACCACCGACTTGTCCTCGTTGTACAGGGGCTGCGCGCCGCTCTCCGGGTCCACGATCGCGAGCCGCTCGTGGGCGATCATGGCCATGAGGCCGCTTTCCTCATCCTTGAAGTCGTACACGCCGGACCAATCCGGCCCGCGGTGCCTGATCAGCTTCGAGTGCTCCAGCACGAGCTTGCGCGCCGCCGCGGGGCTCAGCTCCCCGGCGTCGAAGAGCGCCGTGATCCCGCACATTCTCCTCCCGGCCTCCGCACCAGGCAGCCGGCCTCGGCGGGCTCCGTGCGCGTCCTCGGGGCCTTTGAGCGGGCCGGCGTCAGGGTGCGCGGGCCTCTCGCGCGTGGCGGTCGCCGGCGTCGGGTTGCTGGCTTGAGACTTTGAGGTCCCTAAGGCAGGCGCTGCCGCGCTTTGCGCCCTTTGCCAAGGGCCCCGCACACTGCAGCTCTCCGCATTCCCCACTTGCGGGCCGCTTTGCCCCACTGTGGCCGCCGCCCCGCAAGTGGCCCCATCGTGTGGCTGCGCCGCGCCCCGGGCCCCTCATCAGACACACGCCACGCGACGCGCGGCGGCGAGGACGACGACGACGATGACGCGACCCGCGCGGCGGTGCAACCCCGGCGCAGCAAAGCGAAGCGCAGCAAAGCGAGCGAGCGAGCGAGGCCGCGAGCGAGCGGCACGCTTCGCGCAACGAGGCGCCCGTGCAGTGCGCAGTGCAGTGCAATGCAGTACAGTGCGATGAGCGCTATAGTTCACTGTGCGGGGGCGTCGTAAAGTAGGGTATTGGGAATAGCGCAGTGTGGCGGAGGGTGATGGCGCGTGGCGCTGTAGACGAGGCGCGAGAACGCGCCGCAAAAGTTATTTTGAGAGAGAAAGCCGCATCCATGCAGACTCCAGTACGTACAGCCTCGTCATCAACTTCATGATGACCAATGCTGCTCAGAAATGACCCAAATGACCAAAATTGGCGCGGCGAGAGCGTCGATGCAGGGTCGGGCGTCGCCCGGAAAAGTTGAAAATGATGTGAAAAAGCAAAGAAACAAACAAACAAACAAACAAAGGGCGAGCGAAAGACCACAAGAAAAAAATAAAGTAAAGCAAGCGAGTTCCGCGAACACTTCATTTGTAGGAGCACGCTCGTACGCTGGAGAGATTCGGGAGACGTGTGTCTGCGTTGCGGGAGTCTGCCTTCTCGCGGGCTGCACGGTCTGAGCGTCTGACCCGTAGTCACAAGGCAAGGAAGCCCAAAAAGAGAACGGGAGCCGAGCCTTCTTCTCCTTCTTTGCTTCTTTCGAGGTGGAAGACGCGAGGGCAAAAAGGAAAAAAAATTAGTATCCATGGTGGGACTTGAACCCACGATCTTCTGATTCGTAGTCAGACACCTTATCCAACTTGGCCACACGGACAACTGGACGCCTCCTCGTCTCGCGCATCTATAAGGTCAAGAGATCTCATCGCTGAACAGATCCACAGATCTGGGGACACGCTCCGCAGATTGTAGCCTACCAGTAGATTCTGACCGAGTAGGCTTTGCTTCGGACGGAAGTCTTCACGCGCAATAGAGCAATGGGGACGTACGTACGTCCGGTACGTAGCTAGCTAGCTACTCTGCCACCGTGAATTCGATGAGAGCAACGAGTGACGGATTGCAGCATGTGGGATCAAAAAAACATGCCTCGTGTCCGATGTGGACCACCTTCGAGCGAGCGTCAGGTGTGGTAGGCAATTCTCGAGCTGCCGGACAGCAAGCGAGCGCTCCAAACCATAATCCAGGCGCATTGCTTGCCAGGCGCTGGGCAAGGACCTTGATCGAGTCTGTCGGTGATGGCGAAAGAGTAGCGAGGACATGGTGAGACGATGCGAGACCGTCACAGGCTAAAAAGAAATCGAAGGCGAGTAAACCTGCCGCATCGGTTGTCAAGGTCCGTCGTTGTTGGTTCGGACTCGGAGAAGTCCAAAAAAAACTGTATCCATGGTGGGACTTGAACCCACGATCTTCTGATTCGTAGTCAGACACCTTATCCAACTTGGCCACACGGACGAGTCAACTGTTGCGCCCATCGCCAAGGCGCAACAAAAGCCCCTCACCACGAGGCGAGCGCGCCCAGCTCGACCGATGATGACGCTTTACTTGCAAATTGACCAAAAAAGGAATTCCCCATCGCTGTCCAATCATTGGACAGGAATGCGACTGCCAAACAACCAATGGTCAAGAACCGTGACCCACGGACGTCCCCAAGAGACCAACCACAGCAAGAAAAGCCAATAAAAAAAACAAGTATCCATGGTGGGACTTGAACCCACGATCTTCTGATTCGTAGTCAGACACCTTATCCAACTTGGCCACACGGACACGACTCGGACAGGTCTCCCCGGCGCCGCGGCTCCTGAAAAGGCCCTGGCCGCGTCTCTCCACCAACCAGACCGTCCTTCTCCTGCTCACAGGCCGCCGCCGAAACTCTCACTTGGGAACGCGGGGAACTCTTCAACCCCCGGAAAAAAAAAAAAGGGAGGAAAAAATAAGTATCCATGGTGGGACTTGAACCCACGATCTTCTGATT
>KQ758850.1:7254022-7269058 GCA_001462505.1 Aurantiochytrium sp. T66
CGGGTCGCCTCCGAGGCGGCGCGCCGGGCTTACTCCGCGCGTCGCGACGCTGATGATGACGGTTTGCGCGAAGATGACGACCATTGTGACCTCGACGATGATGATCTTCACCTTGCCGCAACGGCGCCATAATGAACGCGACCTTCACGCTTCGTCTTCACGGCGGCGACGGGAATTCTCTCCATCGCGACGGCGGTGATGAACCTGCAAGGCTCTGCATGAAGGTGGTCTTCACGAAGATGGTGACCTCGACGATGATGATCTTCACCTTGCCGCAATGGCGCCATGATGAACGCGATCTTCACGCTTCGTCTTCACGGCGGCGACGACGGGAATCTTCTCCATCGCGACGGCGGTGATGAACGTCCAAAGCTCTGCAAGAAGGTGTTTTTCACGAAGATGATGCACTTCGTGAAGATGATGGTCTGCACGAAGACGCGGCCTTGATGATAGATAGGCCTAGCTAGGCCTAATGATGATCTTCACCGCGACGGCGCCGATGGTGAACACGATCTTCACGACGGCGACGACGGCGATCTCGTGCCTCCAAGGTGTGCCAGTTTTTGCGCGCGCGACGCTGATGCCAGTGGCGGTCTTGGCCTCGGGCTTATGCTAGATGTTGATCTTCACCAGGTTGCTCAATTGCTTCAAGATGCCATGATGTCGATCTTCACGGATGTTCGCAATCTTCCCGGCGGCGACGAAGGTCTTCCCGGCGCCGATGAACGCCATCGCAGAGACGCTGATGACCGCGTTCACGACGACGTCAATGAAGGCGGCCTCGAGCTTGATCTTGGATCTCGATCCTCGCCGCCTCGAAGGCCGTCGCCGCGACCGCCGCGGCGAGCTGCGCGGCAACGGCGCTGGGCGCGGGGCCGAGCCGAGGCCCAAGACGTACCGCCCCGTCGAGGACTCGGGCGTGACGGGACGCCAGCGGCCGCGCCGCTGCCTGCTCGCAGCCGGGATCGGGATTGACATCGTCTTCGGGGGCCCGTGCCAGGAGCGCGGAGCGCGCGCGACGAAGAGCCCACGGACGGCCGCGAGGACGCGGACGAGGGCGGGAGCGGCGCCGCCTGCAGCCGGATTGGCCGAAGTCGCGCGCAAGAACTTCGCGCGCGTCAAGGAGGAGGAGGACGAGGTCGTCGACGACGACGACGACGACGGCGATAACAACGACGACGACGAAGGCGAAAACGGCCCCGTTGGCCTGCTGCCTGGAGGACCGCAGCGCCTGAGGCGGCACGGGAGCGCTCGGAAGACCAACGGCGAGGACGATAAGCGCGCCGAGAAAAAGGACGGCTTCAGCTTGTCGACGCCGGGACGACGCGAGCATCATGGCGAACGTGGACGCGCTGTGCGCCATGTTTGAGCGCATGGACCGCGCCGTTGTGGAAATTGTGCTCGAGGCGAGCGGCGGCGACCCAGAGAGGGCCTGCGACCAGCTGCTCAAGATGGCCGCCGAGCAGGAGGCAGCCGAGGCCCAGGAGGTCCAAGAGCAGGAGCACCAGGCGGAGGCGCCCTCCGGCGACACAGAGCAAGACCTCGAGGACTTTTTCGCCGCGAGCGGGACCGTCGTCGAGGACGCGGCTGCCAAAGAGTCGCCGGCGCGGGGCGCAGAAGACGTGGCTGCGCAACACTGGCGCAAGCCGCTGCCCGAGGACTTTCTGAGGCTGCCGCCGGGCATCACGGTGGCACGCGCGCGCGAAGAGCAAGTGCGGCAGGACGAAATATTTGCGCAAATGCTTGCGGACGAGGGATTCCGCGCCGAGCTCTCTCGGCACGCCGAGTTCCGCATATCACAGGGCGGGCCCTCGTCGGCGTCGGTGGGGGCTCCTTCGTCGTCTTCGTCGTCGCGAGAGCTGCAGGCGGCATGGAACGAGCTCGGCGAGGCAGCCAAGACAAAGTTCAATGCGCTCGCAACACGCTTCAGGCGCGCGGCGGCAGAGTCCTCAATGGCAGCTCCTTCGTCCGCGCCGCACACATACTCCGCCGTCCAGGCTGATGATAACGATGACGACGATGACGTCGATAGAGCTGGATTGCGGCACCGCAAGGCCAGCTAATCAGCCGTCACTCTCGGGAGCCGGGACTAGTGCACCGCGAGAATGATCAGTTCGTCTCGATAAGGGTACAATGTCACGGTTTGTCGAGAAAGACGTGCTAAACCCGACAAGGAGCGCCACAGCGGCCACCAAGGACATTTGCGTGACGTGCCGATCTTTATCAAGAACTAGCAAGCCACCATGGCCACTGGCATTCCCAATCCCGAGGCAAATGAAGGTACCCTGTCCTACAAGTGCACGAAGCCGTGCTGTCCTGCGAGCGCGGAAGCCAAGTTGAAAAGGCTCGAGCTTGCGTTGCCGTAGCGGCGTCGTCATCGTTTTTATCATCAGGCACGCGTCCGGTCGTAGTACTCGTAACACGAGATTCACGGCCTCCTGCGGACCGGCCCAGCCAGATTAGCCAGCTGTGCCGGCGGCAATGTCCCGCGGCCTGTCGACCATCGTTGAGCCAAACGCTGACCGACAAGTAGTAGACGACGCCGAGCTTGACCTCGAGCGAACGAGCAAGCGCGCGAGCGCGCAAGCCTCCCCAGAACCCTTGCGCGTGTCACAAGTACGAATTGAAGGTAGAGCCCCATGCACAAGCCCTGCTGACTCGCCGCTTCCTGAGGCGTTCGCGGCTTTCGGTGCACGACTCCTGCCTGCGTCGAGTCGGCGAATTTCTGCTCTCGCTTCGCAGAGCGTTGCGATGAAGCGGCGGCCCGATGCGTTTGCGGGGGAGCCGCACTCGTCGCAAAGCGGGCCGCCTCGTACCGTCCGGCCGCGGAACGCCAGCGAGCGAGCGAGCGTGCGAGTGGCGAGGGGTGAAGATACGTACGTACGTACACGGGGACGTAGGCCTAGGCCTAGCCTAGTGCGAAGAGGAGGCGTACTTTCTCTTGCTCATCACCGACACGGTGGCAAGCTGGCTGTCCTGATGAGCTGGCTGCGGTTCGTGGAGCCGAGGTCGGCGCTGCGCTGGATGGCACGCACGCGACGCCAGCTGGCTGGCGTGGCACGCCCGACCGATCGATCGACCGCTCGACTCGATCGGTGCGCCATGTGATCATCGTCACGTCATGATCGCAAGGATCATCGCAAGGACATCGCAAGGCTCGCAGATCTGGAGATCTACAGCAATCTCTACAGCACAGCGGCACGCACAGCACGTGCCGCGCGAGGCGAGTCGCGCACGACATGGATGAATCATGAAACACACGAGCGCGCGACCGACCTCACTCGCCTCACGTCATGAGTCAGGCTCGGCCCAAAGTGGGCGCGCGTCGCGAAGCCCGCGTTCTCACGAGGGAGGGAGGGACGAGGCCCCGAGGAGGAGGAGGAGGAGGAGGAGGGAGCACTAGAGCGCCCCCGCGCGTCGACCGGTCGGTCGATCGATCGGCCGAGACAAGTTGCCCACGCCAGGCCCTGCTTGCCTTGGGACGAGGGAGCGGCGCGTGCACGAGCTTCTCAAAACAAAAGAAAGAAAGTTTTTCAATTCGTTTTTATTAGCGTTGATTGCCACGCACGAGGGGAGAACGAATGCAATGCAAGTGCAAGTGTGGCTCGTGCCACAGAAGTAGGCTATACAGCACAGCAAGTGGAGTATTACAAGGCTCGCGTAGTGCGAAGTACGTACGCCGTACGTACTTCATGTACGTACTTCATGACCCATGACGGATCATCCCCCTCTCGCGTTCTGTTTTTGTTTCTTTTAATTTGCAGTGTTTTCTTTTGTTTGCTGTCACTGGAACCACTGCAGTGCATGCGCGACTGGGGAAGGAAGAAGCCCCGCGGCTTCACGATTCTTCACGACACTCCGCCCAGCCTGAGGACGCTCGCTGATGATGAGCGCACGAACGAACTTGATGAACGAACGAGCAGCGCACCGCACCGCAGGCATCGAATCGCACGACTCATCTGCAGTGGCTGATCAGGACAGAAGATTTGTGCAGACCGGGACATCTCTATTCTGTCTCGTCGGCCTGTCAGTGCTGCTCATCACACTGACTAAACTGATGCCGCGTCTGTCAAGAAGTGCAGAGGCGTCGCTGCCAGACCCGGGAGACTCGGTCCGGAAGACTTCTGCTGCCTGCACTGTGCTGCCAGCAGTGCCAGGAGTCAGTCTCGCACGCTCGACGCCGGGGAGGGACTCTGTCGACTGAGGGAGGGGTCGGTGCCTGGGCGTTCTTTTCACTCCTCTATCTTTTTTTCTTTTTCTTCAAAACAAACAAAAAAGTTTTTTTTCCTTCTCGAAGAGTGACATTCAAATTTCAAACCCGGATCCCTCCGGTCCCGATCCTCCCGCCGATCCTCCCTCGTCTCGCCGCGCCGCGCCGCGCAACGCCGCTGCCCGCGCGCCCGCCCGCGCGCCCGAGCCGGCGCCCGCCTCGGCCTCCCCCTCCCTCCGCGGCGGCTGGGCCAGGCGGGAGAGGACCCGTGCCACGTGCCCTCCGTATCTGTTCATACTGTTCATAGGAGCCCGCCTGCGCCAGCGGGGCAGTAGACGCCGATCCCGCCCGCGCGACCCGACCTCGACGAGGCCCGGCGCGACGCCGACGACGGCAGCCGCGCTCGCCTCCCCCCTCTCGCGGGTGCTCGTGTGCCTGTCGCCGCGCTCAGACGCGTAGGTCGCGAAGGCGGCCCCGGGCGAGCGATTGCTGGCGTGTGCACGCTCGCGACGCGACCTTGGAGCTAGCTCGTGCTGACGTGTAGCACGCGCTGCCTGCTGGTGTTGCTGTCGCTGTTGTCGCTGTTGTCGCTGTTGTTGTAGCCCGCCGTCGCCTTCGTTGTTGCCGCCGGCGCCGGCAGAGAAGAAGATGGCGAACGTGTTCCCCACCGACGAGTACATCTGGATCCCGGACGATGACCAGTTCATGGTGCCGGCCCAGGTGGTGTCCAAGTTCGAGCGCGGAAGCCCCGGCCAGGTGCGCCGCCTCGATGACGGCAGGAAGCAGTCCAAGCCCATCCGTCTGACCGCCGACGAGTCGGCCATGTGCAAGCGCATGGAGAAGGAGAGCCTGGACCCCATCGAGGACATGGTCCAGCTCAAGAGCCTCGACGAGGCCTCGATCCATTACAACCTCAAGCTCCGGTACGATAGCGACGCAATCTACACCTGGGTGTCCAAAATCCTCATCTCGCTCAACCCGTTCAAAATGCTGAGCATCTACGACCCCCAGATCATGGATGACTACCTGTCCAAGGGCGCGCGCAACCTCCCGCCGCACATTTACGGCGTCGCCGACGACGCCTTCCGCGCCATGCAGTCCAACCCGCCTGGCGAGGCCGACCAGGCCTGCATCGTGTCCGGCGAGTCTGGCGCCGGCAAGACCGAGGCCACCAAGCTCTTCCTGCAGTACATTGCCGAGAAGAGCCGCCGCGAGATGGAGCTCAAGGGCCTCGGCGCCGCCTCCTCCGAAGACGAGAGCCTCCAGCAAAAGGTGCTCGAGGCCAACCCGCTCATGGAGGCCTTTGGCAACGCCAAGACCGTGCGCAACGATAACTCGTCGCGCTTCGGCAAGTTCATCAACGTCGAATTCAACGGCGGAGGCGCCATCCTTGGCGGTAGCGTGCAAAACTACCTCCTCGAAAAGAGCCGCCTCGTCACCCAGGGTGAGGGTGAGCGCAACTACCACATCTTTTACCAGCTCTGCGCCGCCGCGCAGCTCAATCCGGACCTCAAGGACAAGTTCCAGCTCTCGGACGCCAGCCAGTACCACTTTCTCAACCAGAGCAAGCGATCGTCGATCGACGTCGAGGGCATTGACGACGCCGACGAGTGGCTCGCCACCCGCCGTGCGATGGAGGTCATTTCGCTTGACGACACTGAGGTTGACATGATCATCTCGGTCCTCTGCGGCATTCTGCACCTCGGCAACATCGAGTTCGAAAGCGCCAAGAGCGAAAGCTCCTCCGTCAAGAACGCCGACATGCTCGAGCTCGCCGCCAAGCAGCTCCAGGTGGACAAGTCTACTCTCGGCACGGCCATCACCACGACGCTCCGGCGCGTCCCCGGCCAGGCGCCCATCTACTCGCCGCTCTCCAAGGCGCAAGCCGCAGATGCCCGCGACGCCCTGGCCAAGGCCGTCTACTCAGTTCTCTTCGACTACCTCATCCAGCGCATCAACGACTCGCTCCAGTCCGTGGGCACGTCCGACCCCAAGGTGCGCAACATGGGCGTCCTCGATATCTTTGGCTTTGAAGACTTTGTCAAGAACTCCTTTGAGCAGCTCTGCATCAACTACACCAATGAGCGCCTCCAGGGCCATTTCAACGATCACATCTTCAAGCTCGAAATGGCCGAATACGAGCGCCAGGGCGTCAAGATTAGCAAGTTCGAGTTCAAGGACAACTCGAGCGTCATCAAGGTCATCGACCAGGGTCGCGGCAAGGGCATCCTCAGTCTGATCGACGACACCATCAAGACTGGCCGCGACGTCGCGGACAGCGTCATCCTCGAGAAGATTCTCGCCATGTCGTCCACAAGCCAGGGCGTCATCCTCGAGCCCAAGGGCGCGACCAAGAAGAAGAACCCCAACCTCAAGAACTGCTTCGTCTTTGTGCACTACGCCGGCGAGGTCGCCTACAATGTGGACGGCTTCGTGGAGAAGAACCGCGACGTCCTGCAGCGTGGCCTCTACGAGGCCGGCGAGTCGTCCGGCAACACGCTGCTCGCGAGTCTCTTTAAGGAGCACCTCGACCCGGACGCCAAGAAGAAGAGTCTGGGCATTCAGTTCCGCGACCAGCTCAACGACCTGATGGATCGCATTGCCAGCACGCAGCCCTCCTTTGTGCGCTGCATCAAGCCCAACGCCGAAAAGCTCCCGAACCGCTTCACCAGCTCCATGGTTCTTGACCAGCTCCGCTACGCCGGCGTGCTCGAGGTTTGCCGCATCCGCAAGCTCGGCTTCCCGGTGCGCAAGGAGTTCAAGCAGTTCGTCCTCAGCTACCAGGTTTTGGTCAAGGGCAGCAAGGTCGGCGGCGACGCGAAAAAGCTCTGCGCCGCACTCGAAAAGGTGGGCATTCTCAACCCCGACGACTACGCCGTCGGCAACAACAAGGTCTTCATGCGCGATCAGCAGTTCGAGATCATCGAGTCCGAGCGCGAGCGCGTGCTCACCGACTCGGTGTTGGTGGCCCAGGCCTACGTGCGCATGTACCTCGCGCGCATCAAGTACCTCTCGTGGCAGGACATTCTCTCCAACATCGAAAAGGCCATGAAATCTGGCGATGCCGAAACCCTCGAGAAGGCGCTCATGAGCGTAGGCACGCTTCCCTTTCGGGGTCGTCATATTAAAGAGGTCCAGGACGCTCATGCCGAGCTGGCTGTTCTCCTCGAGCTCGAGCGCGTGGCGAACTTGCTCACGGCAGCCATCGAGTCTGAGGACCTCGCCGAGATTCAGGTGGCCCTCAAGGCCGCGGACGCCGCGAACTTCAAGGATCGCGCTCTCCTGGCTCGTGCCCACGACACCGAGGAGAAAATCATGGAGAACCGCAGGGTCCGCGCCCAGCTGCGCGCCGCCGTGGACAAGGGCACGGACAAGAAGGCTCTCCGCGATGCGATCGAGCTCGCCAAGCGGCAGGACATTGTCAATGCCGTAGAGGCGCGCGATGCCATCGCGCTCCTCGACCGGCTCGAGGAAGAGGAGGACATCCGCAGCAAGCTGGAGAAGGCGCTCAAGCAGAAGAACGACAAGCAGGTTCGCGAGTTCATGAACAGCCTCGTGAGCCTGGGCGTACCCAGCGACGACAGTCTCGTTGCCCGTGCCGAGGACTTTGTCAAGGAGCAGGCGCAGCTGAGCCGCGAGCGCGAGTCGGAGCAGACGCGTCTCCTGGGCGAGCTCGAGGAGGCCATCGAGACGCGCAACCTCAACAAGCTCATGGACCTCGAGGTGGCCGTTCTCAAGATCGGCCTCGAGGACCACGAGCTTGTGCGCCACGCCATGGAGCTGCGCGAGCGCCTCGAGGGCGCCCGCGACATGACCTCTGCCCTCGCTGCCGAGGTGCGCGCCGTCCAACACAAGGCGCAGTCCGAAAAGGGCGTGTCTAAGGCCGACATTCACAGTCTCGAAATTGCTCTCAAGGGCGCGCGCGACACCGGTCTCGATGCCGACATGTCGGCCGCCATCAAGGACGCCGAAGCCCTCCTTGAGCGCATCGACCTTCAGGCCCAGGTGCAGGCCAAGCTCGTGGAGATCTGCAAGGACGTCGAAGATGCCCCTGCCAAGGACAAGCTCAAGGTCAAGCGCCAGAACAAGGCCGTCCTCGAGGAGCTCTTGGCGCAGTGCCAGGAGCTCGGCATCGCCTCCAAGGAGGCCAAGAAGGTGCGCTACTGGGTCGGCGACATCCAGCAGGTCGAGGCCCAGGAGAACGCCAAGGACCTGGCCTCCACGCGCCAGGAACGCCTCGAGAAGCTTCGCGACGCTTCCAAGGACGACATCGAGGAGCAGTCGATGCGCCGCCTCGCCAGCCTCACCTCCGAGGCGCACGCCGCCCGCCTCGAGGTGGCCCGCGACGACGCAGTCTACGACCTGCGCAACTACTACCGCATCCGCTCCGACGAGGATTTCACTCAGTCTCTGCCCGCGGAGGAGCGCATCCTCGCGGCCAAGCACAAGCTCTGGTCGCGCAGCAAGCCGATCCCCAAGAGTCTCATCGTCCTCTCGGACGAGCAGAACCGCACGGCGCTCCGGGTCAACCGCGCCATCCTGCAGTACTGCGGCGAGATGTCGACGAGCTTCCCGGCGACCCTGGCGCAGTACATCCTCGTCAAGGGCCTCGAGGATCCGGAAATCTGCGACGAGATTTACGTTCAGCTCTGCAAGCACGTGCATGCAAACCCCAAGCCCGAGTCTGCGGACCGCGCCTGGCTGCTCATGTGCATGGCCACCAAGACTTTCCCGCCCACCGAGCAGTTTACGAACTTTTTGCTCAACTTCCTCATTCGCCACCGCACCCTCGCGGGCCTACAGGGCAACTACGCCTCCCTGTGCATTGTGCAGCTCGACGCCACCATCGAGCTTGGGCCCTCGTTCTTCAAGCCCAACCTCGAGGAAATCCAGAGCTACCGCAAGCGCCCTCCCGTGCTCGCGACCATTCGCATGCTCAAGGGCGACGTTGTTCAGTACCCGGTGTCCCCGGATCTGCGCATCGCCCAGGTCCTCGAGCTCATTCGCCGCCAGCACGACATCGTCGACGATCCGGAGGTGCCCTCTTACGGCATCTTTGTCAAGGACGCCAAGGAGAAGGGCAAGCTCAACCCGCGCGACCGTCTCGTTCGCTTCTACAAGCACTACAATCCGGAGAAGCTCCGGCACATTGACCTCTTTCTGGAGCACTGGGCGGGCAACGAGGACGAGCTCTTCGCCAAGCTCATGGAGAAGTACGGCCCGGAGCCTGATGAACAGGGCGCCTCCAAGAAGGGCTTTCTTTCGGCCTCGGTCACCGGCGCGCTCCACGCCGCCAAGATGCTCGGCCTCACGACCTCGCATCGCCCGCCTCCGGCCCCCGTGTCCGCGTGGCCGCTGCCGTGGTGGAGCCACATGGGCGACGTCTTCTTGCGGATGACGGCGCAGGGCAAGGAGCCTGTGTTTGAGTTCAAGCGCCGCCTCTTCCTGGCAAACCTCGACGAGACCGAGGAGTCCTTCTTCTGGCAGCTTCTCGGCGACATTCGCGCCGGCGACCTCGTCTTTAACGAGGAGGCCCACGCCGCCGAGGCCGCGCTCCTCGCGCTGGCCTTACAGTCGGACAAGTACAAGCCGCCCAAGCCCGAGGACCTCGCGAGCGCCGGCCTCACGGACAACCTGAGCCCGGACTGGCGCCGCAAGAAGCGCCCCGAGGACTGGGCCCGCGTCGCCATCAACCTGGGCGTCAAGCTCTCGCGCAACCCGGTCAAGCTCCGCCAGTACTTTGTCAACGTGTGCAAGAAGAGCCCGCTCTACGGCATGACGCTCTTTGCGGGCCGCCAAGCTGATACAGCCGAGAACATCACCATCGGCGTCGACAAGAACGGCATCAGCTTCGTCGAAAGCCTCCCTGGCGGCAAGGTGGAAGTCAAGCAGTTCTTCCCGTACACGCGCATCATCAAGTACGGCGCCTCGGTCGAGTACTGCTGGCTCGCCTACAACGACGGCAGCGCCAAGCGCAAGAATGCCGGCGCGAACATCCTCATTTACACCCTGCAGAGCTGGGAGATGTACGAGGTCATCTTCGACTACACGCACGCCCCCATCGAGGAGTAACGAGCGAGCGCTCCTTCGATCTCGGCACATTCTTGACTATAAATAATACACGCAATACCTTTGGTATACGTACCAAGAAGTTCGTGAACTGCTCGGTGGGCGGGAAAGTCTTGGTGGTCATGTTCCTCGTCGATTGGGGAGATCTGAGCTCCGCGGGTCGTCTTCGACTCATGCTACATAACCAAAGCAAAGGTAACAAACCACAAACCAAGACTTTCTCAGTCAGTCAACAATAAACCTTTTCCCGGGTACTACGTACCACGTACTTTTGCCAGCAGAGCGTGGTCGCCCTCCTCCTCGTCCTCGTCCTCGTCCTCCTCGAGCTCCGCGCCTGCCGGATCGCGCAGAGAACAGCGAGGGAACCGCGGCCTCGAGCTCGATTTTTTCGCAGAAGAAACAAACGTTGAACGGTCACTCTCGCGGCGCGGCTCCGCGGCGCCTCGCGAGCCCGGACGCGCGCGCGGCCGCCCCGCCGCTCCCCCGCGCCCCCGCCCGCGCCCCGCGCGGCCCGCTCGCCGCCGCGCCCCGCGCGCCGCCTGGAGGTACGAGATCGAGATCGGCGCCAGCGGCCGCGACCATGAGCTCGTCGTCGTCGTCCTCATCGTCGTCGGCGGCGGCGGCGGCCGGCGCGTCGTCCTCCAAGGCGGGCGGCGTGGGCGCCAAGCGGACGTACGTGAAGCTCATCAGCGCCGAGGGCCACGAGTTCTTCATGGACAAGGAGGTGGCCATGATCGCGAAGACGATCGCGGCCATGCTCACGGGCAACTTCTCCGAGAGCAAGGGCGAGATCCGCTTCCCCGAGATCTCCACAAAGGTGCTCGAGAGGGTCGTCCAGTACCTTCACTATAAGCACAAGCACACGAACTCGTCGCAGCCCATTCCCGAGTTCCAGATCGACCCAGAAATGGTCGCCGACCTGCTCATGGCCGCCAACTTTCTGAACTGTTAGACTCCAGAGCGCCGCGCCCACCCGCCCGCAAGCATCGTACGTGAGGCACCCTATTGAATGGAGTCTAGCGTCGCCCGTGCCGAGTGGAAGTGCCGAATGAGACCTGTGTAGCCGTTCAAGCCGAGGGATATGGTAGAACCGCGCGCGATAGTGATTGCTGCCTGTATTTTTGCTTCGCCCCTTGCCTGTCTTCGCGTATGTAATTCTCTGCGCTCCCTCTCTCTCCGCTAATGAGCATTTCTTCTCCTTGCTGGCGCTCGTCACGCGTCGCGCGCCTGCTTACGCGTGCCCAACGAAACTCGGTGGTGGACGAGCGAGGTCAATCTAGTAGAACACCAAAGACCACAATCCTGCGAGGCTAAACACTCCCTTGCCAGTTCCTCTGCGCAAGCAACGACCTTTCAGCCCGCGCCGCGCGCCCAGCGCCTATCGCTCGAAGACGAAGCATGCATGCATGCATGCATGCATGCATGCATGCATAATGTGCCGACGGCGGCCTCTGCGCATCATCGATTCCGCTTCGACTTCTTCTCGCACGATTTCACTTCACTCACTCACTTCACTGCGTGCATTTCGCATCATCGTCGCCCGCGTCCTCGGCTGCGAGCGCTCAGCTTGCGTGCTCGCGAGCGGGCAAGGGCCGGCCGGCGAAGCGTCCTCGAGGCCGCGACCATTCGCCCCCAGACCCCGAGCCTCCCGACCGCCATGGCGGACGCCGCGACCGCCGCGGGCGCCCCCGCGACCGCCGCGGGCGTCGCGGACGCGGAGCAGACGCTGGAGGACGCCTGGGCGCGGCAGCTGGACGCGCTGATCCGGCGGCACGGCATGGCGCCGGCGGCCGCGCGGCGCCAGCTCGCGCGGGAGCGCGCGCGGCGGCGGTTCGTGGAGGAGCTGCGCGTGTGCAGGATGCTCATCGACGCGGAGGCATGGCGCGACGACGTATCGTGCTGCGAGCGGGACCTGCGCCTCTGCCACGCGGCGGCGCTCGAGGGCCTCGGCCGCAGGGACGCCGCCGTAGACGCCTTGCGCGAGGCCCTCGAGGCCGCGCCGCGGGACCCGGACTTTGCGCTCCTGCTCGCCAAGCTGCTCTTCAAGGCCAACCGCAACGAGGAGGCCCTGAACCTCTGCATCGGCATCTGCGACATGCGGCCCGCGCCGGAAGCGCGCGAGGCCGAGCTCGTGGCCGACGCCTTCCACCTCGCGGGCTGGATCAGAATCCACGCCGACCACCACACGGCCGCCTATGCGCTCTGGCGCCAGGGCCACGAGGTTGTGCCCTCGTGCCCCGTGCTGCGGCGCCAGGCAGCGAAGCGGGCGTGCTGGGACGATGGGGCTGACGCACACGCCGGGCCAGAGGACGTCAGCTCGATGGTGGGCGGCGCCCCGCTCCCGGCCGCCTTTGACGCCTACAAGGTTCACCCGTCGCGGCGCACGTGCACGCCCGCACTCGCGCTCTTTGACCCCGAGACGCAGCAGGAGCAGGTCGTCTTCCGGTCCAAGACCCCGGTGCTGACAAGCGAAGAGTGCGCCAATGTGCTGCGCTGCGTAAGCGAGTTCCACGCCGCCGAGCGCGGCGGCGTCTGGTCTACCGTGCGACACTCGAGCGTGCCCACCACCGACATTGCCGTCGAGGACATCCCGCAGCTCCGCCCCTGGCTCCGCCAGCTGCTCGCGACCCGGCTTTACCCGATGCTCGAACTCACCTATCCGAGACTTGCCGATGGGTCAACCCTTGTCGACAAAGATGGCGCCACGCGCATGCGTGTTCACGATGCATTTATCGTGCGCTACGATGCCGAGCGAGACCAGTCGCTCTCGCTTCCCGAGCACCGTGACACGTCTTCAATGAGTTTCACGGTCGCCCTGAACCAGCGCGGCGCCAAGTTCGAGGGCGGCGGGACCTGGTTCGAGGCCCTCGGTCCGGATGGCAAGGGTCAGGTCGTCACTGCCGATCAGGGCCACGCGGTTGCTTTCGCGGGCCCGCTTCGGCACGCCGGATACCCCATTACGAGCGGCACGCGCGTCATACTGGTGCTCTTTCTCTACGTCGATTGCTTCCAGTACGGGCCTCTCATTGCCGACTACCTCAAGACGCACGGTTGCGACATTTGCGCGTCGTCACCAGGAGGCAATGGCAACGATAGTAGCAGTATCGACGACGAGCCCGACGGTGAGCAAAGCGCGAGCGATGGCTCGCTCGAGACGGAGGTGCGACCCTCCGGGGATGCTCCAGGCGGCTTTGTCGTCTACAATCAGACTGTCGAGCTCGTCAACATGCTCAACAAGTCCGTCAAGTCCGTGCTCGACTAAAGCTCATGCTCGACCAAAGCTCGTGCTCGACTAATGTCCGAGCTCGACTAAACTCCGTGCTCGACAAAAGTCCGTGCTCGACAAGAGTCCGTGCTCAACTAGCCCAGGACTACATAGACCCCTGTACAGGTATCATGATCGAGCTCGCGCGTGCGGGCTGTTCTACGATGGTGGCTGGCTAGTATCTGTAATATCTTTAGGTTATTTCGTTGCGCCTTCCCGAACGATGCCGCGCTGTTGAATCAAATCGGGCTGGGCACCTTATGACTTGAGATTACAAAGCGCGGGAGGATGGCGCGATCGTCTTGGTAAAACGCAGAAGCTGCAAGACGCGCTGGCTCATATCGGATGCGTGCAGACCGGGCGGGAGGAAGGATTCTGTAGCCACAGACGTCATGGCAAAGCCGCAGGCCTCGGCGGCGGCAAAGACGCTGTCCTGATTACAGCGGTCGACAAAACCGCAGACGAAGAGGATCTCGGCGTCGTCAGCGTCAGCGTCGCGCGCCGCAAGCGCCTCAACAAGATCGAAGACCTCCTTCGGATCTCCGAAAGAAGGGTGGAAAACGTCCGTTCCGAGAACCACGCGAACGGGGCCTTCGACTTCGGACTTGGAGAGCAGGTTCAGGGAGGCGCCGTTGTCGCCCCAGAGGATCTTTTGCACCGAGAGGCGAGCCGAGCAGGCGTTCGACTCACGCGCGTGGGCAGCCGTGCGCCGAAGCATTTCGCAGACGATATCCTCGCCATCAGCCAGGCATACGGATTCGGCGCCTAAATGTGCCGCGACCATGCCCACGAGCCCGCAGCCAGCGCCAATCTCTACAACGTGCTTGCCGCGAAGCAGGTCTGGGGCGCTGATAATGTACCACGCGAGCAGCCGCGAGACCGGCCAGACAATGATTCCGGTCATGTCGTAGGTCGTGGCGTTGGCGTTGTGCACGAAGAGGTCGACGCGGACGTCGGGGCCAAGCTGGAAGGCGGCGAGCTCGGCGTCGTCGGCGCGCGGCAAAAATATAGATGGGTCGAAAAAGAAGCCCTCCTCCTCCTCCTCCGCCTCGCCACCCCCGTTCTCACCGCCGGCGACGGCGTCCTCCGACGCGTCAACAAAACAATCGACCACCACGCCGCCGCGGTCCTCGTCTCCGAGGCGCTGCTGCTGCCAAGCATCTCGCTGCTGCTGCTGCTGCTGCAGTAGCTGTACATGAAGATCATCTTCATCTCGTTCTCCTTTCATCAGGCTCGCAAGAGCGCCGACTACTTCAGCGTCCTGCTCGGCGTCCTGCTCGGCGTCCACGAAGTCGTCGTCGACGACGCCGCCCTCGCGCCCGTGCTCCTCATCCTGCTGCAGCACCAGCTGCTGCTGCTGCTGCTGCTGCTGCTGCTGCTGTGCATGAAGACCACCTCCACCTCGTTCTCGTTCCTGCTGGCTCGCAAGAGCGGCGACCTCTTTGGCGTCGCGCTCGGCGTCCACGAAGTCGTCGTCGACGACGCCGCCCTC
>KQ758850.1:7271603-7283855 GCA_001462505.1 Aurantiochytrium sp. T66
TAAAAAGCAGCTCGGGCCCAGGCATCCGAACGTGGCTTACACGATGCACGAGATCGCGAGAGTGCTGCAGAATAAGGGCCAGTACGACGCGGCGCTGGCGCAGTTCGAGGAGGTGCTGGAGATTAGCATCCTGACCTGGCGACCACGATGCACGAGATCGCGAGCGTGCTGCAGGACAAGGGCCAGTACGACGCGGCGCTGGCGCAGTTCGAGGAGGTGCTGGAGATTCGCTGGAGATTAACAAGGAGCAGCTCGGGCCCAGGCATCCTGAAAAGGAGCAGCTCGGCGCAGAGCATGAGTCTGTCGGGGCCACAATTTGCAGAATTTCACTCGTCCTGTCAGATCTACGTCGTTTCGTAGATGCACTGGCTCACGCGGAAGAGTCCTTGTCGATCCTGCACGGGTCACAGGACGAGGACCACCCTTGCTTCGGCTCTGTAAAACTCGCCGAGGGCCGAGCTTTACTGGGCCTGGGCCAGCAGGCAGAGGCCGTGGCCGCGCTTCGACGGTCCGTCACGATTCGTGAGACGGCGCTGGGTCAGGAGCATCCGGACACCGCAGAGTCGCTCTTCTGGCTCGCCGAGACCCTGCAGGACGCGAGCGAGGCGGAGCGAGCGCGAGGCATCCGCCTCAACAAGCTCGGCCGAGATCATCCGCTTACGCTCAAATCAGACGCACAGGTCGCAAGGCTTGGCCAGGTATAGCGGTGTTGAGATTATAATTGACGACACCATGGTATGGCAGAGTTACTGCTCATTGTGAGCATGGCGCTACAAAAGAGCGCGAGCGATTCCTGTTGACATGTTTAGAGCGGTCGCCCTGCCTTCAAGCTTTCGAACCTTGCATCGTCGCAATGGCCTGGCAAGTCGAGTCTTTGGCAGGCTCATGACAGCTCGCACTTTCCCGATAATGTGCACAGACGGGCTAGCACGCAAGACGGAGTTCCCAACGAAAGGTCTTCGCCAAGTTCTGCGTCCACCTTGGTGTCTGCCTAGACACATTCGTTGCTGTCGTAGACAGACGACGGACATCTCCTTCAAGCCGGCCTACCCTGGTAGGCCTAGATTCCCTTCGACGCTCGCCGCCCTCTTCGCAAGAACGCCGGTGCGACGAGGACCCAGGTCGCCATCTCCATTTCCCTGATCACTGTCGACCAGGCTAGCTAGCTAGCCTACAGCGATGTCAGCGTGAAGAAGAATCCCTCATCAGCCACTTCGCATCGAGCTTCCTGACCTCGTCGCCCTCCTCGTGAGGATCGTCGTCTTCTTCGTCTTCTTCGTGGTCGTCGTGGTCGTCGTGGTCGTCGTGGTCGTCGACATGACGCGCCGCCTCCCGTCCAAATCCGATCCCCGCCTCGCCCTCGCGCCGCGCAGGCCGCCCCCTCGGCCCCGCAGCCGCGCGCAGGCGCGCAGCCTGCCAGCCCCGGGCGGCGGCGCGCCGGCGTCCGAGGCGCGGAGATGGAGTCGGAGACGGCGGCCGTCGCCGTCATGCCGCCGACGGGCGACCCCGCGACGGGCGTGGCGCGCGGCGGCTTCGGGCGCGTCGTGCACGTGGTCTTCCGGCACGGGGCGCGGGGCCCCAGCCGGAACGCCGTCGCCGCGCTCGAGGGCTCCGCGGTGCCCGCGAGCTGGGCCGACGCGGAGCTCGAGCGCCTCACGCCGCACGGCCTCGCGCAGTGCGCGGCGCTCGGCGCGTACTTCGGCCGCGCGCTCGTCGCGGAGGAGAACGCCGCGGGCCAGACGAAGACGCCCGCCCGCGTCACCTGGCACTCGAGCCCCATCGACCGCACCGTGGAGAGCGGGAAAGCACTCCTCGACGCGCTCGCTGCGACCGGGGCCCTCGGCGAGACGCCCCCGAAATTCGCGGCCCCGGACCCCGCCGGCGACCACGACCCCAAGATGCTCTACAGGGCCTTCGTCGAGGTCCAGGAGTACAAGGACGCCCTGGCGAGGATGCGCGCCGGCCCGGTCTTCGAGAAGGCCGGCAAGGCGGCCGAGGACAAGCTCGCGGCTGTCCAGCCCTCGCTCATGGACCTCTTCGACTCCTGGGGCCAGCGCATCAACGTCACCACCTACATGGAGGAGATCCTCGACTGCGAGGCCGCGCGGGACCCGGACAAGCCCCGACTGCTCACCGAGCTCAACCCGCCCGCCGTGCGCGAGCACCTCGCCGACATGGCCCACTGGTGTTGGAGCAAGCGCTTTTTCGAGATCGAAGAGTGTAAGACGCTTGCAGAACCGCTGCTCACCTACATTCGGTCTACTTTCGTCGACACCGAGGATCCCGGTCCGCTACACATTTACGTGCACTCTGCCCACGATTACAGCATCCTCCTGCTGCTTCAGCAGCTCGGCTTGCCTGGCTATCCTTCGGGCCCCACGCTGGGCTACGGCGGCTTCCTGATTCTCGGATCCAACGGCAAGGCCGCCCTCAACGCGCGGCCTTTCGAGGGCCGCGGACTCGACGTCAAGACGCACGCGGCCGTCAGCGTCCCAGTCCCCCCTGCCGCCGCCACGTCCTACCTGCAGAAATGACCTTCCAAGTAGGTCCCCATCGCCAAGCCGAGCCGCCTCGTCGTGGCCCATTTCATAGTCGTAGCTCCTCCGTTATTCTTTGCGCAAGGCCGGGCTCGCCGTCCAGGTTTTGTACGGACGTGCCTGCCGGAAGGTCCCAGGGCGCTATTATGTAGTAGATCTTGCCACGTTTCCGCGCCGTGCTTCTGTGTCTTCCGCTCCCGCCTCGCGACTTCGCAAGCCGATTTCCGTCGAGGCTGTGGCGCCGCATCCATGTCCGCTCCACGCTCTCGCAGCCTGAGCCAGCTCGACGGCGAGGAGCTCGTGGGCAGACCCGCAACGCGCGCCTGGCCTGGGGCAAGGTCTCTCCGAGCTCTTCGCGCCCCTGAGACTTTGAGACTTCGCGAGCAGTCGCTGGTGACGACGATTCTGGTGCGGACTGCAGTCCACGTGCAGTCCCAGATCGTCTTTCCGGGGTTCACCAGTTCATCGTCGTCGTCGTCGTCCGAGTCATAGCTTGGGGGCGCTCTCGAACTTGTGCTTCCAGGGGTAAGTTCTCGAGCCGCCATGCGCTGAAGATCATCGCCATGGTCGTGGCACGTCGTGCTTTTCGCCATCGCAGACGACGGCGCGCTTGCTGCATGCCGTCTTCGGGCGCCGTGCACTGACATGATTTGTGAGCAGCACTCACAGTGTCAGGGATTCTCATTCGCCGTCGACGAGCGTCTTCAGTTCGTCTTCGTCTTCGCCGCTCCTCGGGGTCCTTTATCGCGCAGGTCGACGCCGCCGCCGCCGCCGCCGACGCCGCCGACGACGCCGCCGACGCCGCCTCAGGCTCTGTGCCCTTCGTTCGTTCTTGTGACCGCGTCATCCGCGTCGCCATCCCGACTCCGCCGACTCCGCCGACTCCGCCCGCCCGCCAAAGCTCTCTCGGACGCGACCGGCCATGCGCTGCGCGGCGGCGCGGACGGCGCGGACGGCGCGGACGGCGCGGGCGGCGGGCAGCGGCGTGCCGCGGCGGCGCGGGATGGCGACCTTCAACCGGCTCATGAACATCGACGAGGCGAACCCGGCGGGCAACGTGCACGGCGGGCAGCTGCTGCGGTTCATGAGCGACGACGCCGGCTACGTGGCCGCGCTGCGGCACCTGAACAAAGACTCCAAGGGAAAGTTCAACGCGGCGCTGGGCACCGTGTCCAAGACGGCCTTCCACGCGCCCGTCCACGTGGGCGACCTCGTGACAGCCAAGGCGGAGGTGCTCTCCGCGTCGGCGCACAGCCTCGTCGTCCATGTGGACCTCTGGGCGGAGAGCCTCATGACCGGGCACCGCAGGCTCACCAACTCCACCGACGCCATCTACGTCGCGCTCGACGCCGCCAAGGAGGACGGCGTCAAGGTCGCCACCGAGGAGATCCCGCCCGTCGACCATGTCGACCACGAGAAGGAGGCCCACGGCCAGGAGGTCTACCGCGAGCACCTCGCCGCGCGCCAGGATGAGACCCAGTCCACCGCGGAGCTCATGCGCCGCTTCAACGAGGAGCAGTGGACCGCGGCGCTCGGCCACGTGCTCCTGCCCACGGACTGCGCCGTCACCAACCGCACCGCCAAGGGCGGCCGCATCATCAAGCTCATGGACGAGGTCGGCGCCGTCGCCGCCTGGCGCCACAGCCGCTCTAACTGCGTCACCGCGTCCATCGAGACGCTGCGATTCCGCGAGCCCCTGCACCTGGGCGACCTCGTCACGCTGCGCGCGCGCCCCACCTACGCCTCCAGCAAGAGCCTCGAGGTCGAGATCATCGTCGAGACGGCCTCGCCCATGACCGGCACCTCCGCCATCGCGGCCCACGCCTACTTTGTCTTTGTCGCGCTCGACGAAAGCGGCGCCGCCATCAAGCTGCCCCCGCTCGACACCTACTCCAAGGAAGCCGAGGAGCGCTACAAGGCGCGCAAGGTCGCCAACCAACAGCGCCGCTCGCAAAAGTGAATCTATTCTGCGGGGACGACGCGCTTCCTCCCTCCGAGTAGGCCTACATGCATTTTTGAGATAGATGGTTATCAATCGGGACCCGTCCGTGGGGTCACACAAAGGGCATCCACCCTTCGTACATGCGAGCGAGCCTCTTTTGCGAGGTCGCCTGCGCCGTGAGGGTCGCGACAAGCGACCCCACCGGCTCCGACGACGCAAGCTTGGCGTCCACGCGCCGGAGGACCTCCGCCGCCTTGACCTGGCGCCGCTTGCGCTGTGTCTCCTCGTCGGGCGCCCGCCGCCCAAAGTCGCCCGTCCCCTTGCGCGCCAGCGCCAAAAGCTTGCGCAGGCGGTCCCGGATGCGCTGCGTGCACTGCACCAGCCGCGTCAGCTTCATGTCGGCCTGGGACGACAGCGTGCGCTGGGCAATGAGGTCCGAGGCAAGCTCGAAAAAGGGGCCTTCTTGGTCGGCCCCGCGCCGAATGTTCGAGATGTTGGCCCACACCTGGGCGTTGCCCAGCAAAGCGCTGTTGCGCAGCGCCTCCACCTTTTCCTGGAGCGCGGCCCGCGCGCGCTCGGCTTCCGCGACCTTGACGTCGCGGACTTGCCGCCGCGCGTCCTCCGCGGCGTCCACCTCGCGCGCGGCCTCGCGCAGCACGCGCAGCCGCTGCACGAGGGCCAAGCCCTCGCGGACGCCCCGCACCAGCTCGTCCACCTCCCGGGCCGCCTCCTCGACCAGGGGCCCGAACTCGGCGTCCAGAGACATGTTCTCCCACGACTGCAGCGCCATCGGCTCGTTGCGCAAGGACACCCCGCCATCGAGGCCGCCACCGCCGCCGCCGCCGCTGCCGGCCTCGCTGTCCGCGACCGTCGGCACGCGAAGGTCCGGCGCCTGCGCCTCGATTTTGGCCACGCTGCTCAGGACGCGCCGGAGCGACTCGGCGCTCTCCAGGACGGCGCGCCGGCTCGCGTCCGACTGCGCCCCCGCGCGTCGGAACGCCTCGATCGAGCTCGCCAGCTCCGCGTCCATGCGATGCAGCTGTCGGCGCAGGTCGAGCCGCGCCTTGGCCGCGCTCAGCGCCGCGGCGGAGCGGTCAAAGGCCCCGATCCCGGCATTCCAGAACCACTCGAGCGCCTGGGCGTGCCGCCACGCCACGGCCGGGTCCGTGCACGCCCGCGCGACGTCGGCAACGGCGTCGCGCACGTGCGCCGCGCTCACGCCGGCCACCGTGCTGCGGACATTCTCCTGCGCACGGTCCACGCTAGAGCTCACGCGCTCCGCTTCTTTGCCCGAGATGTCGTCCTTCTCCGCGAGGGTCTGCGCGCAGTCCAGAACCTCGTGCACGCCGGACCGCAGGTTCTGCAGGCGGTTCGCCCAGTCGTCCACAAGCGTGTTTGCGCCATAGGAGGCGGCGTCGCCGTGCTGCTTGAGACCGCGCTGCAAGGCGTCGAGGCTGCTCATGGCCTCCTCCGTGACGGCCTTGAGTGCCGCTGCGGGCGCGTCCCGGCGCACGTCGAGCATGGAAAACGCCTGCGTCAGAGACGCGTCCACCCGCGGCAGCACGTGGCCCTGCTGCAGGGCGATCGACCCGTTCGCAAGCTGCGCCTGCATGCGGTCGCACCGTCCTTGGACCTGGATGATCGACTGCAAGGCCTCCGTCAGCCACTCGCGGCGCAGCCGCAGGGTCTCGCGCAGCTCCTCCAGCTCGCGATCCAAGTTCTGCATGGCTGCGCGCGGGTCGCTGCTCGCGGCGCGCTCGCCGAGGTCCTCCACCGAGACCCCAGTCGCGCCGAGATTCTCCCCTGCAAGGCTCTGGCCACGCGCAGGCGTGCCGCCGATCAGCGGCGGCGGAACCGCGTCCGCCGCAAGCTTGGCGCGCTCCTCGAGCGCCAGCAGCGCGTCTACCTGCAGCGAGTCGTCCTCGTCCGCTTCCTCGGACAGATGCACCTCGGACGCCAAGAGGGAGATGCTCACGTTCACGTTGAGCGAGTTGTCGGCGGCCTTCATCTTGATGCCCGTCCAGCTAATGCTCGAGTCGTTGACAATCGAGTCCACGAGCGAGATGATGAGGGACCGGTGCTCGCGCATGCACTCCAACGCGGTGCGGGCCCAGCCCGCGTAGACACCGTCCTGGCCGACCCACTTTGCCGTCGAGGCGGCCTCGGCGCCTCCCGATGCGCCCAGACGCTGCAGGGGCAAGGCGCCCTGGAGCGTCCGCGTCAGCCGAAAGGGGACCGTTTCGGGCACGGCAAGGCGATGGCCAGACTCGAAGCACACGTTGTAGTCAATGTGCACGAGCTCACCGCTGCCCGACCCGGACGAGAGGTCGAGCATGATGTTCGACACGTGGCGATCGCCGAGGCCCATAATATGGCCAAAGATGCTGCTCCCCGCGAGCGAGCGCGCGTACCGCTTCGCGCGGCGCCACCACATGCTCGCGTCAGGCGAGGTCACCCAGAGCTCGCGCGCCAGCAAGTTCGCCGGGACGGCGTCCTCTAGCTCGCGCAAAGAGTCTACCATGACCGCCTCGGGCCAATCAGTGCGCCGCACCTCGCGCGCGGCCGCCAGGGAAATGCCCTTGGTTTCCGCGAGCCGTCGGTGAATCGCCGCCACGTAGGCGTCGCCCTTGAGCACCTGCGTCCCTTCCCCCAGGCAGCGCGCCTCGTAGACGTCCATGATTGGCCGCGCCCCCTCGACCCACTGCACGAGGCCGACGCTTTGTCCAAGCGCCACCACCTCGTACGTGCGGATGCTCCCAGCGCTGGGCATGAGCGAGTCTACGATGCTTCCAATCTGCAGCACTCTCTCATCGAGCCGCATGTCGTCGCCGCCCTTGAGGAGGAAGCCATACTGTCGGCCATCCACGCCGCGGATCCAGACGCGCTTGGGCCGCGTCTTGGACGTCAGCGCCTGCACGCGGTTCTCGAACGAGTGAACCCCCACGCCCCAGTGGCCCGGGACGCGCAGCATGTTGGAGCCGTGCAGCGTCTCGTTGCTAAAGAGCGCGGGTGCAAACTCTTGCAAACTCGCATCGCCCCGGCGCATGCGCAGCCACGCCGCGAGCTTGCGCTCCTCGGCCTCGAGCGCATCCCACGCCGTCTCGATACCGTAGACTTCAAAGTTGTCCATCATCTCAATCGCGCGCCCGATGCTCTGGCGCAGTTCGTGGCTCCGCGTCGCCGCTCGCGACACCCCCGCGCCCGCGGCCTCCCGGAGGACGCCGTCCTGGCTACTGTTTTCGTCCCCCTCGTCGGCCTCGATTCGGTCCACCGTGGACCCCAGGGTGGCCTCGAAGTGGTCCTGCAGGTTGCTAATCGAGGGTTGCATGACGTCGCGGCAGCTTTTGCGCTTGGCCGCTTCGTCAAAGTAAATGTTGCTCTGGATGCTACGAATGGCCTCCATCGTCTTGCCCTTCTGGGCCAAGGTGCGGCGAATGAGCGCGTGCCAACGCTCCTCGAGCCAGATGGCGCACCCTACGAGCTCGGCCACGATGGCCTCTGCGCTCGCAAAGGCCGGGATCTGGTCCCGCAGCAGTCGGAAGAGGCCCTCGCCAAGCTGCTCGCGCGCCGCGATAATGCTCCAGGTGATACGACCCGGATGCTCGCGCGCGATGCGCGTCGCCAAACCCTGCAGGATCTCCGAGGGCCGCGCAGCACTGGCCAAAATTTGTGGCACGAGCTGCGTCCAAGCTAGAGTCGGCGTCAGCTCCAGGCTTGCGCGGCCCTCGTCGCCGGCCACGGCGGCCTCCAGCTGCGGAACCATGCCCAGCAGCCGCAGACAGGCCGCGGTGCGAGCCCCGAGCTCCTTGTGAACCGCGCTGCTCCACTGGACGAACCTGGCGTAGGCAGAAACAGCGTGCTCAAGGTCTCCCTCGGCCTCGCACAGGCTTCCGAACTCGTACCAGCAAAGTCCGTTCGTTTCGGCGGCAGAAAGCCCCGCGGCGGCCTCGCACGCGTGCCAGAGATGAACTTTGCGGGTGTCGACCTCGCTCTCCAAACGGCTCAGCTCCATGTGCGCCGTGTGCGCCTGCGCGGGCTGCAAGCGGTCAATCAGGAGGTCCGAGCGAGTGGAAAACGGCGAGGCCAGAAACTCGCGCAGGAGCCGCGCCCCGCCCGTGGCGTCACCGTAGTCCTCCTTGTAAGCGTCCAAGAGGCGAAGCGCGCACTGTTCGTTTCCCTTTTCACGCGCTCTGCGCGCCGTGACGAGCAGCGCCTCCGGCCGCGTCGACGCTGGCGCCAGCCGCAGCGGCCACCAGAGCGCGGCAAGAGAAGGGATCTCCTCCATGCGCGACACTTCGAGAGCTTCGAGGTCCTCGACGAGCCCGCACGCGCGCACGCCCCAAAGCCGCGTCTGCAACTGCGACAAGCAGCCACTGTTGGCGCCCGCGAGGTAGGCGACCGCCAGGTCCTTGCGCAGCGCGCGGTCCGCCTGTTCGAGCCCTCTGGCGATGAAATCCTTGCCGCTACTCGTGGGCGTCGGCGGGCGCTGGTCGAGGGGGCGATTCGGTGTCTCCAGGCCGGCCTGTCGCACGAGCGCGCACGACATCCAGTAATCGGCAAACTCGCCCGAGCCCGCTTCGGCGAGCGAGGCCGAGACGCGGTGCACGGGGTCGACGAGGCAGCTCACCATGGCGCATCCGCGCGTGCTCAGCGTCCCGAGGGCGCCCCCTAGATGGAGCGCGCAGGCGCTTCCATTGAGGGCGTCCGCCAGCGCTTCCTCCTTTGCCTCCCAGGCGCGCTCCTGCTCCTGGGCAAGAAAGAGGCTCCACTGTGAAACGCCCGCGTCGTTCCCTGAAGCCACGAGGCAGTCCAAGGTGCCCTGGACGCTCCAGCGCAATGCCTCAAAGGAGGACGACCACGACGAAAGGCTCTCGCGCTCGGCGAGCAGATCCTGTGCCACGCGCGAGTAGAGCCGCGCCGCTTCCTCGTACGCCTCGCTTGTGTGCAGCGCGGCTGCCTCAATCGTCTGCGCCCAGGCTTCAACCTGCGAAGCCTTCTGGGGAGCCCACTTGAGGAGCTCGCGAACCGTGTCTGGACTCTCGAGCCTGTACACGAGGCTTTGGCCCAGCTCGCGGAGTACGCGAGCATCGGCTTCGTCCTGCGCCGGCGTCTCGAGAAGGGCTCGCCAGGCGTGCCAGATGGTATCGGCGTCGAGCAGCGGGGCACGCCGCGCTTCGAGGAGGCGTTTTCGCGTGTTGCGAAACCAGTCGTTGCAGACAGTGCGATTTTTGTCAAAGAACTTGCAAGCCTTGCGCGCCGCCGCGGACCGGTGCGCATGCACCGCCCCCCCGCCGCGGGGAGCATCGTCTGCCTCGGCCGCGGCTGCGGGATCGGGGCTCTTGGAGCCGTCGTCCTTGGCCTTGGCATCCTCCGTGCGAATGAGCGCGCCGGCGTCCGCGGCCAGGAGAATGGCGCGCTCTAGGCGAAAGACGAGCACCCGCGCAATATCAAGGTGCGCTACGGCGTCCTGGGCGCGCATGTCGACGGTGGGCAGGGCCGCGCCCTGCACAGCATGCAGCACTTGGTCCAGAAGCATCAGTGTATGGCTGGCCGCCCCCGCGTATGAGCGCAGCTTGCGCTCCACGAGCTGATCTGCAAAGGCAGAAGCGACGCGCGCGCGGTGACAGTGCGCGACGGCGGCGACGCTGCTGTCTAGATACATTTTCTGCGCAGCAAAGGAGAAGCCAAGGCTCGCGGCCTGCTGGAGGTAGTCGTCCACGCGCTCAAATCCAGCGGAGTTACGGGCACCCACAGCCCAAGTCAGGTCAAGCAGGCGCCGACTCCGCGCGAGAAGCGGCTCGCGTAAGGTGAATTCGAGGCGTGCCACGCGGCGCATGGCAGCATCCTGGACGTCCGTACCAACGCCATCCAATAGCGCCAACACAAGCGCCTTGTCGGCGGTCCGGGTCGCAACCAGCGCGCGCAGTCTCGCATCTTCCGCGTTGCCGAGCGCACACGCGCGCGAGAGGGCCGAAGAGAGCGAGTTGGGCGCGGCGGCCTCGAGGCAGAGCGTCAAGAGCCCGCGCCGCCGCCGCTCGAGCGCATATTGCGCCGCCATTTCCACAAGGCGGCGGCACACGGGGCTCTTTGCGCCGTGTTCACTAAGCACGCCCGCAAGTACGAGTCGGAACCAGTCTGCTTGCAGGTCGGGCACGCTCTGAAGCCTGCGCAGCGTTTTCCGTGCATCGTTGACGGACGGGCCCGCGCCTTGGAGGCCAGCGCTGGTCCCCCCCGCTTGGGCCTGCGGACGCTGGACGAGGCGCAGTCCCATGCGCACAAGAAATTGCGCCCAGGGGCGTGATTCCGGGGTCTCTGCAGCTGCGAGAATGACTTCCCTCAGATGCTTCTGAAAGGGCACCTTGGCGAAGGCGCGCTCGTAAAAGGCCCGCAGCGCGTCTTCGGATACCCTGTTCCGCGAGAGGAGCTCGAGCAGAGCGCCCCCACGAGCTTCGAGCATTTTGTCAAAGCCATTGCGGCAGTCGCCAGAGACTCGCGCATCGTCGAGGTGCGCGGCTGCCTCCCCGAGCATGGGCAGAATCACGGCCACTGTCTTGGGCAGAGGCCGGCGCAGCGCGCAGGAGAGCACCGAGATGAGCCGCGACCAGGCATACGGGCTGACGAAGGTGTTGCTGGGCAGCGCGCTGAGGAGCTTGATCCAGTGCGCGCCGACGACGCCGAGCAGGTCGACCGCGGCCCAGTCGCTCTGCGCAAAGATGAGCTGAGCAAAGAACGAGGCGTGCGAGGCCCACGCGTCGACCTGCGGATCGGGGCCCGTGACGAGGTCCGCCCGCCCCAGCGCGAGGTATACGGTAAGCCAGGCGGTGAGGACGCCAGTGGTTCGCGTGAAGAAGTCCGTGCGCTGGCAGGCGGCTGCCATGTCCTGCTCCAGGGCGTAGAGCATTGACAAGTACACGGGCTCCTGGGCGACCCAGTCTGCCTGAAACTCTTTGCGCAGGAGAAAGTGCGTCGCGGCAAACAAGAGGTCCGCAGACTCCTTGCCCGGCACTGGGTACGAGGCGCAGAGCCCGACGACGGCGTTGACCAGCGTGGGGAAGTGCATCCGAATCTGGTACAGACCCGACACCGAGGCGGCGACCTCGGTCAGCGCGTCCATGACGCGTACAAAGCGAACCTGCGCGACCGTCGTGGCGCTGCTGGCGTTGGAGGGGCTGGCGTTGCTGGAGTTGCTGTTTTGCTGGCTGGGGCTGGTCTTGTCGGCGCTGCCAGGCTTGTTGCCCCGCCTCTTGGCGCGCGGGCTCTTTGGCGAGGCGCTCGCGCCGGGGTCTCGGGCCTCGTCGGCATCGGTGGCGACGCCGGCGGTCCTCGAGATCATGTGGCGGGCCAGCAGGAGGTCGTTCAGGACGACGCCGAGGAGGCTGACGGGGTCGCGGAATTGGCGCACGGCCGCCACGGTGACGTGGAGCCAGCTCTCGCTGGCGTGCTTCTTGGCGAAGACGAACTGGCGGTCGAGGCCGGTGAGCGCCCACTCGAGCATGCGCAGGTCGTCCGCGCTGGCCTCGCAGGCGGCCACGACGGCGCCCGCGAACCTCGCGCCGGCGGCCGAGGACGAGGCCGTCTGCTGGAGGATGCTGAGCGCCGTCGCGCGGGCGGTCAGGTCCACCTGGGTGTCCGCCAGCACGTCGCGGAAGCCGCGCACCCTGGCCTCGCGCGCCTCGCGCGCCTCGCCGCCGCCGTCCTCGTCGTCCACCGCGTCCACGAGCGCCATGGCGCGCGCCGTCACCGTCACGTCGCCGGGGCCCGCGCCGGGGCGCG
>KQ758850.1:7287342-7303456 GCA_001462505.1 Aurantiochytrium sp. T66
GCGCTGCCAGAGCTCGTCGAAGCTGGCCGCAGAGCGGGCACGGAAGCAGACGCGAATCGCCGGGAGCGCGGCCTCCTCGCCGGCGGCGGCGGCGGCGGCGGCGGCGGCGCGATGATGAAGCGGTACTCGTCGAGTGGGAAGCGGGCGTCGAGGGAGAGGCCCACGCTGGTCGTCCCGAAACTGCGCGCGCCGCTGCTCAGAGTGGTCACGGACTGCGTGGAGTTCCTCAAGGACGACATCCCCGAGTTCGTCTTCCGCGTGCCCGGCAGGAAGGACGTCGTCGACGAGCTCGTGGAAAAGTATGAGCACGGGGAGCCCAACGCGCTGTCGAACTTTGTCGGCGTCGAGCCGAATGATGTCGCCAGCCTCTTCAAAAAGTACCTCATGGAGTCCAACACGCCCATCTTTCTGCAGAGCCAGGCACAGCAGCTCGTGCGCACGGCCGCCAAGGTCGACATGACGCAAACGACCCCCACGCGCAAGTCCACCAAGCGCCAGATGATCAAATTCAACAAGTCCTTGCGAGTGCTCACGCGCACGCTCTCCAGCAGCAGCGCCGCCATCCTCGCCAAGGTTTTCAACTTTTTGCGCCTCGTCGCCGCCAACAAGGACTACACCAAAATGTCCGTGCACGCGCTGGCCATCTGCTTCGCGCCCGTTTTCTTCTTGCCCCACTTTAGCGCCCAAGAGGCCACCGCAAAGATCCACGTTGCTATCTTCGTCACCGAGACGCTCATCTCGCGCGCGGACTCGCTCTTCCCCATGTACAGACGAATCGCCCTCGGCGACGGCGCGGACCCCCCCGGACCGGGCCTTCGGGAATCTATTTCACGCCGCCAGCAGCAGGTGCTCCTCGAGGGCATGCCGCGCCGTCGTGCCACCGTGCTCGCCGCCTTCGAGCACGATCGCCGCGAGTCTACCAGAGGGACAGGTGGTGTGAGTCGGTCGTCAACGAATCGGAGCAGGACGCGCGGGTATGGCACCGACGCCGCTGTGGACGCCGTTCTTGCCGCTGGCTCAAAGAGGTCGAGCGGCGATGGGGCCGACTCGTCACTTTCCACGCGGTCCTCCTCCGAATCATCGTCGGGCTCGCAGTCGGCGCTCACCGCCCACGACCAGAGGCGTCGCCTCTATACGCGCTCTGTAGACGCCAGAGGCAGGCCCGACCGCGTCGACCATTCGCGCCAGAGCTGGCTTCACGAGCTCGAGCCGTTCCTCAGCGGGGAGGTCCGCGCTCTCAAAGAGCGCGTCTCGCGGAAACGCACTTCCGCTAGGCCCACTGTCCTCATCCTGGAGGAAGACGAGGACGAAGAAGATGATGACCGAGACGAAGAAGACGACGCGTACCGGCCTGTCTAGCCACATCTGCCAGAGCGCAGCTGCAGCACAGCGTCGCGCATCGGAAGAGGCCTCGCCTTTTCCGACCTTTTGCACATATTTATTCTCCCTCCACGCCGCCCGCCGGCGCCAGGGTCGTGTCAAAGCCTTGCATCACAAAGCATCCGCGCTTTGTTATTGGCTTCTGCCACCGCCGCGCTCACGCCCAGACCCTGTCTCCAGTCTCCGACCATACCATAATAACAACTGCTGATCATCTGTTTCTCGTTCGCGTGGATCTTCGCGTGGTACGTACCGCTTCGGTGTTCGCTCTTGGCGGTCCCGGCACCCTTCGTCGTTCGTCGCCTCGTCCCCTTCGGCTGGCGACTCCGGGTGCTGGCGTAAATTCGCCGCTGACCGTCGCTGACCGTGACCGCCACACCTGTGACGCGCTGCTTCGACGCGCTCCCTACAATAACCCTGACCTTGACACGACTCGGAGGTGAAGCCAGCCCAGAAGCAACCTGATCAAGACGATCGTCAAGACGACGATGATGATGATGATGATGATGATGATGATGATGATGATGATGATGATGATGATGACGTCAACGTGAAGATGGTGGACATTTGGTGGTAAATGTCGATGTCGTGTCAGCCGCACACGCGGCCGAATCTAGCTCGCCGCGAAGGAGTGGCACGGGTAGATTCCGACGGGCCTGCAGCTGCAGCTTGACATGAAGCCCGGTCGACAGGCGAGCGAGCGTGAAGTGAGTGGCTCGGCGCCGTAGCGTAAGTACTACGTACCCACGTCAGACTCCTCAGCAGCAGCAGCAAAACCTGTTCACTTTTTCCAGGCCCGGCGCTAAAGGCCGCCCGGCCTGGCTGACGAGGCACGACTCGCGGGACGTCTCGCGGGGCGCGAGATTTCTGGCCCCGGGACGGACGGCTCGCCCGCCGCGCAAAGAGAGCCTTGGAGCGGACGGCCCGCCCCGCCGCGCAAAGAAAGCCTTGGAGAGAAGCGCGAGATGCCGACCATGTGGATGCGGCCCGGGGAAAACCGCGTGGAGATTGAGGACTTCCTGCTCGAGACCTTTCCCGGCGAACGAATTGAGAAGACCTTCCCGAGCCGCGCCGGCGCGAACTATGCTCGTGAAAACAGAGCGCAGAGGCGGTCGCTCGTCTTCCGCATCGCCGTGAGCGTGATCCCGCTCGTCTTTGGCATCTGCATGTTCCTCGGCGCTTTCCAGGGCGACTATGAACCCTTTGCCGGAGGCATCTTGCTCGTCATGAGCCTGCTTACCTTTGCGGTCGCAGTGCTCACCTATGTCATCTACAAACGCCGCGAGCTTCGCCCGGCGGAGAAAGCCCCCATCCTCGAAGAGTACCTGGGAATTAGCTCCGACGGCGACATTCTCATTGCCCACACGCATCTCTTGCACGACACAACAATCCACACCCTCCCAGCGCACAAGGTTCACGTTGAGCCGGGGCTAAGCGGGGCCGACGCCAGCGGCTTGATGGAGTACGTCCAGTTCCAATGGGAGAGCGAGTCCGGTCATCTTCACGAGCTCCGCGTGTATCCGATCGACCGGGCCAACTTTATCGCCACGGTACGATCGCGAATGAGCGATCTCAAGGCTGGCGCGACGACGCCGCACCACAATCGCCACCACCATTCACCGCACGCCGAGGAGAACTCGCCGCGAGATGATGAGGATGAAGATGTCGAAGAAGATGATACCATGAAGATTAACGTGGTCGTCCCCATCCAGGACGGCACATTGTAGTAAAGTTTATTGTTGCCTGGTTCGCTCATCCGACCAGAGAAGGCTCTGGTGCGTGGAATCTGGCCTCGTTGATGCTTGCGCAGCGGTCTCTAGCTAGAACTAGATTAGGTATGCCCGTGAGCCAGGACGCGTGCCCGACTTCAAGATTCTGGATTCATGAATGCCGGATTGCAGCGAGCTGTCCGTCACCACCATCTGAATGAAAGCTCGCCGATTCTGTTGAAGAGCTCGCTCTGTTGCTGTAAATGCTGTAAATCCAATAAATGGGGCCTGAACTCACTGCTATGTACAGACGTCCACAGACAGAACTCGTCCCTGGCTGGGCGTTCAGGGCGGGGCCAAAGGGCCTTCTCGAGCTCATGCGGCCAGCGCCTCACGATACAAGCCCAGCAGATGGGCGCTTGCGGGCGTTCAGAGCTGGATCTGCCGCTTGGCGCGCTCAGACGGGCCAGAAATGTCGCCGGGACGTCGCTCAGGCAGACCGGACATTCCCGCCGGAACTTGTACAAGAAGCGCAGCGCCGCGCTCTGCACCACCCGCGCCGCAATGAACTCCACTCTGTCGTTCGCGTTGTCGAAGAGAGTCTCGCCCCGCGAGTTGTCACCGTGCCCAACGACCACACCCATCGACTCCGCCGGGAGCTCCCGCGAGTCGAAAGAGCCCACAAACTTCTCAGAACCGGATTCACGGATCACGTAGCGGCCGGGGCACTTTAAGACGAAGCTCTGGACGCCCGGGTTGGGCCGCATCGACGCGAACGTGATGGTGACGCGATGTACCACGTCCTTGCGCGTCGCACTGACGATGTCGAGCTTGGACGCGCTCAGCAGCCTCAGTGATGGCCCTGGGGACCTTGTCGACGATTCAGGAGTTGCCAGTCTGCACATGCACGGCATCCTGAGCTCCAGTCCAGACGGGAGCGCATCGCGCGCCTCTCCCAGGAGTATAAGTTTACGCATCCGCGCGATCGTGGCATCCGTTTTCGCGGATTCAATGATGGCCATTTGCGTCCACAGCACGTCACGAGCATGGCTCGCATAGGTCGCGAGAGCACGCCATGAGAGCGCGTCTTCTGCCCGCGAAAACGGCATGAGCTTTTGGCACTGCTCCGCGGGACACCGGAGCAGAAATTCCAGGGGGTTTCCACCCCGACTGATCTTCGCTTCGCGCTCAAGGCTGGTCGCCATCGCGTTGACGCAGACTATACACATGCGGTGCAAGCACGAGCCGTCGCCGCAGCGAATCGTCGCGCAGCGACGCGACTTGACGAAACAGTGGTCGCAGACGACCTCGCGGCGCGCATTCCAGCCCCGAAAGGCGGTCTGGATACGTGTGGCCGCCTTGGTCAGCTTGCGAAAGTGCGCGAGAAGGAGCGGCGCGAGCTTGGCAAGCGCCGCCTGCCGTCGCGGCGCGTACACCTCCTTCCACCGCTGCTGCAGCTCCCGGGCCCACACAGGCGCAGGCTTGAACCTCACGGCAAGCCTGGTGACGGGCCATGTGACGACCACGCTTCCCAGGAGCGCAAGGTTCCTCGAGTCTCGGAGAAAGAGCTCGTCGCCTTCCTTGAGGGCGACCGCGTTGAGCGTGGCGCGCTTACCAGGCGCGAACTTGCTCACGATCGGCCCGGCAGTGGAGGTGAATACGTCCACCGTTTCCGCCATCGCGTTCATGACAACCAGATCCGCTCTCTTCGTGCCTTCAGCATTGCTCTTGGCGGTCTCGGCTCCAAAGAATGTCCAGAGCTCTGTCATCATCATCACTTGCGCGCTTGCGTTTGGTCCGCGGCCGAGCAGACTTCTCTGCGTGTGTTCGGGTTCTGCCGAGCGCGCCAAGCGCTGATTGCGTTAAGTTCTCATCTTGATCCAGTCATGGGTTGATGGCGGCGTTGCTTCGCTGGTTCTCCAGCAAGCAGACGCCAACCTCCACGACGTTGACCACGTCATCAACTTGTCTTCGTCTCGATCCGCAAAGCCAACGCAGAAGCCGGTTCGCAGAGTTCTCCGACCAGGTTCTCAAGCCTATTTTTGAGATGTCCCAAGCTCCCCGCACGCCCCACACCTACGCTGATGAGGCTCCGCGCGCGAGACGCCATTGATGATACGCCAGTGGGCGATCGATCAGAATCGTCGCGCGCCGGCAGCCGATTCCAAGTTTTGGCCGTCGCACCAGCTTCGTTCCCAGGGACTTGCTTGGTAGTAAAGCCTGAGGTAGATCAATCTATTTTCCTGGCCAGCATGACCTGGTGCAAGATGACGTCGAAGATATTGGCGGCTTTTTTCTTAGATCGTTTACTGATGACCGAGGCATTAAGGACCTCGAGCGCGTCCGTCTATTCCCCATAGGCCTTTGTCAGGGACACCAGCCTCGCTGCAGGCTTGAGCCCGAGGTTGTCCCAGGAAAATTGGGTGCCACAGACGCACCGCATGTGCGGGCACCCTGTATGTCTAAAAGTGAGAGCGTTGCAGCCTGGGCATATCCGCGTCGACTCGGCCACATTTTCCCAGTCCGCGCCATTTTCTCGTGCGAGCGCAATTAGTCTTCTCGCGTGCATCGTGCGCCGCTGCTTGCGCATGGCGTCCATGTTTTTGATGCCAATCACCTGTGCGATAGCCGCATAGTCAATCGTCCGCGAGCAGTTCTCGCCTGGGCATTCAATGCGGAAGCGACCCTCGTTGAACTCGTGCCGCAGGTATCTCATGACACAAGCCCTGCAGATCGGCGCATGCGCGCACCGAGAGCTTCCCCCGCTTGGCGTGCCCAAACGGGCCAAAAATGTTGCGGGGACAGCGCTCAGGCAGACTGGACAGTCCCGCCGGCACTTGTACAACAAGCGCATCATCGCGCTTTGCACCACTCGTGCCGCAATGAACTCAATCTTGCTCTTCGCCTTGTCGAAGAGAATCTCGTCCAGCAATTCGTAATTGTGGCCGTGAACAGCCCCCATCGCTTCCGCTGGGAGCTCGCGTGAGTCGAAAGAGTCGACAAATTTCCCAGAATCGGTTTCACGGATCACGTAGCGTCCGGGGCAGTCCAAGACGAACCTCTCGATGACCCGGTTTGGGCGCATTGACGTGCTCGTGATGGTGACGTGATGAACCACGTCCTTGCGCGTCGCATGGACGATATCGAGCTTGGACCCGCTCAGCAGTCTCAGCGTCGGCCCCGGGGACCTCGCCGATCCGGAAGCCGCCTGTCCGCACATGCGCGGGAGCCTGAGCTGCATTTGCGATGGGAGCGCGTCGCGCGCCTCTCCCAGGAGTACCAGCCTTCGCATCTGCGCGATCGTAGCGTCCATGTTCGCACTTTCCATCATGGCCGTCTGCGTCCACAGAACATCACGGGCGTGCTCCGCATAGGCTGCGAGAGCGCGCCACGAGAGCGCGTCTTGTGCCCGCGAAAATGGCATGAACTTCTCGCACTCCTCCACGGGACATCGGAGCAGAAATTCCAGGGGGTTGCCACCTCGCGTGGTTTTCGCCTCGCGCCGCAGCCTGGTCGCCGCCGTGTTCACACAAACCACGCACATGCGGTGCGAGCACGAGCCGTCGCCGCAGCGAACCGTCGCGCAGCGACGCAGCTCGACGAAGCAGTGGTCGCAGACGACCTCGCGGCGGGCATTCCAGCCCCGAAAGGCTGTCTGGATGCGTGTGGCCGCCACGGTCAGCTTGCGGAGGTGCCCGAGGAGGAGCGGCGCGAGCTTGGCAATTGCTGCCTGCCGGCGCGACGCGTAAACCTTCTTCCACCATCGCTGCAGCTTCCAGAGTACCTCGGGCTCGACCACCACGGACAGCGTGGTGATGGGCCACGTGACGACCACGCTGCTGAGCAGCTGGAATGTCCTGGAGTCCCGGATGAAGAGCTCGTCGCCCTCCCTGAGAGCGACCTTGTTGAGCGTGGCGTACTTGGTGGGCGCGAACTTGCTCAGGATCGGGCCGGCATTGGAGGTAAACACGTCAACCTCGCCCGCCATCTCGCTCGTGACGACCAGCTTCGATCTTCTACCTCGTCCCTCCGCGTTCTCCCCGCCGCCGGTGGTCTTGCTGGCGCCAAAGAATGTCCAAAGTTTCCGCATCATTTTCTCCAGGGCTTCTTCAGACGAGTGGAAGCGCAAGAATGCCAGATCGTTGCCAGTGCGTTGGTCCGCGGACGACGAGCAGGTTGGCAGGCAGGTTCTCCGCGCGGGTTCGGGTTCTGTCCATCACAACGCTCACGTTGGGGATCTGTTGGCTGGGTGACTGGGCAAACCGTCTTCTCGCTGGGTCGCTGGTTCTCTGGTCTTCAAGTTCTCTGGCGCTTACTGTTAGTAGCACGCACGCACGGACCATGGTACGTAGGTCCATGCTAGGGTAGTAGCAAGCTCGCGACCACGTCATCGTTCATCATGGCATCCGAGTCGGCGTACCTGATCCCGGCCAGCCACGTCAGCAGCCGCGAACAAGACAAGTCTGGGATACTTTGCAGTGCCGCTCAGCTTCCGTTCCGCGCGCGGGCTCCGCGCGTGCGGGCGCTCGCTCCACTGCGCCGACGGCCGGCCACGTCCGAGGCACCCTGGTCGTCTCTCTCTCAGCATCCAGCATCGCGGTGATGATCAATGATCATCTCGATGCTGCCGCTGATGATGTTGCTGATGATGATGATGAACTTGAAGATCTCAACAACGCCGCCGGTCGGATCCCAATTCTTGCCGTCCCGGGATCCCCACACCTGCCCTCTCTTCTCTTCCCCCACACTAACTCAAATTCGGCCCCACACCTCCGCGGGTCTTTCAATGATTGACCCAACGGGCTGCCGCCGCCACGAGGCGAGCAGACGACCCACCCCCGCCTCGGCGTACGCTGCGCGGCGCAGCTCTGCGCAGCGCTGCGCTGCGCCTTCGGCGAGGCGCGCTGCCTCCCGCGCCCGCTCGCGCCGAGCGAGCCTGGTATGGACGGCACTCGAGGAAAGAACTGGTTTCTCTGCATGCAGGGCCCCCCAAAACGACGCCCGACCATCTCGAGACCTCGCGGCCTCCGTCCGGACGCCTGGCGAGAAGAGCTAGAAGATCTTCCGCCCTGCGCAGACCGCCCACGTCACGACGTGCTCGCGTGACGCGCAGCAGCGCCCGTCCGTCCGTGCGTGCGTGCGTTCATCCCAGTGCATGACGTGGTCATGGTCGCGGCGGCCCACGTGGCGCGCGACCAACGTCTCCGCGGCCGCGCGGCCGGGACGACAGACGGCCACGCGACCGCGCCGGGCTCGCGCCCGCCTGCTGGCAGCCTGGCTCTGCCTGGCCAGCCTCGCCGTGGCAGGCGGCGGCGGCGCGACCACCAGGGACGCCGGAAACCGTGGCCCACTAGGGCCCGCGGCCGCCTTCCGCACGGTGAGGCTCGACGGAGGCAAGCTCTACGGCGTCGCGGTGCAGGCCCCGCGGGCGGCGGACTCGCTCAATGCCAAAGCCGCGGTCCGCGAGCGGCTGCCCGAGGTCCCGTTTGACGTGAATGTCCGCGTGAAGAAGGGACAATTCCGGTGGTACGACCGCCTCACCGCTGCAGACGAGCTATTCTCGAAAGGTCAGTTCGCACGCGCCTTCCACGCGTACGACGAGGTCATCGCCACGCCAGACTTTGATGCCAAGTACCGGCCCGCCGTCCTCCTCTCCGCAGCGCAGACACTTGCGGCGCAGAATCGCGACCTCGAGGCGCAGCGGCTCGCCACAGCCGCTTTCGAGGACAGCCCGTCCCCGGAGACCGCCACTGCGCTGCGCTTCTTTGCCGGTCTCTTGGCCGCGCGAGCCGCCAACTGGGACTATGCCCGCCAGCTCTACCTGCGCGTCCTCGCAGACAGCCCGCAGCACATGGACGCGCTCAGCCACCTCGCCATGCTCGAGTTCATCGTGGGCGACCTCGAGGCCTTCCAGTCGCGATTCCTGCACTTTATTCGCGTCCAGAGCATTGTCGCAGAGAAGCGGCAGTCGCGTCTCTTTCAGACCGTCAACCACTCTTACCAGTCCTCGTTTCGCAAGGACAAGCTCGGGCAGGACATGACCGCCTGGCTCGTGAACCACGCCTTGCACAGCCTCTCCATCGATGGCGCGCCGTCCAGGCTCGCTGCTGCCGCGCTCGCCGGCGATGCGGGCCTCGAGGGCTACCTTCCCGGCGCGCTCGAGGCCAACTGCGTTCTCGTCTACACAGCCTACACGAGGACCCTCATTGCCGGGACCCGTTTCGAGGCCCAAGGGGCAGACATTAACCGCGGGCTCCTGCACTTTAACCTGGCGCAGCGCTTGCGCCACATTGGCGCATGGGGCGCAGCTGCCTGGCACCTCGACTTTGCCGCCTCCCTCGACGGAGGCCGACGGCGGGGTATTCTCTCGCTCCACGCCGCGCTCCAGACAGCTCGGGCGGTGGCCTGGGGCTCTGAAGATGACCGCGCCCGAGGCGCTGCGGATGTACGTGGCAGGCTCGCCGCTATCGGGGAGGACCACGGCGACGCCGTGGCCGACAGTGCGTGGCATTGCATGGCACTCTCGGCAAGTCTCGCCGTTCCAGCGAGTGCTCTCCGAGAGAGCGAGTCACTCTTACGAGCGGTCGCCGCGTCCTGCGATCTCGCCTTCGCGCCTGCAGCCGTTCTCACGCAAGCTCGCTCTACTCGTAAGCAGCCCCAGGGCGAGGAGACGCGGGTCGGCGTCTTTTGCGGCGAGTACTTCAACTCGACCTCGGGTCGCATGCTCGTGCCGCTGCTCCGCGCCATGGCCCTGCAACACGAGCGCTTCGGCGCGCGCCTCGTGCTCTTTAGCTGGCCTCTGCAGCCCTTTCGCAGGTACCTCGTGAACCCATCCATGCTCGTCGTGCTCGATCCGCTCGACGCGAACGCCGCCGCAGACACGATACGGCGCGAAGAGCTCGACGAGCTCATTTTCGTCGACGCCCACCGCGACCTCCGCGTCTGGCTCCTGTCCAAGATGCGCGACCTTGCACCGCGGGTGCGGCACTGGCACCTGAGCGGACCCAGTCGGGCGCTCGCGCACATTCCAAGCCAGACTGGGGCGCGATACCTCTTGGCACTGCTCGATGACCTCTGGCGATGGTCCTCCCCGCCTGCGCAGCGCAGCACGCCGCCCGACGCCATCATTCAGGGTCAGCTCTTTCTGGCGGAAGAGCTGTACTTTCTCGTCGCGGGCGCCGCGTCCGATGTGGACCCGGGCTTTGACCCCATGATCGAAGCCCTGCACGCGCTGCACTCGTCCACTGTAATTGTATTCATCGGCGACGACGCCGACGAGAGCCCTGCGCGCGCCGTCATGTGGAAGCGCTTTGCTCGACGCCGCATTGACCCGGGCCGAGTCCGCTTCCTGCGTCGCATGCCGCGTCACGAATTCCTCGCCTTTCTAGAGACCATCGTCGACGTCGTCGTGGAGCCAATACGACCGAGCGGGGGCTCGCTCTTCGTGCTCCTCGAGGCCCTGCGTCTCGGCGTCCCCGTCGTGGCCTGCGAGCAGACTCCGGACGGTCAATCTGGGACAGATGAGTCCGCTCGAGGGGCCGCCGGCTCTAGGGTGACGCCGCTTTTGCGCGCTCTCGGCGTGTCGGCATTTTCGGTGGCGGCGTCGCTCGACGCCCAGGCCGCTCTCGCGCTAAGACTGACGGGCAGCATCTCTGCAGAGAGGAGCACCTTCGTGAAGGCGCTCCGGGCCCGCTTCCCGCGCGGCACAGAGCAGCAAGAAGATACTTTCTTACGCGAAAGCTACTTTGGGGACTTTGCCCACGCACTCTGGGTGGAGGACGAGCCGCTGGTCAAAGAGATCTCAGGATGAGTCGGAAAAGAGGGACGGGGCGGACCCCGCGCCGTCCGATTTCGGCGAGGCCTCATCTACAGAGGCCACGGACCCGCCCGAGCTCACAGGGCTTGGCGCGTATTGCAGAGTGCTCGCCTGTGAGTTCTCAGCCGTGGGGCCCGCGCCCAGGGATTCGTCCGAGCTATCGTTCGCCGCTGGGCGGGCCCGCTTCGATCGCTTGCCCACCCCTTCGTTCGTGCTACTACTGTCGCAGTGGGGCGGGCTCGGGGCCTTTCGCTTTTTGGACGACTTCGTGGTGATCTTCTTGCGCTTGGCGTTGGAGATTTCCTCCTCAGAAGAGTCCGCGTCCTGGGCGGCGGCGGGTAGCGCCGAAGCTTTTGAGTTTTTCTTCTTCGTCTTCTTCTTCTCCTTCTTCTTTCCCATCTTCTCCTTCTTCGTGTTTTTCTTCCCCCCTGCCGACCGCGAGAGCTCTTCATCCGAAGAGTCCAGCTCGGCGCTGCGCTGCGGGCCCTTGCCGTGACCATTCTGCCGGGCCTCCTCGTCGGACGAGTCATACACTGGCGAGCTGGGCGACGGTGGCGGCGACGGTTTTTTCAGATCCTTGCCCGACCGCAAATGCTCGTCGTCGGACGAATCGACGGCCTTGGCGTCCTCGTCCAAAGACGAGTCGTCGCTATTTTGGAGGCGTGTGGCACGCGTCTTTGTGGTTTTGCGGTCTTTGCGCGACCAGGCCGCAGAGGTCGACTTGCTGGCTCTCCCGGCGGTCTCCCGCTGCTTTGGCGCCACAGGCGGCTCCGCTTGCGCCGGGGTCGCCGGGTTGTCCTCGTCGTCTTCCTCATCGTCGTCATCCTCATCGGAACTGGGCGCATAGACGGGCTTTTTCGCACGAGGACCCTTGCCCGGCGCCGGTGCACGCTTGACCTCGGCATGTTTCGGGTCCGCGCTGTTCGATACGCCAGTGGCTCCCACTTCTGTGGGCTCGAACTCTGGATGGTCTCTAGGATCCTGTCGAGGGCTCGCTTCGCCAAGCGGGACCCTGTGCCCGAGGGGATCCAAGCGCGCACCCATGTCCCACCAGTCGGAAGCGTCCCGTTGGTCGTACTTGACGTGCAGAGAGTTGTCGATGGTATCCACGTCACTGCGCGAGGGCCGGTACGCCGGACGCACGCCGAATCTCTTCGCCGCGTCGTTCGACCGCCGAAGCGAGCGCAGGTGGATGAGTTTGGCGTCGAAAACAGTCGCCTGCAGCTTCTCCAGCTGCAGCTTGGTCCCGCGCATGTACGTGGCGACATAGATGAGGCGCCGCAGACGCTTCGCCTCGTCGTCAAGAAGGCCACGCATGTGGACCCGGCGCGAAGATAGTCTGCGCGCGGCCTGGTACTGTTCCAGCGTGAACTTCCACTTGGGCTTGCGCGCAAGATTCACCCCATCTTGCAGGAGTGCGACCTCGTCAAAGACGGAACCGCTTCCGTCCGTGTCGACGAACTCGCCCTCGTCGTCGAGGTAGTCGAGCGACTCCCACAGGGTCTTTATGCCCTCGCGCTGCAGCTGCGGTTTCTTCATGCGAACTCGACACTCGTTCTCCAGCACAATAATGAGCCTCTTCAGGTGCAGCACATGCTCGCGGATGTCGGACCGCTCGTCGGACTTGCGCACGACGCTCCAGCGCGAGGAGAGTTCGTCCCAGGCGCGTCCCCGGGCTATCGCGCCGGTCTGTAGCACACTGCCCAGATACAGCTTGTGAAGTCGACATAGCGCGCGCTGCAGGCGGTCGGCGTGATCGTGAAGCCCGCCCAGAGAATTGGGCAGCAAGACGTCATCGTCCGTGGCCGAATACATCTCGGACACCTCGGAGAATGCCTTTTTGCGGGCTTCCATCGCGCCCTTGACGTCCTCGACCAGAACCTCGCGCATCTCGGAGCCCAGGGTCATGTAGCGCTGCCTCTCCGTCTCGGGAAGCCGATCGAACATGCGCTCGATGTAATAGGGCACGTACTCGCGCTTTGGTGGGAGGCCGTATTCCATATGACTCAAGTGGCGGAAGATGGCGAGCCCGGCCTCTCGATCATTTTGTAGGGTGGTGAGGGAGTGCGTTCCGACTTCCAGATTCGGGCTGCAGGCGACGAAAGAGTTCTCACGAGCGCGAATGATGCAGCGCTTGATGCAGTCCCAAGCGAGCTGCTGCGCAGGCGCTAGCTCCTTGTCTGCGAGGTAGATCCAATACGGAGCCTGTACATCGGCCTCGGTGGCGAGGTTGCCCAAGCGTGTATAGTGCGTGGGAAGGTCACTCCGCCCAAAGTGCGTGACAAAGTCGATCTTGGTCTTGACTGCAGTGGCCTTGGTGTCGCAGAGAATTTCCAAAGCGTCCATGTATATGTCCATCTGCTCGCGGGTCTGCGGCTGCCATACCACGCCCTTGTACGGGGCAAAATCGAACTCATGCAAGTCCTCGGCCTTGGTCGTCTTGTATCGGGGCCGCGGCGTAACTGTATAGGGGGCGCCTAGAACGCGTAGGCCGTTGACATCCTCGACGGTCTCTTGCTCGCCGTCGCTAAATTCCACCGTGAAGCCCTTGGTCGTGTGATGGCCCACGACGCGGCATGGGATACCCTCCGAGACGCCGGGGAAGGTTCGCAGGGCGTCGGCGCCGACGAGGTCCTCTGGAGGAACGTCGGGAACGTGGAGCCTCCGCTTGCGGTGCTTGCGCAGTATGCGCGGAGCCAAACGGACCTGTGCTCGCCGCGCCTTGACGATCCTTGCAAGCTTCTCTTCGCTAACGTGGTTGACGCTGTGATGCGACCGAAGATAGCGGCGTAGCTCGCGGCTATTCGTGGATGCGGCAACCCTCTCTCGGGCTCTGCCCCGGGGGACCTTGAGCGCGGCTCGCGCATAGTTGGTAAGCCTCTTGAGGACGCGGCGGTTCCAGCGCTCGTCGTCGCTCCACGCAGACGATGAGGCCTCCGCTTCCTCGATACGGTTCCCCTGGCGGTAGGCGCCGGGCGCTACGTCGGCCAGCGAAACCACGGACTCGTCGGAGAGAGAGTCCTCCTCGATCAGGTCTCGCGACTTGAACATGGACTTGGTGTTCACCTTTGGCAGATTTTGGAGGCCGTCGTGGATTGTCCACTTCCTCATGAGTCTTTCGGAGCGATACAGCGGGGTATTCTTCAGGATATACTCGGCCCGGGTCATGCTTTTGTTAACCGAGATGTTCCTCGACCTTAACCTCCGGATCTCCTTCATCTGGCGAGCAAAGATGGGAGGCGGTTCCTGTTCGGTCACGTCCTGGTCTTTGGCGGGCTGCATATAGTCTGGTAGCTTGGCAGAAGCGTCCGCAGCCACCTTGGTGGGGCTTTCGGTGACGCCGATGGCCGCATCGCCAGCCACCTTGGCCTCATCGGCAGCCTCGAGGTCCTCGTCGTCTTGGTCTTTCTCGGCGTCCTCGACAGAGTCTTCCTCGTCTCCAAAGACGGCATCCTCATCTTCGTCTTCGTCCCCTTCGTCCTCGTTGTCGTTTACTTCATCATCATCGTCGTCGTCGTCGTCGTCGTCGTCGTCGTCGTCGTCGTCGTCATCATCGTCGTCATCATCATCGTCATCCTCGGCGCCGCCCGTGTAGTCGTTTCGGAGTCTTTGTATAGCCTTTTCGAGGCCCTCGGTGTTGCCTTCATCGTCCCCGTACATGCCCTCGTCGTCATCGTCGTCATCGTCGTCGTCGTCTTCCTCTTCGGTGTCCTGGCCAAGATCCCCGAATTCTCGTATCTTCTCTTCGCGAGGAGAGCTTGATGTCGTCACCGGCTTGCTTCGTCTCGCCGCCCTGGTGCTGGTTCTGGTGCTGGTGCTGCCTCTGGCGCCCTTCCCGGCTCCGGCATTCTTGGCGCCATCATCCGCGTCCTTGGAGGCCGCGAGGTGTCGTCGCCGCTGAGATCGCGTGACAAGTGGCATGCCCAGGCAGTTTCACCCTCGGCTTCTGCGACGTACGTCGCCTCGTTACAAAGGTCTGCCCCGCACTCCCGCTCCTGCTCGTCCTCCTCCTCCTCGTCGTCGTTGTCGTCGTCGACGTCGTCGTCGTCGTCGTGGTTGGGCTCCTTGTCCGCGTCGCGATGACGATGGCCCTCGCGCCCGGCGCCATCCACGGCCGCGTGGCTTCTGGCGGGCGCGGGTCGGGCTCTGCGCGGCTAGCTCGGACCGATGCGAGCCTCCGCGCCCGCGGCCCCGCGCCCGCGCAGCGCCCCGACGCAGTCTCTGAGATCTGGGGTCTCGAGTCTCGAGCCACAGCTTTCTGCAGCAGTCCCCGCGCGCCCGCCCCTCCGAGTCGCACACCTTGGTACACACCTTTTAGGCCTCTTTCACCACTCCGTTGGGGCCTTTTTACTGGCGGCTCTGGCGAAAAAATGCGTGCACGCGACCACCGTTAAGGTGGGAGTGGCCTCCGAGTCGGGGGAACAAAGGAGGGCACGGGAGCGCGGATAAGGGAACAGTAGGGCAGAACGTTAAGGCGGGACAGCGGCACTTGACGGCCTGGGAGCGTGCGAGCGAGCGGGCGTGAATCGATCTCGGCGGCGTTCATCGCCTGTTCCCCACCTGGGCTGGGGCCAGAAATCCGAAAAACCAAGTCGTGGCTGTTGTGCAAGCGATGCACATTGTACGCACTCACATTGTCCGTCGTGTAGTACGTACTCTACGTACCCGACCCGTACCGATTTTAGGCTTGCGTCACGCCCCGTGGGCCGCCTGCATCGAGTCGAGTATCGGCCAACCCTTGTTGATTGTCATGTCAATCAAGATAGACTTCTTCTCGCCAGCCTCTATTATTCGCCTGCCCTGCCACCCAAGCAGCAGCTGCAGCAGCAGCGGACGATTCTTGGCGAAATGAAGTGCATCGACCCACGATTATAACCTTTTAGGCTACTTCTTCTTGCACGACATCATCATCGTTCACTCACCTGCCGGCGCTTCATCATCATCGTCGTCGGCTCGTGCGCATCCCTGCAGCTCCTGCAGCTCCTCGAAGGCCGCGCCGCGCGTCGTGGCCGGTCTCGTCTCGTGCGTGCGGCGCGTGCACGCCCTAGGCTATAGCCTACTGATAACACATAGTGCGTATAGTACGTACTACATACAATACATAGGCTACATACAGCAACATACAGCATACATACATATCCCCTTCGACGGACCGCCACGGGCCCGCCGAGCCCTCGCTGCGCGTACGTACGTGCCGCCGGCCCGCCCG
>KQ758850.1:7309762-7352948 GCA_001462505.1 Aurantiochytrium sp. T66
GCGTACGGGATACGATTAGCCTAGATAAGCTACACGAGAGGACTTGATGACCAGCTCTGACAGTCATCAGGTATGTACGTACTACGTACGTACGTAGCAGGCTGCGTAGCCCGGTCACCTGGTCACAGTCACCGAAATAAAGCGAGGGTGGGTGTGCGTGCGTCTAGGCGACGTCAAGGACGCAAGGCCGCAAGGCCGTACGAAGTAGGCTTGCTACTGCGCGCAGGGTGTGCGTTTCCAGTTTCCTCGACGGTCTTCCTTCGTTTCGACTTCGTTTCAATTCGCGTCGCCACTTTCTGGCCATGCCAGCCAGGCATTGCCAGCTAGCTGCCAGCGCTTCAACGTCCTCGAGTCCAGGGTCAGCAGTCCTCTTTCGTGAGGACTCGGACTCTTGCGTCGCGCTGGAAACTGATGAGAAGCGACCAAAGCCCAACTTGTGACAATTACGCAAGGCGTCCCTCGACTCGGCATTCTACCCGCTTTTGCGAACCAAGCAAGACGCAGCAACGCCAAGACGTCGTGAAGACTCGTCGAGTCGTGAATACGTACGTACGTGCGTATACGTACGTACGTACCCGCTACGCGCAAGCACTGCACCGTCTGCACGATTCATCGGAGGGAACGCAACTGCGCAGTCGAGTCTGCACGGCTTCGCGCGCGTGGTGCAGGACAGACACGTAAAAGAGACCAACTCCAGACCCCTGACCCCCGGACGTGCGGGAGACCGTCTGTCCTCAAGCTCGCGCGCGGCGGCGAGTCCTCAGCGAGCCACCGCGCGCGAAATCTGAACTGTAGGCGGGGCAATCTCGTCGGGCAGGCCACGAACGGCACGGCTGCGACGTTGTACCGTGGGTACCGCGACAACGCGTGCTGCAGCCAGCTAGGCAGGACGTTACAGACCCCGCGCACCGGCGTCGGAGGGGCAAAGTTTCCGCGCGAGCACAGGCTTGCGGGACCAACTGACGTTCGTTGGCTGGCCCGCGGCGGTGAGGAGGTCGCGAGTGGGACGATTTGCGCGGCACGCTGCAGTGCAGAGCCGGGGCCCTAATCCCTGATCGTCGCCGGCGCAGATCGCGAACTGGCGCCGCGTGTGTCCGAAAGCGGGACCACGCCCCGGCCCAACGGCGACGACGACGTGGACGACGACATCCATCATGCCGGCATCCGAGACCGTTGCGGCGGAGAGCCATGATGATGATCACAGGCGGGACGTGGGCAGCAAACATGCGGACCTCCTAGGCCATCAGGGCGGCCTCGGCGCGTACGCGCTCTCGCTCGTCGTTCTCTTTGGGGGCTGGATGGTCGCGCTCTTTGGGATCGCGGGCAGCGTCCGACCCGGCGTCGGCGGCGTGCTATCGTTCGCGGTCACCTCGCTCGCGTCGCTGCTGTTCATGGCGAGCAGCATCCTCCTGTACAGATCGAGAGTCGCCAGTCTCCGCTGGGTCGCTGACCTCATGGACGACCGCGTCTTGCGCGCACGCAAAAACTGGGCCCAGGAACCGCTTCGCTCGCTCGTCGAGGTCGGCAGTTGGCTCCACATCACCTTTCGCATGTACGCCATCTCCGGGAGCCCGCTCGGCGCCGCCGCCGCGGGCGCCATGGCGGGCGCCTTCTGCATTGTGCTCGGCGAGACGCTCACGCGCCAGTGCCGCGACATTTCCCCGCCCACGCCGGGCGCCGAGGTCTCGGACCTCATCCTCACGCCGCATTTTGCCTCGCTCGCCACCGCCTTGGCGCTGGCCGGCGCGCTCTGGCACGTGGAGGAGAGCCAGGACCTCGGGCTCGCGCTCATTCTCGCCACGCTCACCAACGTCGCCTTCATCACCGCCGAGCAGCTGCTCATGCTCTGGGAACCGACTCGCTGGGCCGCCGACATCCTCCACGACCGCGTCGTCAACCTCATCCCCAACTGGCAGCACGAGACCATCCGCAGCGGCTTCGAGACCAGCTTCTACCTCAGCAGCATCTTCTCCTGCTTTTGCCTCACGGAGAACGTCCCGGTCTCGGTCATCGTCGGGACCCTCGCGGGCATCCTGGTCGTGCTTTCCTCATCCTATGTGGGCCTCGGGTCTCCGCCGCCAGCTTCGTCGTCGGCGCCCCTTTCGGCTCCGGTGGTCTCGTCGGATGCGGTCTCGGCGAGACACGCGGCAAAGGTGCAACCCGTTGCCACGCGCAGCGTGGGTCCCAGCAAGCCCCTCGAGGCAGGGACGACGCCCCCGGCGCATCTCGGGACCGGGTTCGCGCTCTTCGCGCTGGCCATCTTCGCATGGACCTGCGCCACGCTGCTCTACACGGTATTCGTGTCCTCGCGAAATGCCGTCCTCGCCATTGTCGTGGCCGTCTTCACGAGCGTCTCGCTGGTTTGTGTCGCGGAGATGACCGCCGCCTCCGCCGCCTCGATTTCTGCGGAAGGGGCGGCAGCAACAGCAGCAAACGCGGGATCGCCTCTGTCGGTGTCGGTGTCGTCGTCGACGACGACATCAATGCTCTCGCCGCCGCTGTCACCGCAGCAGCAGCAGCAGCAGCAGCAGCAGCAGCAGCAGCAGCGGCAGGCCAGCGCAGCCTCTGGAATCCGAGGTGGGCCGCGTCCGGTGCTGAAGTCAAAGTGGGCTGCCGTACGTTTCACGCTCGGCTCCCTTGTCTTCGAGCAGCTCGGACTCCGCGCCGGGCCCAAACGCTCGCTGAAGAACGTGCACATGGACGAGGTCCGCGCCTGGGCCGTCGCCCAGGGCGTCACGGCCGCCAAGAACCCTCTTGCGCCCCTCGACACCTTTGCGCGGCTTTCCAAGGACAAAAAGCCCGTCACTTATGCCGAGTTGGCGGCGTCCGATGCATACGTGGTCGTCGAAGGATTCGTCTTTGATGTCTCTTCCTTTGCGGCGCGCCACCCGGGGGGCGAGGCGCTCCTCAAAGACTACGCTGCGCGCGGCGCCGACGTCTCGGACCTCTTTGGAGCTTTTCATCATCCTTCCACGTACTCCAAGCTCTTTCCACTGCTCGTCGGGCCCTTGGCACCGCGCGAGGTCCAGGCCGCCGAAGCCTCGAAGCCTTATCGCAAGGCTACCGAGCAATTCCGCGTGCTGCGCGCCTACCTCTGGGCCAACGGGTATTTTGACGGCGCCGAATGCGACCTCGATTCCGCGCGCGCCGTGGCGCACCAGCACCTCTTCGTGCTTTCCCTCGCGCTCATGGCTGTCTGCCAGGTCGTGCTGCTGGGCCACCACCTGCGAGCTCACGGCGATGTCGAGAGCGCCGAGAAGACAACCCTCTTTGGCGCAGAGACGCTCTGGTCTGTGCGCAAGTACTTTCAGACCGGTCTCGCGAGCGCCACGCTGGGTTTCTTCTGGCAGCAGGTCGCCTTTATCGGCCACGACGCCATGCACAACGGCGTCGTGAACCGGACCAAGGAAGCCCGGCCCAAGTCGTTTTTCGTCCCGCATAACCTTTTGGGGTGGTTCCACGCGAGCGTGTTGTTCGGCATCAGCTCACAGATGTGGAATGTCGAGCACAACGGGCACCACGCCCAGACCTGCCGAACGAGCGCGGACCCGCAGTTCACCTACCTTCCCATGTGGGCCATCTCGCTCAAGGAGTTTTCCTCGCAGCAATGGCGCGACATGAAGGCGTCCTCCGTCCTCGTCCCCATGGTCACGCGCGCGCTCGTCTCCGTACAGCACTGGACTTTTTTGCCGCTGGCGCTCCTGGTCGGAAGGTTCAACTTTTACATCATCAACCTGGTCTTCGCGCTCAAACACCGAGTCTACTACGATCTCGCGGGCATGGCCTTGTTCTGGACGTACTTCTCCGTTCTTCTTGCGCAGCTCGGCGACGACTTATGGCTCAAGGTTTTCTTCGTTCTTATCTCGCATTGGACCGTCGGCATTCTTCACGTGCAGCTGCTCATCTCGCATCTCGCGCTCGAGTCCACTTCCGCGGAGGATGAGGCTCGTCTCGAATTCTTTGCGCACCAGCTCAAGACCACGCGCGACATTGCCACCAGCGAGCGCCTTGCCTTTCTGCATGGCGGACTCGAGCGCCAGGTCGCGCACCATCTCTGGCCATCGCTCCCACGCGTGCGCCTCGACCTCGTCACGCCCGCCGTGAAAGAAATCTGCGACGCTCACGACCTCGAGTACCTCGCGGTTCCCTTTTTCGAGGCCATTCGCATCTGCGTGGCCAACTTTAAGGACATCGCGCACGAGGTCTGGAGCGGCAACATCGCGCTCTGAAATGACTCTATGATTGACAGACCGTCAAACCAGAACTGAAAATGAATTTTCTTGCCAACAACACGAGCAATTCACATCATTACGTACCATCCGGGCAAGCCCACGAGCCCACCACGTAGGGGCGGGAGCTAAAAAGACATGCAAGAAGTCGTGGTACGTACGTAGCCCATCCTTCTCGGGTGCATGATTCGGAGGACAGGTTGATCGGGACATTTTGTCACTTGCTTTTGTTTTCGCAATCCGCGAGCTGCCCGGTTCTCTCTGCGTGCACTGACTGCCAGTGCTCCGCGCTTGACAGCGACGAAGCGCGGTCTTGCTGGAGGGCGTCCTGGCGAAGAGTAGGGGGTGGCGGTCTGTCCAGGTAGCCGTTGCGCCTTGAAATTACTAACTATCAAAGCTGGAAAAGTCGAACTTTTTTTGGACAAAAACGAAAAAATCGTCCCAGTCCCAGAAATCGTCCCATTTCTTACCGCGCGGGTGCGGCGCGCGCGCGATGTTGCGCGAGCTGGCCGAGTCCGTGTACGAGCTGCGCGAGTCGCGGAAGGCGAAGCGCAAGGCGCGCAAGGATGCCGCCCGCAAGGCGCGCCGAGAGGCGGCGCGCACGGGCGCCGAGGAGCAGCGCGCCCTCGAGCGGAGCGCCATGCTCGCGCAGCAGGCCGAGCGCGAGGCCATGGCCTGTGAAGACGCGCGCGCCATGGCCTGCGAGATGCAAGAGCGCGCCGCGCGGATCCTGCGCGACGCCCGCAAGAGCGAGCTCAGGGAGCGCGCCTATCGCGCCAAGCGCGAAGCCGAGGAGCTCGCGCTCGTCCGTGAGGACGGTCTCTGCTTCCGCTTCGAGCGCAGCGCCACGCACGAGCGCTGGCGGGACAGCACCGAGCTTTTTGAGACCTTTGACGTGGGCTGCACCGTGCGCCAGCTCGCGGTGCTCTCTACGTCAGAACTTGCGCTCGTGCCCGAGGGTTTGCTTTCTGGCGAACCGCTGGTGCTCCCCGGCTCGCAGCCCATCAAGAGGGACGTTGTGCTCGCTGCGTGCGGCGACGGCGCAGTTCGCCTCGTCGTGTACTCGCTGCAGCGCAATCGCACCAGCACCGGCAGCGCCTTTGTCGTTGGGCGGGCGCCGGACGAGGTGCCCGTCCTGAGCGCCTGCCTCGTGCGCAGCGGAGACCTGCAAAGCAAGCTTGGCTGGCTCGTGCTGTACGCCTGTGGCGACGGCTTCATCCGCTGCGGATGGGACCACTGGAAGCGTCTCTTCAAGGCAAACATTGGGGCGCCGGAGAACCCGGCCAGCGAGGATCCGGCCAGCGAGGAGAAAGATGACGGAAACGACGCCGCTGCACCGTGGGAGGCCGCCATGCCAAAGCTGGCGCCCGTGGAGGACGCCCAGCCCGACCATGAAGACGTGGTCTATGGTCTTCTGACGTTTGAGCGCTGCTTGTTCTCGTGGTCTGCTGATGGAAGCATCAAGCGATGGTGTCTTGACACCGGTGAACTCATGCATACCTTTTCAGGGACGCGCGGCGGCGTGACAAGCTGCGTCATCTCGTCCGATGGCAAGTTCTTGCTGTCTGCTGGCGATACGTCCGATCCGCGCGTGCGCCTATGGGACGCCCAGCACGACCCGAGTCAGCCTCTCGCGCGTGACCACCAGGAGCAGGGCTTTTACGACCACGTCTGCGACGGCTGCGACCGCGTTCGCCGCGTCGCTCTTGCCGAGCACGAGCTGCTCAAGTCTGTAGACTTTCAGGCTGCGCTATATCGAGGCCGGAACCTCGCCCACACGGTGGCAGAGCAGGACGAGCGCCACAAGCGCGCGCTGCAGGAGGCCCGCAGGGCAGCGAGCGAGAGCGTGACCCGCGACGCCCCAGCGTTTGCGAGATGCCACGGCGGGGCCTTGCGCATTTTCCACGAACACCGCGCCCACTACGTGGGCATTGACGGCCCGCCCTCGCACGGGGAGTGGATCAATGGGCTTTGTCTCAATGCCGACGACTCGCTCGCGGCCTCGTGCGGATCGGACACGTTCGCCAAAGTTTGGCGCTTTCCGGAAGGCGACCTGGTCTGCCGCGTCAAGAGCGACGACTGGGTCATGAATTGCGCGCTCGGCACCATCAGCGACTTTGAGAATCGTCCCCTCGAGGTCCTCGTCACCGCCTGCGCCGATTCCACCATAACAATCTGGGACATTGCGAGCGGCGGAGCTGCGCTGCAGACGCTCCGTGGCCACAGCGATGCGGTCGTGGACGTGTGCTTCCTGCGGAATGGTCGCTTCGTCGATCGCGCAAAGCGCGAGGATGCCGAGCTCAAGCCGACAAACCAGGAAGGCCTCGTACCCGACGACACAAGCGCCGGGCGCGAGCCTTTCGAAGAAGAGCGCGCTCCGCGAGTCCCAGAGGTGGATGGCGACCAAAGCCCCGAGGCCGCGCTCTTGCGAGCCGTCGACCCACATTGCGACCTTGAGGACGACGAGGTATGCAACTTTGTTCGCAGTAGCAGCCACGACGGGACCATTCGGACCTGGAAACTCGGGTCCGGACTACCGTTCGCGCCGCCGCCGCCCAGTGTTGAAGATGCGCAGCAGACGGAGATGACGATTCACTGGGAAATGCCCGTGCAGAACGGGAGCCCCGTGCTGAGCTTTTGCATCAGACTCCGCGAGAACGAGATCGGGGACTTTGAGATGGCCGCCACGGTGGACGTGGACACCAAAGACAACCTGACCACCTTTAAGCGGCGCATGACGGGCTTGCACCCGGGTAGCTCGTACGAGTTCTGCGTTGCGGCCACGAGCAAGCTCGGTCAGGGGCCGTGGAGCCAGCCGTCCGAGCATCGGCGGTGTCAGCCGGCAGTGCCGGGGCGGGTGGACGCGCCCATTGTCACGGCAGTGACGACGACGACGATGACAATTGCCTGGGTCGCGCCGGACTCGATGGGAGCGCACATCCAGGAGTTTGCCATTCGTAGACGCGGCGGTACGAGCTCGCGCACCTTCGAGGAAAGCGAGGAGGTCATCGTCGCGTGGCAAGGGGCGAGGGCGAAGGCTGAAGAGGAGCAGAATGCGGCGGTCGAGCGGAGGCGCAAGCTCGAGTCCTGGCTGCACGAGAACCGACACCTTGGCGCTAAGGAGACGCTCCGCGTGCGCCGCAAGCTCAAGGAAGAAGAGAATCTCGAGAACCAGCGGCGCATCCTCGTCCAAGTGGCGCTGTCTGCGACAGGGTCGGCGGCGACCCGAAAAGGCATTACTGCCGCCCAGCTGCTGGACATGAGCGCCACAATTACGGGCTTGGAGCCTGGCATGGCGTACCAGTTCTCCGTGCTGGCGGCAAACAAGATCGGCCGCGGCCCGTGGTCGACGCCGTCCATTTCTGCGGTGACTGGTATGTGCGCGCCGGACACCGTCGCAGAGGCGCCATGGCTCCAAGGCACGAGCACGAGCACGCTCACTGTTGCTTGGACGCCTCCGCGAAGTAACGGGAGCGTGCTGACAGCCTTTGTGCTCCGCTTCGGCAAGGTCACAGCGGTGGACGAGATGTTGCAGTGCGAGGACACCGAGGACGCATGCGCGCACAAGGCCAGGGCCGTGCTCGAGACCGATGAAGTGGCCGCGGCCTCGGAGCGCATCGAGCAAGCCGCCGCCGCCATCGTCTCGAAGCACGTTGTCAACTTCAAAATGGCTGGCAAGGTCTCGGACTCCGACTTCCACGTCCTCCGCGTGGCGCTTTACGTGATCATGCACGTGAGCGGCGAGGACAGCAAAGAGGACCATGGCGCACCTGGTCCTGCCGAGACGTCGCTGGCGCACCCGCTCCCCCAGCGCCTCGAGTTGAACTCTGCGGTGCGGCACCCGGAACAGTTTCTGGGCCGCGTGCGAAGCTTTCGGCTTGCCAGCCGAGATCCCGAGCTAGGGCAGTCGCTGCGGCCCGCGCTCGCGCCACTTCCCAGGGCGGTCCTCGAATTGGTGGACGGGCTGCGCGCGCATGTTGACGCCATTAAGCTCGGGCTCTCGCGGGTTCTGGTGTCCTGGCTCGAGACCGTCGTCACCTACGACCGCGAGGTGTACGCAAGCAAGGTGTATCCGGAGCTGGAGCGCGCAACGGTGGCATGGAGACGACGGCGTGAGATCCTCGGCTCTGAGCTCTCGACGCAGCGCGCAGGCGGCAAGGTCACGCACGTGACTGTGGAGAATTTAGAGGCGGGTCAGGCGTATCGCTTCCAGATTTGCGCCGTGAATGACGAGGGCACGGGCGGGTTCTCGCCGGCGAGCCGGCCCTTTGTGGTCAAGCGAGGACCACCTTCGGCAGCTCAGAACGTGGCGGCTTTGGCGCCCGGGATATTTTCGATGACCGTGACGTGGGACCCGCCCCTGAACGAGTTCGGCAGTGAGGTGTTCGCGAACCACGTGTCGGTGCGGGCGGCGCGCCAGGGAGCATTTGTGCATGTCAAGAGTGTGCCCGGCTCACAGCGCGAGCTGGAAATCTCGAACCTGCAGCCGGACACCCTTTATCAGTTTGCCGTGACCGTAGAGAACGAGCAAGGCCGCGGACCCCGGAGCGAGCCGAGCATTGGCGTGCGCACGCTTCCGGCGCGCGTGCCGGACGCTGTCGACGCGCCGATGGTTCTCGGCGCAGATTTCCGCGCCGTGCGTCTGCACTGGAGGGCGCCTGCCTTTGATGGCGGTCGGCCCGTCACGCGTTTTCTCGTGAATGCCTTCCGGGTGGACTCCTCGGAAGAACTTCCCATGGGCACGTGCGCAACATTGGAGCAGGTCGGCCCGGAAGGGCCGTACGTTATCGACGTGCCCCCCGGCGTGCGCAGCGGCTCTGAGGAACAGGGTCAGCCCGAGGAGTTCTTCATGGAGGACGAGGTCGAGTATGCCTTCAGCATTATTGCCGAGAATCTTGTGGGAATGAGCGATACAAGCAAGCGCAGCCCACCTGTAGTGATTGTTCGTCCCAAGTAAAAGACTGGTGTAGCGCCTAAAGACTGCTTATAAATTCGCGAAGAACGCGAAGCGATGTAGTACGTACCCCGCTGACTACTTGGAGCTAGAGCTGCTGCCGAGCGCGTAGCCGACGAGGACGCCGGCGCCGAGGACCATGAGGACCACGGGCAGGTTATCGACGAGGCGAGCCTTGACCGTCTCGGAGGTGGAGCTGCAGCAGCCGGACTTGCAGGTGCACTTGCCCGGCGGGCAGGTGCACTTGCCGCCCTTGCTGCAGCCGCAGCCCTTGCCGCTGCTGCAGCACTTGCACTCGCCCGGGGGGCAGGTGCACTTGCCGCCGCTGCAGCACTATGATACATGCAGGAGCGCCAGGTTCGAGATGCCATCGGTTAGCCGGATTCTCTTTCATTTGCTCAAAGACTTGTCCCAAGTTTTCACTAGCCTAGGTGAAGGAGGTCACACGAACGACGCTTCTCTCTTCGCGCGGCCCCACGTGCACGTCACGTCGTCGTCGTCGTCGTTGTCGTTGTCGTTGTCGAGGACGTCCTCCTCTCCCACCCCAAAACGTACCTCGCAGCACTTGCAGTCAGCGCCGCAGTCGCAGTCCTTGCACTTGCAGGTCATCTTGGCGGCCGGAGCGGGCGTCTCGGCGGGGTCCTTGCGCGTCGCGTGCGTCTGCGCGTGCGTCTCGGCGGGCGGGCTCGTGCGTCTCGGCGTCGTTTTTCGTCTGCAGAACTTTCGATTCGCACCCAGAGATTCCACGCCCGGATAGCCCACTGTGCGTGCCGCATTGTTCACTTGCGGGCCTGCCCCGCACAATGGGCTATCCGACTCCGCCCTTCCTCTGCAAACCACGGGAAGCTCAGACTCAGATCGCGTCGCGAGGGGACCCCCAGGTGACGGCTCGCAGTATGCGTTGCGCACGCCGCGGCTGACCCACCATGCTTGTGCCCGCTGGCTGATGCTAATGATGGACGCCACAGAACCTGAAGTCCGGTCGCAGAAAATCCGCTTGCGTAGCGTCTTCTGGAGCGCTCTTGCGTGCGCGCGTGGAGGAGCCGGTCCCCGAGTGCGGGTTTCGTCAGCGGAGCCCTGGAGGCCTGACTCAGAAGAAGACCTCGCGCGCAAGAATTTGGGGGCCCCAGTCTCGAGGCACTCGAACGTCCCGATCATCAAAACGCGCAATTTTTGAAGTCGAGCGACAACAACCACGACCGCGGGCAGCGCAGCTGCGCTCGCGAGGGCCGCGCGCCGCGCTGCGAGAGGCCCGCGCGGCCTGCTGCCGCCCGCGCCTGCCGCACCGACGGCCTTGCCGCGCCCCGGCCTTGACGGTCACGGGATTTTGAACGAGCGAACGAACGATCTGCGTCTTTGGGAGCGAGCGACCGACGGCGAGGCGGACCACGAGGCCGCGAAGGCGAGCAGGAAGCCATCGCTCGGCCTGCGTGGCCAGACCTGGCTTAATCTCGCTTTTGCACGCCCGCTTTTAGACGCCTTTGAGGTTCTGGCGGAGGTTTCTTCAGACGCAAAGATGCTGCCGACGACTGCGACGGCGCCGCGGCGTCTCTCGAGGCTGGAGAAGTCGCAGCAGTCGCAGCTCCAGGTGAGAGACGGCCGCGGGCGACGCCTCTTGCAGCTGTTTTACGTGGCAATTGGAAGCACGATGCTCGTTCTCATGTGGACTCAGACAGCGCTCTGGTTCGGAGACCAGGGGCTCACGACAGAATCGCAGCAGCGGCAGCAGCAGCAGCCGGTCGCCTCGAGCCGTTGCGCGGCTATGGCCGCGGCGTACCACCAATGCCCATCGAACGACGTCTTCCCGACAAGCATGGCGGTGGGGCAGCTTTCGCAGGGCAAGGGGGTGACCTGCGACTTTTGCATCGCGACGGACACAGAGTATCTTCCCGACGCAGACCTGGTCGCGTGCATGGAAGAGGCCAAGCCGGTTGCATGGACAGAGGACGCTATCCACTACCAAGAATATGTCCGCAAACTACAACACCCGTCAGACTGTAATGAGCCGCCTTCGGAGGACTTTCTCAAGCCCGACTGGAGGCCGTCGGTCGACAAGAACGGCAAGTGGATGCGCAAAAGTGGCACCGGCGAGAAGAACGACTATTCGGCCCCCAAATGGCATCTCTTGAACTGGCTCAACCACGGGTGGGCCTACAACCTCTTTGTGTTTTCCTGGAATGCGGCCAATCACTGGTCCTCAGGGGTCCCCGTCATCACGGGCAACAGCAAGTACAGGTTCACTGACTGGGAGTGCGGCCGCGGATATTCATGCGAGCTGTCACCGCTGTCTTCGTGCAGGCTCGAGGACATCAACCCGAGCCAGGTCCTGGTGTATGGTATCGGTACGTCGCCCAAGATGGCCATGAGTCTCGATCAGCTCTGCGTGCCGAACGGCAAGTACCTAATGCGCTATGGCCGCTGCGACTGCGCGTACGGTTATGTCCCGGCCACAGACGTACGATACTCGTACTGCCAGCCGTACTCGGCGATCGACCTCAAGGTGGAGCGCAAGCGCTCGCACGTCCTGTTTTATGAAAACAATAAGGGCATCGCTCTCAAAGGCGACGAGGTTTGGTTTGCCAACAACGCCCCCGGCGAGGAAAATCCTCACAGTACTTACAATCCGGTACATTTCGAATCGGGCGAGTTTCGCAAGAAACATGGGTTTCTTTGGGAGCACGCGCAATCCCTTTATTACCTCATGCGCGAGAGCCGCATGAAAAATCATAACGACCGCGTCCGCGAGAAGCTCGGACTCACAGCCCCCGGATCGCGCTGCATCGGCGTCCACGTGCGCCACGGCGATGCCTGTCACGACAAGTATCAGAACCACCGCGTCTGCCTCCCGCTTGCGCGATTCGTGGACGGCATTCGCAAGCTCACGAGTCGCTACGGCAAGTACGACAAGGTCTTCTTGGCTACCGACGACCCGCAGGTGATTGCCGACACCAAGCAGTACGCGGACGAGTTTGACTTTGTCTTTCAGCCGCAAGACCGCAACTTTTACGAGACTGGCGACAGCGCTGGGGTCGACGTCCGTGAGGACTTCAACGCGCCGAAGCGCGTCAATGAGATTGCGAGTGATATTTGGGCCTTGGCGCACTGCGACGCCTTTGTGGGCTCCTTCGCCTCGTCTGTGGCTTGGGTTGCCTACGAGTACATGGTCGCGCAAAAGGGGTTTTACGCGCCATTCGTGTCGGTGGACATGCCCTACGCTCACAGGAAGAACGTGGGCCGCTTCCTCGACGAGGGTCCCAACCAATAGATGCTCCGGGGAATGTTACAATAGACCTTTTGCATGACGCATGGGCACCCGCGGCCTTTCGCGCGGCCCCTTTTTGACCTATTTTTCCCCTTTTGGATTGGAGCCCCCGCCATTTTTTTTTTTTCTACTCCCTTTCAAGGTCGAGTTGGAGACGTTGGGGCGCGAAACCGAACCATCAACGCCGCGAGATCGACGCGCAGCCGCCGCGCGAGGCAGCCACGCTGGGCAGGGAGGGGCCTGCGAGGCCGCGATTCGCGAGCAGAGCCTTTTGCAGGCGAAAGAGGTGCGATCTCGCGCCGCGCTCTTGCATGTAGCGCGCCGCTGGCCGGCTGGCAGAGGCCGAGAAAATGAACGTCACGACGTCGAATGCCTTGCGACCGACGACCCGCGCCGAGGCCGGGAGCGGCGGCGTTACCGGCTTGGGCAGCGATGGGCGCCGCCGGCGCTTTTGCGAAGCAGAAGCCGGCGAGAATGATGAGAACCACGCCGCCTCCGCTAACATTGACGTGCGGAACGCCGGAAAGCTGCCGCCCCAAGAGATCTGCGTTAAGACCGCCGCCGCCGCCGCCCCGGCTTCGAACCCCCTGCGCAAGAAATCCAAGCCTTTGACCAAGGCCAAGACGCCCAGGAAAGGAGCACCACAGGCGCTGGCCACGCGCGACAAGCACGAGGACTCGGTTGTGGAGGCCGCGCTGGTGGCTCTCGACAGGGTGAAGGACGCTGCTTGCGAGCTCGGCTGGCCAGAACGGCAATGCGCTCGATTTGGCCGTCTCGAGAGTCTCGTACGCCAGACGGAGCGGCAGGTGCTCGCTCTGCACGACGCCTCGCGCGCAGCTGTGCTAGGAACCGAGGCGCGACTTGGCCAAACGCGCGACGAGGTCGAAACGGCAATCGAGGCCGCGGCCCCGAAGGCTCTTTCTTTACGCCCGCTGCCGCCCTGGCAGCCGGACGCAAGCGCGACGAGGTGCGCGGACTGCGAAAAAGGCTTTGGGCTCATTTTCAACCGGCGCTCGCACTGCCGTGGATGTGGCAAGATCTTTCACGCGGCTTGCGCGTCAGACTTTGCGCCGCTGCCCAAGTTTGGGTACACGAGTCCGGTCCGGGTCTGCAAGGGTTGTCTCCGCCTCGCGCATAATTCGGGCCCCGCTCGCCGCGAAGACACCGCTCCGGCTGAGCGCGGCTCCGAGCCCCGGAATGTGGCGCGCCGGTCGCTGCATCTGGCCTCCATCGCGGCTGCGGGCGCCGCGCGGGCGAGACTGCGGTCAGAAGCGATCGAGTCTCGACGTCGTCAGCTTTCGCTGCAGCACCAGCCAGAAGTTGATCTGGAGGATCGGAAAAGCCAGGAGCAGCCGCGGCCGCAGCAGCCAGTGTCCATGCTTCAGGAGCTTCGTGCGACATTCTCAAGTCGTCGTTGCGAGGGTGGCGACGAGGCCAAGGGCCACGATCTAAGCGAGCGCATCGACAGGGCCATCTCGGAGCGCCAGCAAAGACAGTCGGCACAGCACCTCAGCGCGATGCTGCCCCGCAAGGGCACGCCGATCCGAGGCATGCTGGATCGCTCGACGTCTGCGAGCGGTCGCTCCAAGAGCGACTGCGAGGACGAGGACGAGGAGGAATGGCTCGTGTAGCTAGCCAGCGAGTCAGCTAGCTCATCAAAAGCATCTACTCTTTATCGATAATCTTGTACATAACGACGAGCGAGCCGGGGTCCGGGGTCACGCGAGGCGCTCCCGGTCGCGCTCCTTGCCCTTTTGGAGCGCGCGCTCGCAGCCCTGCTGGTCCGCGAGGCGCGCCGCGAGCGCGCCGAGGTCCACGGCGCACTCGAAGGCGGCGCCGGCGCGCTCGACGTGCTGCGAGGTCTCCTTGAGCAGGCCGCCGAGCCTCTCTACGGCGCCCTGCAGCTCGTCCGCGCGCGCGCGCAGCTCCGCGTCCATCATGAAACTTTGATGAACTTTGAAGTGTCTCGCATCGCAACAACCGCCACGGAACAGTCAGAGAACGCCTGCGGATCTGTACTACTTTTGCGTTCCGCAGATTCGAGGCGAGCGAGGCGAGCGAGGCGAGGCGAGAGACGAGGCGGTGGGCGGTCGTGGGGCGGGCGGGCGGCGACGAAGTTGCAGCCTGCAAGTTCGGGTCAGTCAGCCAGGCTCTTCAATCGAGTCACGACTCACGCGCTCCTCTTCCTGGCTGATGAGTCTTGATGAGAATGAGAAGGAGGTACGTACGACCGAACGGATGTACGTACCCGTGTACGTCCTACTTACGTCGTTCTTACGTACCCGTACGTCACCGTACCAGAGAGTCGCATGCATTAGGCCTGGAAGCGCGAAGAAACCACTGTTCAGCCGACGTTCAGCCGGGACTCATCGATCAAACTCCGATCGACGATCGATCCATCGATCGGATACCAAAAACACCGCGCGTCAAGAATTCTGCGCCGTGCTGCGTCGTGCTGCGCCGCCTGCGCGGTGCCACTGCGGGGGGCGATTGCAATCCAGGTTCACCATCAGTGGCAATGTGGCATGCCCGTACGTACCGTGACGTAGTACGGACGTAACGTACTCGCAGCCTGCCAGGCAGTGCCAATGCCAGATTGCGCCAGTGACCGTCTCGTTGAAGTCTTGAAGAGCCTCGCCTGATCTCAGAGTCAGTGGATCGTCAGTGGCGTGCCGCGCGTTCCAAGACCTTTTTCAAGACCAAATCAAGTCAAGGGAGTCTAGGCCTAGGTCTAGGCCTAGTCTTGAAGGGACGACGCCGTACGTACGGTCGAATCAACGGCGCTTTATCAAGCACGGCCCTTAGTGCCCGGGCGGAAGGCGGGTGCGGAAGTAGGGGTGCTTGGACGCTCGCTTGGACGGTGCTGCCGTCGTGCTGCCTCTGCAGTTCTGCTTGACGAGCGCAACAATCTTCCTCCCCGGCTTCGCCATTGTCCCGCTTCGTCCCGCTTCGACGGCCCGAGGCCCAGACTCCTCAATCAAAACTTCCGGACAACCTGTCCTGCCAGGCCCTAACATCAAGCGAGCCTCGGAAGGCTCTAAGATCCGCCCAGACTAGTCGTGCATCGCATCGATGGCGGCTTCGCGCGCGCGCAGTAGGCCCTAGGCTAGTTCGAAAGGGCTCGGCAGGATATGAGAACGCTGACCCAGCACGCGCGACGCGCGCGAAACTCGGGCGTATAGTCAGCCTCGATGTTAGGGCGCGAGCCACCTCGCGTCCGATGCTCGCTTTTCGGCGCTCGCTTTTGGACGTGATCAGCCTGAGGTCGGCCGCGCGGCCATAGGCGTGGCGCTTGGGCGCGCGCACAGAACTGTGCCGACGGGACAAGCAGGAATCGTTGGCGGAGCGCGCCAGCGGCACGGCCGTCTGAGCGGCGAGGCAGCGCTCCGTGACCCTGTCTTTCGACGAATCTCGAGCACCTATCATTAGTAGGCTATGTCCAGCAGGAAGCGTGCGCGGCCGTGCGTGTGCGCGCGTGTCTTTCATTTCACTCCCCACAGCTTGGGGGGCCTACAGGTCTTTCGACGGTCTTTCGAAACCCTTTCGATCGATCGCGACTGATCAGATAATCCGACCGACCCGACAGATCAGACCAGCTGATCGCACAAGATCAGGCCAGCAGCACCAGGCTGCCTTGACGCCTTGACGCCGCCGCCGTCGCCGCCTTGGATCGCTGCGAGCCAGTGCCAGCTCAGCCAGCAGCACGAGCTGAGAAGACGAGAAAACAGTTTGAGGTCGCCATCATTAATGCGAACGACTACTACCTCCCTAACCATTAGGCCTATGCAAGCTTTGCTTCCCCCGGTCTGCGAACGAACGAATGGCGGTGGCCTGCTGGCCTGGCCTGGCCTGGCCTGGCCTGGCCTGGCCGGCCGGCGTCGAGGCTCATCACTCGCTAGCGGGCCAGTGGGCCGGGCAGCTTGCTTCGCCAGGCTCGGCTCGAACGTTGCCGTCATCATGTCCTCAGTGATTGATAGTGAATAAGAAGATTATCAACCGTGCTCATCCAAACAAACGCAGAACCACGCCCGCCCGCGAAGGCCGGCGGGCGCGAGGAGAGGAGAGGAGGAGGCCCGAGACCCGCGCCGCCGCGCCGCCGCGCCGCACGCGCCCGGACTCGCTCCTTCCAAGGCAGGCTTGCCTTGCCTTGCCTCTCCTTCGGGGTTAAGGGATTGCGATTGCGGCGACGGCACCGGATCTTCTGCGACCCGCGAAGCCCGTCGCGCGAAGACGGCAGGACGCTTCGGAGGGCGCGGGCAGCGCAGACGACGCGCGCGCCCGGGAAATTGGGTTTCAGGTAGCAGCAGCGGCTGCAGTCAGAGGACGGACTCTGGGCTTGGCAGGCTGCCGAGCACAAGCACGCGACCCCGACTGCACAGACGTGAGGCGCCGCCTTCAAGCAAGGACCCTGCCACGACGCAGGGCTGCGGCCCCGGGCGCGACGGAAAAGCCCCGCGTGCTTGACCGGACGTGAACATCTCCGTGCCGCGCTCGCGAGAGCGTCGATCCGCGTCGGTCTCCAGGACGGGCGTGACAAGAGACCAGGAACGACTCGAGTCTGACGCGGCGCCGCGCGAGTACGCAGCCCGCCCAACACGGGCTCGACAGGCTGCACGACAGGCTGCACGCCAGGCTGACCGAGCGAGGGATACAGCGTGGGCGGAAGGGCGTTCTCTCGCGCAAACGACGCGCCCGTCAAAGGACGTTGGAGCGTTTCGAGGCCCAGCTTTGCAGCAACGTTCGCGCCGTCGCGGCAAGCTGCAGATCCTCAACCACGCGATCCTACAATCCACGAAGGTGGCAAGCGACCCCATCAAAGCATCACTCGTACGCCGCGAGCCTGCGCTGCTGTCACTCTTCAGAAGTGAAGGCTCGCAACATTGCTTCATCGTCTCGCGTCCTGGTTTTCACGCCGCCATCGAGATTCCGAGCGCGAAATTCGCCACTCGCTCTTGGGCTCTGCCCCGCTAACGAACATCGTCATCATCGAGTGACCTCACCAGCAGAGAAGATTTCAAGTTTCCGCGATCTCGAGATTCCTTCGGACATCCATCCCTCTCTCCAGGATCCATCCCGCACATCTTGCGCTTTCCATTCTCCTGGATCTCATCTCCTCGCGTGCTCCGGTCCATCTTGGCCTGCGACGGTCCTTCCTTCCCTGCATCCCGCCGCCCGCTTCTCCGTGCGGCGGGCGCGAGCCCGAAGCCCGGAGCCCGAAGCGGGGTCAAAAGCCAAGCTTCTGTGGCTTCCTGTTGTCCCGTATTATTACGGTCACACGGGAAGAGAAGAGCCTCTCCGCAGAAGAGGAAAGGAAAGGGGATAATCAGGGGGAACGAAGGGAACGGAACGCGAGAGAACGCCGCCCCGGGTTTTGAACTTCACGGGGATTTGAAATTGGAACGCGCACGGGCCCCGCGGATCAGTTCCGCTCCGCTCGAGAGGCGCGGGCGCTTCGCTTCGCGGCTTCGCGGCGGCGCGCGGCGGGCGCTGCGAGCGCCGCGGGACGCCCCAGCCCACGCCCGCCGCCGGACGACGTGCGCGCGTGCCTGCCTGCCTGCCCAGCGGGCCTCGAGGGGTTGGCGCATTTTGGGCCATCAAGTCCGAAGCCCAACTCCGCTCGGCGAGGCCCGCGCGACGCTGCGCGGCGCGAGCGCCGCCTGCGGGCGGCCGGGCGAGACAGGTAGGCCTGCGGGAAGGAGCGCGGCCCGGGACAGGCCTGCCAAAGGCGAGCGCAGAGGCGGCCGGACGTGGGGCATCGATCGCCATCCGCGAATCCGACCATCGCGGCGGACTCGTCCCTCCCTCCACGACTCTCGAAGCCTCCAAGCCCAGCCCGGCGCCGCCGAGCGCGCCCCCGCGAGGGCCTCGCGGGGCTCGCCCACTTTCGGCCCAGGGCCACCGCCAACTAGGGCGGCGAGATCTCTCGTGCGTGGCGGCGTCCGTCGGTGGCGACCGCGTCACTCGCGCCGCCTCCCACAGAAGATCAGGAGGCGGCTTCTCGACGCCCGCTTTCCTCGACCTCGCCCGCCGCCGGCGCCATGAAGAAGGCCTCGTCGACGCCGAAGTCTCCCGTGACGTCGAGGACATCGACGTCGATGGCGTCGAGAACGAGGCAAAGAGATGAAGACGAGGACGAGGGAATATCCCAGCAGCTCGGTCGGTCCCGCGCCGCCAGTAGAAGTCGCGACGACGAGGACGAAGGCCTCCCGGGCAAGAAGCCGAGGGCACTTGCGGCGCCGAAAATGCCGCTCACGCCGGCGCCGCCCGCCGGGCCGAGGCCACCGGTAAGCCCGGCGCAGGCCCGCCGCGTCATTACCTCTGGGTCATCGGCCGCCTCGGCCGCAAAGACGCCGAGCCCAGCCCCGAAATCGCATTCCTCGTGGGTACTCCATCGGCAGAGCAAAGAACCAGGGCGTGCCGTCCGCGCCTCGGAGAATATCCACGATGCCGTGGCTGGCACCTTCGCGCCTGCCACGAGCAGCGAAGCAGGCGGCGCCCCGCCGAGAGCGACGCGCCCGCAGCCTTTCATCGCGCGGCTCCAGGTGGACACCTCCGTGGGACGCCATCTCGCCGGCACGCGCCCGCGCTTCGACCTCGAAGCTGCGCCTGCGCCGCCCAGCGCGCCGCCGCTTGTTGCACTCCACGAGTCCGCAAGCGGGAATCTGTGCCAGGCGCTAGCCACAGCGGGCGACGACGAAGATGAGGACGAGGACGAGGGACACACTTCCATCGAGCTCTTGCGGCGAACCTGGCCTGTCTCCTGGCAGGAGCAACAGCGTCTCATGCCACTCTCGTCCTGGCTCTCGGACATAAGACCGTCCTCGCAGGCGGCAGTCCCCGCAAGTTCCCCCGTTCCCATGGACGGGGTGGACGAGGTCCTGGAGGACGACTCTCAGCAAAGTCTTAGCCCCGAGATCTTACAGCAGCAGCAGCAGCAGCAGCAGCAGCAGCAGCAGCAGCAGCAGCAGCAGCCGCCGCCGCCGCCGCCGCCGCAACAACAAGAGGAACATCACCATCATCATCATCACCATCAATTCAATCGGGACCAAGACGACAGAGAAGAACTCGCAGACACCGCCGCGCCAAGCCCCCGGATGGGACCGGGCAGCTTGCAGCGCCGCGCCGCGGGCTCTAGTTCAACTGTATTAGACAACCTTCGACTCCTGGCTGTCATCGGCGAAGGCGCCTTTGGCCGCGTTTTCCTCACGGAATGGCGCCAGCCCGATGGCCTGGAGCGTAGTGGCGTCAATGCCGACGCCGCGCACGCTGCCCTGACCGCGCATGGGAGCGCGGCCGGGGCCCGTGTACCTCGGCAACAACAACAACAAGATCAACAACAATCAGGAGCTTATCACCACGACAACGCTTCGGGTCGGGACCTCGCTCCCGACGGTGGCAGCTCGCGCTCGCCAGCGCGGTCCGGGTACCCGCGGCACCAGCACTTTCATCCAGCGCACCAAGTCCAGGCGCCCGCGGAGCATCAAGCGCAGCACCGCACAGACGAGTCGCGAACTTTGCGCACTTCGCAGCTCTCCGAGCCGTCTGCGGGCTACGTTCGCGAGGTAAAAAGCGCCTCAGAGACGTCCGGCGCTTCGAGCGCCTTTGGTACGATCAGTGTCTCGGGCGTCTCGGGTGCCACCACCGCGCCGCTCAGCGCCGCGGCGACGGGCTCGGCACAGGATCACAATGCGGCGCGCGTGGCGCGTGTGCACGGTGGGGCCAGCGGCGAACTCGAACCGCCGTCTCGGGATCACCCGCGCCTCGTCGCCGTCAAGGTCATGCACAAGGCCAACCTGCGCACCGGGGCCCTGCAGCGGCAAGCGCACATGGAGGTCAGGGTGCTGCGCACTGCGGGTGGCTTCCCCTTCATCGCGACCTTTACCTTTTCGTGCCAGACGTCGACGCGGCTCTATGTCGGCATGGAGTTCTGCGCCGCAGGCGACTTCTTCTCGTATATGTCAGGATCGCATATTCGGCAGGAGGACATTCCGCTGTACGTTGGCGAAATTGCCCTCGCGCTCGACCACCTCCACGGCCACGGCATCCTCTTTCGTGACCTGAAGCCAGAGAACATCGCGCTCTCCGCGCGCGGGCACGTCCGCCTCATCGATTTCGGCCTCTCGGTCTTTCTCGACTCGGATGAGACCCAGACTTCGGCCAATGGACGTCGCGAAGTAGTCACCTCGTGCGGGACGCTCTCGTACACGGCCCCAGAGGTGCTCTGCCGCACGCCGCACAGCTACGAGTCCGACTGGTGGTCGCTGGGCATCATCGCATACGAGCTCTACACCGGCTTCACACCCTTCGAGGGTGCCAGCGACCAGGACACGTGCGATCTCATCTGCACCGTCGACTTTGAGCCTTCGCATCCGGTCGTTGAGGGCCGCCCCGAGTACGACCTCATTCGCCGCCTGCTTATGCGCCCGCAGGACATGCGGCTCGGGTACCGGCGCTCAGATGTCCGCTACGTGCTCGCGCACGGCCTCTTCGCCGGCATCGACTGGGACGATGTTCTGCACGAGCGCATATCGCCGCGCATTGCCCTCGGAGACCAGAACGTGCCCAACCTGGCCAACTTTAGCGACGAGTTCACCTCGCAAGCCCCCGTGGACGCCCCCCCTCCCGCCGTCGCGCCCGCGGCGACCTCTGCTTTTGCCGAAGACATCTACCCCACCATCCCGGAGACGCATTTGCGCACTGGGCAATAGATAGCGCGCACTCGAGCCCGCACCCTCGCGAGCTCGTAAACGTGCTCAAAAGCGCACCAATCCAGCCGAGCTGCTCATTTGCACGGCCTACGCAAGCGCGCCGGCCAAGGATGCTCATGTATAAGGGAATACAGAGCCCTGGAATCCGGCCAATCTTACTCGTATATGTAAACGTTCGTAAGCACCATCGCGTAGTGAAGCAAGTTGTTGTCTCGATCGAGGGACGTTACTTTCGTTGTCGCTGTTGTTGTTGTTGTTGTTGTTGTTGTTGTTGTTGTCATAGGGTTCACAGAGCAAAAGCATCGTCATTCTCAGCGAGTCAAAATACAAAAGGGGAGGAACAAGAAAGAAATCGGGCTCGTGTTCATCGCGAGCCTCATCTTCTCTCCTCTCACATGCGGTCGTCTATCGCCTTCACGGCTCTCGCAACAGCCTTGGTGAGTTCCAGACGCTCATTAACTTCGGTTGAGCGCGAGGTCTGGACGTGCGAAATCGTCTTCTGCAGCGTCGCCAGCAGGCCCTCTGCGTTGCTGCACCAGTTGTCGAGCCTCGACGCTACTGCGTTGAGGTCCTGGTCGCGCAAGTCCCTGCCCATGGCCCAGTGCACCACAACGAGGCGCTCGCGATGGTACAGCCGCGCGCGCAAGAGGCCGGCGTACATGCTCTCAATGACAATGTCCTCCACGTCGCGGTCCGAGTCTACCCGCAGGGCCCGCCGCACGGTCTCGTAGTCGAGCGACTTTTGCTTGCTGGCCAGCGACACGAGCGTGAGCTGGCGTAGCTTGCGGCGCTGGACGTCGCTGAGGGCCGGCAGTGAGGCCTGCTCCGCCTCGTAGTCAGCCACGGTGCCGTAGGCCATAATCTCGAGCGCGCGAAGCGTGCCCTCAAACTCCGTGCCGCGAAGCGTTTGCACGCGGTCCAGCTCGAGGATCTCGCCGAAGACGTAGATTTGCTTGTGATTCATGACCTTTTCCAGGATCGCCATCGTGGCGCGGCCACTCGTGGTCTTGGCCAGAATCTTGAACTGCTCCACATAGTCGTTGCTCCCGCCGAACCCGGAGCTCGCGCTCGCGCTCTCGCGCGCCGCGGCCGCCTCGCCGGGCGGCGCCGCCGGGTCGACCTCCATGACTTTCGACCTCGGGGTCGTCGACGCCGTTGTCGCCGACGCCGGCGTTCCGGTCCGCGACGGAGAAGGCGGCGGCGGCGGCGGCGCGGAGGGTGGGGGGCGCGCGCACGCGCGCCGTCGCGGGGGCTCACGTGGATCCGGCGCCGGCAAGTTGCAGTCTGCCGCCTCGAAGAATATCCACGCGCTTCCCCCCGGAAGGGAGGGGAGGGGGGCACCCTGCGCGGCGCCGCGGGCTTTTTGAACCCAGCTCCATACTGCGTATCAGCGCCAGGACTCTAATTATGCGGACGGTACCCCCCTGTTCCGGGTGGTTCCGCGGGGCGCGGGCGAGGCACGGGGCGGGCCGGCAAGTGGAGAATGGCGGATAGCGAATTGTAGAGGCGGGAAGCAAAGAGAAGAATGGGGATTGCGCAGTGTAAGGCCGGCGCCCCCTCTCGTGCCTCTCGTCGGCGACAATAACGACGCCGACGGACGACGACGAGCTCCACGCGGCAGACGAACATCCGCTCGGCCGCGCGCAGGCGGCGCCCTCCCCGGCCCCGCCTCCCCACGCTCGGCGCCGCTGCCGGCCGCGCGGCGGCGGGCCGGCTCCAGGGGAGAAGAGGAGATACCTACGATACGATGGAGAAGGTCCTCTTCGTGAGCGTGGATATCGGCGCGCTCGGGATCCTCGTGGAGCCGGACGCCAGGGGCAATGCCGCCGTCGTGAAGTCGATGCTGACGCCGCTGAACGTGGAGCTGTCCCGGAAAAGTCTGGACGAGAGGTCGCCGGCGGCGCGGTCCGCGGCGAGGCTCTCGTCGCTCTCGGACGCCAGCGTGCTCAATGTCGGCGATGTGCTCTTTGCCATTAATGGCAAGCTCGTCCACGAGACGCCGCACGCAGAGGTGCTCTCGATCCTGCACATTGACGCCTTCTCCACGGAAGACATCTCTATGGTCGTACTCAGCTTTACAGACCCTTATTTATACTATCGCGAGCTCAAGGCCGGCACGCTCGAGTCGCACGCCATGGACGACGAGGCGCTTTTCGGCAAAATTCGCCGCGCCGGCGGCTGGCGAGAGTACCTGCCGACTCTACCCACGTGGTCGTACTTTACCGGAGGCGGGGCCACGGCCGGCCCACGTCAGCTCCCGCCTCGCAAGGAATCCGCGGCGCAGCAGCCCGCGCCCGGACGGCCCCCACCCGCGGCGTCCTCGGCGCCGCAGCGGCCGCCGTCAATATCCACTACGGCGGCCGCTACCGCCTCGGCGGCCGTTCGGAGCGTCGCGAGCGCCGCGGCGGCCGGCGGGGCACCGCTGACGACCCGCAAGAGTTCCGGGTCCCAGGACACGCACTGCGGCGCGGCCTACCTCAAATTTTCCGCCGGCGAGTTCGAGCAGGCGCTCCAGGTGTACTCGAGCGTGCTGGAGCGGGACCCGCTCTCGCACACCGTGCGGGTGAGCCGGTCTCTGTGCTACTTGCGACTGCACGAGCCGCGCGCGGCGCTCAAAGATGCCGAAATGTGCTGCGCGCTTAAGCCCGAGTGGCCCATGAGCTACGTGTGCAAGGGCGCCGCGCTCGACGCCATGGGCAAGCCCCTCGAAGCCTGCATCGCCTATGTGTGCGGGCTCATCGTGGACCCGAGCAACGCAGTGCTGCAGCGCCGCGTTGACGACCTCTTCGCCAAGCTGCATTGGACCTGCATCGAGCTCGATGGCGAACAGGTGGTGGGCCCCGTGGCCGCCGCGGTTTTGCAGCGCGACGAGTGGGGGCCCGATCTCCTGCTCGACCGCATTTTGCTCTTCAAGGATCGCGAGCAGTGTGCCAAAGACTTTCTCGACGCGCCCGGTGTCAGCCTCCGCCAGGAGCAACGGGACGGCATCGATGTGGTCCAGGTGCGGCTTGACACGTCGTGCAAGGCGGAAAAGCTCGATTCTTGCGAGATCTACGATCACGACGAGCTCGTCACGGTGAACGCCACGCCCGTGCACGCCCCAGACGACGTTCGCCGCCTGGTAGAGAGCGCCAACTCGGAGAGGGTCGTGCGCGTCGGCATCTTTTCAGGGGCGCGCCTTGCTGCTGCCAACCTGCTTTCTGGAAAGGCAGGGGAGCTCACGGTGAAGGCGCTCAGCGTTAAGCGCGCCACGGTCTTTAATGTATACATCGACAGCTGTGGCACCGCCGCAGCCAACGGCGTCTACGTCCCGCAAGAGACGAAGAACGGGACATACGTCTTTGAGAACGGCAACGGCTGCCTGCTCTCGCTCGAGACCGTGCGTCGCCCAAACTCCTCGGATAAAGTCTACGCCTGGATCCTCTCGCGCGGCCGTGCCATTCTGTACACGTGCGCGCTGCCCGGCGAGCGTGGCGCCGAATCCTTCCATCTCGGCGACGACAACCGCTTCGTCATCGAGATGCAAAAGCTGCACTGGCGCCGCGCCGTGGGGGCTGCGCCCCTGCCGCGCGTGCATCGCACGAGCACTGTGCCCTCGCTCTCGTACCTCACGGGCGATTCCGACAGCGACGGGGTCACCCCGCGGTCTCCAGCGGGCGACGCGCAGCCGGGCAACCCTAGTCTCGAGGACGAGTGGAACTTTGACGTCCAAATCCTTGCCATCAAGGGGTACGGCAACCGCGCGCTCAACCGCAAGGACTTCGACACGGCCATCACGTGCTACGAGCTCGTCGAGGACCAGATCGAGGCCTTCACGGCCGACGCCCAGGACTCCTCCGTGGCCGGGGACGCCTTCCTGGATGCGCTCCGCGAAACCGTGGGCCACCGCACGTCATTTTCCTCGAGGTCTGTCCAGGCTGAAGCAGACGCGGAGGACGGCAGCCGCGGCGAGCAGACCCATGGGACAGCAGCAGCAGCAGCAGCAGCGGCGACGGCGGCGGCAGCGAGCAGCAACAGCAGCGATGTCGGCAAGCTCACGCAGGCCTCGTCAGGTACGCTCGCCACGGCGCCTGCGACGCCTAGCTCGCTACAACGCATTCTCGACGACGCGCAGCAGTCCTACCGGCACGAGCTGCAGCTCGAGGCCGAGGCGGTCTACCGCGACGTCCTGCTCAAGGTGCTCATCAGCAAGGCGCAGCTATGTCTAGAGACAGGGCGCGCGCAAAAGGCGCTCGCCTACGCGGAGCGCGTTTGCACAGCGCCATCGTCGGGAGCGGCCAAGCCCATGGGGCTGTACGTGCAGGCGGTCGCTCTCGCGTCGCTCGGCCGCGTCGACGAGGCGGTCGACATCTGTACGGTCGCCCTCGAGGTGCTGTCGTCTGACCAGGTCATCGCGCAGCGCTTCGAGGGATTGCTCGCCGAGCTTCATGTACAGCAGCAGCAGCAGCGAGAAGAAAGTTCCGAGGGCAAGGCCGCTCTAGACCCTGGTGCGACCAAGATAAAAAAGCTCGGCTCCGCCTTTAGCTCTGAAGCCATCTTCCCATCGCCTGCGTCTATGGCGGCGGCGCGGCGGCGGCGCGAAGATGCCGGGGTCGCGGCACGGTTGGGTTCTGGCGGCGCGACTGGGTCTTCCACCCGGGTTGCCTCATCGGACCTTGCCGCGCAGCAGGTGCCGATCCGGGAAAAGTTCGTCGAAAGCCCCGGCGCGAGCGCCGTGGCCACGGAGGCTACACGCATCATGGGCCGCCGCATTCCGGTGGCCCAGGTCAAGGCCACTACCAGCAAGAAGGACAAGGTTCGCTCCCGGTATGTGGTCATGACCAACATGTCCATAACCATCGCGTCCAAGATGCGGCAGACGCTCCATATCAGCAAGGGTCGTCTCGTCCTGTACCGCGACGACCTCGAGGGCGTCGTGCTCGGCGCGGCACGGGACCTTGCGCACGTGTCAACTGCCGATGCGCGCTGCTTTACGCTCATTCTCAAGGATAGCGAGATCCCCGTTGTGCTCCGAGCCGCAACCTCGGCCGACGCCGCCTCGCTCGCGCGCGTCATCGCGGCCTGGAAGGCTGGCGACGTCAGTTCCTAGGCCATAGGGTAGACTCCAGTGATAATGTGATAGTCGGTAAGTCCGCCGAGGCCAGAGACTTGACACATGGACCTCAAAATGAGAGAATGTGATGTCGTCCAATCTTCGAACCTCAATCAAAGTTTGGCGACGTAGTCCAAGGCGTCCAAGGGCCTCACGCTAGTTCAAGCAGGTTGCCGGCGAATCTACTAGTTTCCTCGGTAATAAGTAAAGCCGGCGCTGACCGCGTCCCGCAAGTGCCGCAAAGGCCTTTCAAAGTGTAGTATGGCGGCCGTACAGTGAACAATGGCGGTTTGCGGCAGTGTAGCGGGGCGCGTGGTGCGGAGCCCACCAAGGCCGCCCGCGGTTCGAGCATACTCATCACGGGAGGAGCGCGCGCTCGACGCGGCCGCGGCCCAGGCTGCGCCAGCCCGCCCCCGGACGCCGCCGCCCGCGCCGTGCGACGCCCGCTCCGCTGCGCGCGCCCGGGCCGGCCTCCGCTCATTTCGCATTGGCATTCCATCCATCGGCATCCGTCCATCCGTCGCCGTCTCCGTCGAGCCCGGCGAGGCCCGCCCGCCCGCGCGGCGCGGCCGCCGCGAGGTGCGGGGAGGCGCCCGCGCGAAGAAGCGGCCCGCGGAGGGCCGCGGGGAGGAGAGGAGGAGGGAAGGGCCCGGGCCGAGGACGCGTATAAGCAGCGCGAGAAGGGTGTGCGCTACTCCGCTGCGGCGGGAACGCGTTCATTTCCAGCAAGGGCGCCAAGATGGAGGAGACCAAGAGCCCCGCGCGAGAGCCCTCGGCGGGGGGGCTGCTGAGCGGGATCCGCAAGCCCCGGCAGCTGTCGCAGATGCTGCGGATCTCGACGTCGTCGAGACCCCGGCGCGCCGTGGACAGCGACCGCGACGGGAAGCAGCACGCCGAGGATAAAGCCCAAGAGGCCAGCGACGACGGCGAGAGCGAGGTCAGCGGGAGAGACGCGGAAACTGAGCTCTCGTCCTCGCTCGGAGGCCAGGAGTCCGACTTTGACGAGGAGGAGGACGAGGAGGACCACGAGGACTACGACGAGGAGGACGACGAGGATGAACACTATCACTTTGCAGATGAGCGGGATGGCCACGCCGGAGGCGACCATGGCCTCAGACGAGGCGAAGAGGAGGAAGAGACGAAGAGGGGCCCGAAGGGATCGGGCCCGAAACGCATGGCCGGCCGCGCGCCGAGGACCTTGCAGCGGCGCGCGAGCGACGAACACACGACCGACGACGCCTTCACCTCGAGCGACTCGGACGAGCAGCGCTCCCGGCGCGTGCAACCGCAACAGCCCCACAAACGCAGCGCCGCCGGCGCGAGCCACCTCACCTTCGGGTACATGAAACCAAAGGGTGGCAAGGGCCAAGGCCGGCTGTTTGGCTCGGTGCGCACGCCGTCCACAGTGACCGCGCGATCGCGGTTCAGCAAGCTACGGCAGGGCTCGTCCGAGATAAAGCCCCCCAAATCTAAGGACCGCAAGGTCCGGCGCCAGGACTCGGGCGGCGGCGGGCGGTCTGCCAAGCCTCGCGCCGGGACTGCGGCCTCGATCAAGACGGCCCGCAGCTCGAGCGTCCTCACGACCCGGAAGACAGCTGCAGACTCCAAGTGCCTCTCGGACGACGAGCCTGTGGACATCGACGACATCGAGCTCGACCCGGCAAACTGCCACAAGTACGTAGAGCAGCTCAAGTCCGACGTCGCCCTGCAGCTGGAAATCACCAAGCTGGAGCTCCTGGCCTCGCTTGTTCCGGCGCGCGTCATTCGGCACCACATGCACCAGCAGCACTCCAAGCGTGTCTTCACCGAGACTTTTGCGGGCGCGGCGCTCTTCGCCGACATCTCCGGGTTTAGCAACCTCGCGGAGCGACTCGTCAAGGAGATCTCGCACGAGGCGTACGCCGCCGAGAACCTGAGCAGGTACATTGGGGCCTCGCTGGAGCAAATGGTCAAGACCATCTGCACGCGCGGCGGCGACGTTGTCAAGTTCGCCGGCGACGCCATTCTCGCCATCTTCCCTGCCGAGAGCTTTGACAACAGCCTCGAACAGGCCACGCTGTGCGCGTGCCAGGTGGCTCTCGAGCTGGTCGCGTACGATTTTCGCGCCGTCGACTCCGGAATCCAGCTCCGCGTTCACTGCGGCGTCGGCTGTGGCGACATCGTCGCCTACCACGTGCACGGCGTCAAGGACCGCTGGGAGTATGTAGTCACGGGCGCGCCCGTCGACCAGATCGCTGGCGCCGAGCCCGAGGCCGAGGCGGGGGAGACGGTCATCTCGGAGGAGACCCTCGCCCTCGTTGGCGAGAATATCGAGGGCGAGCAGCTTGAATCGGGTAACTTCCTGCTCCACGAAGTCTTCTTGGACGACTACAGCGAGAAGGATCTCATTTTCACGGAGATGAACAAGTTCACCATGGAGGACAAGATCCAGTACCGGAGACTGCAGCGGCTCCTGCACTGCTACGTGCCGGCGCCGGCGCTTGTTTCGATCGAGGGCGGCAACGGCATCTGGAGCGGGGAGCTCCGCGCGTGCAGCACGATGTTCTGCCGACTCATCGGACTCGAGTTCAAGGGCGACCTGGAGACGGTGCAAAGCGCCTTCGAGATCGTCCATCAGCACGTCGAAGAGTTCGAGGGCACCTTGCTGCGCTTCATTGTCGACGACAAGGGTGCCTCCGTGCTGAGCGCTTTTGGACTGCCGCCGCTCAAGCACGAGAACGACGCCGTGCGCGCTATCAAGTCGTCCCTGGCCATCCAGGACGAGCTGCGCGCCATGCAGTCGGAGCGCTCCGACTGGCACGTCGGGTGCTCGATCGGCGTCACCACGGGCGAGGTCTTTTGCGGCACAGTCGGCGGGTCGGTCCGTTGCGAGTACACGCTGCACGGCGTCAAGGTCAACCTCGCCGCGCGCCTCATGGTCGCTGCCGGCAAGAAGTCGATCTATTGCTGCGATCAGACCTACCTCGAGGCCCGCACGGTGATCAGATTCAGCCGCCCCCGCGCCATCACCGTCAAGGGCCGTCAGGGCAAGGTCAATGTATACAGGCCGAAGATGTCAAAGCTCGTGGTGAGCATCTTTGACCAGGGCGACCGCAAGAGCAACCGCCGTCAGATCGGACGCAAGTTCGAAGAGTACGAGGTGCGCCGCGTCCTGGACCACACGCTCAGGCCGACCAACCCGCAGCCGGGTCTTCTCGTGATCACAGGCGACGCCGGCATTGGCAAGACACGGCTCTGCCAGTTCGCCATCGAAAAGATCAAGACCAAGCCGTGGATCAAGCTTTTCGCCCGCGGCGACGACACCGAGTCCCACAACCGTTTCGTCATTTGGAAGTCGCTCTTCACGCAGCTTCTGCAGGCCTTTTTGGGCGACGACCAGCGCATTCACCGCATCTCGAACGAGGATCGCTTGCAACTCCTCGCCGCGCGGCTACCTACCGAGGATGTTGTCAATCTCGCGCCCGGTCCAGATATGGCCGACGGCGACGCAGAGGTCTTTGGCGAGGCCGGCTTTCCCATTGGCGAGGGCGCAAACGGGCGAGCGAGCCGTGCCCGCCGCAGCCGCGGCGGGTCGGCCGCTGACCCGGACAGCGATACCGAGAACGACGAGCAGTCCGCGACGCGCGTCACGCAGCTCAGCGACCTGTCTGCTGGCGACGACGTGCCGCCCATCGTCCGCGAGTATGCCCCGCTCCTGCGCCACATCGTGCCCGACTTTTTCGAGCTGGGCCGCGTCAAGGAAAGCGGCACCACCGGCGCCATGGACTGGGACCACAACGCCGTGCATGTGATCAAGCTAATTGTGGAGATCTTCGTCAAGGCGGTCCACGACCTCGAGTCCGCGGACCGCTTCTTTGACGTCTCGCACCGCGGTATCCGGGAGAACGACAACGTCGTGCGCATCTGCCTCATCGTGGAGAACCTGCAGTGGATCGACCAGCTTTCCATGGAAGCCCTCTACCGTCTTTCGGCGCGCTTTGAGCCGCTCGTCATTATCATGACCGCCCGCGAGAATATGTTCCCGGCCCTCCAGACGGTCGCTGGCGACACGGTCGCGGACTGGTACTCCAAGGTCCTCCTGCTGGAGCCCACCAAGACGCTCGCGCTGCGACCCCTCTACGAGGACCAGATTACCGACTGCATCAAGATGTGGACCGACACGAAAAAGGTCCCGGCGCGGCTCTCGCGCGTGGTCTTTGAAAAGTCACAAGGCCAGCCCTTCTTCGCGTATGAGCTCATCAACCTCATGCGCGAAGCCGAGATCATCCACGTGTACCCCGGCGACTCTTGCGAACTGAACCAGGACGTACAGGGCGACGATCTCGGACTGCCGAGCACGATCTCGAGCCTCATGACGAGCCGAATCGACCGTATCCCGCCTGGGCAGCAGCTCACGCTCAAGGTCTCGGCCGTCATTGGCAACGAGTTTCACATCCACGAGTTGGCGAGCGTCTTGCTGAGCTACAAGGGCGTCGACGAGGACGAGGTTCCCATCCTGGAGGACTCGCAGGACCGGCGGCGCTTGCACTCGCGCGAGGACAGCGACGACACAAGACCGCGGACCAAGTCGTCCCGGCGCAGGGCCCGTCCGAGCGGCGGCAGCGGGCGCAGCACGCGGTCCACCGGGAGCAGCGGGCCGCGCAAGCACAGCGTCCGGGGCAGCGCCGTCTCGACGGCCACGGACATGCACGGGACGATGCGGTCGATGCTGCAGGGCGTCGTGGACGACCACCCGCGACCTACGGGCGCCGGCCTGTCGTCCGCACGTTCCGCGGCGGCGGCAGGCGACCCGCGCGAGATCTCCAAGCTTTTGGACGAGAACATTGATGCCCTCGTGGAGCGTGGGTTCCTGATTCGCGAGACTTCCGCGGAGGGTGACTCCACTGTCATTCGCTTTTCGTCCATCATGCTGCGCGAGTCTGCATACGGCCTGCTTCTCTTGAGCATGCGCAAACAGCTCCACGTCAAGGTGGCAGAGTTTTACGAGGAAAAGTACGGCGACTACCTGCAGCCCGTGTACCTCGTCCTGGCGCACCACTACTTCGCGGCCGAGGTGACGGACAAGGCCATCTACTACCTGGAGATCGCCGGCAATGACTCGCTCGAGATCCATGCGATGGAGCACGTCTGGGTGTGCTTTACGCGGCTCTTGCAGCTGGTGAGTGACTCGAACTACCCGGTGAGCGAGTGGCGCCGGGTCACGTGGTACCGCAAGGTGGCCGAGGCGTACATGTACTTTGGTCGCTCCGCCGCCGCCGAGGAGACGCTCCTGGTCGGCCTGAGCTGTCTGGAGCTGAACGCTACCTCAGTCTTCCATGGCGCCGCGGACGATGAATCCACCTACAATTCGAGCAGTCGGTCGACGACCCGGTCGCGCGGTCACCTGGGCGCCGAGACGCTCGGTGCACAGTCACAGCGCGCCAAGCAGGATGGGAGCGACCCGGACAATGACGATGGTCATGGTGGTAGTGACGCGGACGCCTCGTTTGAGGACCCCCGGGAGCGCAAGAATCGCGACCAGACGCGGCGCATTTCGGGCGCGTCCGAGACGCACACCGCGCCGCTGTCCGAGGCCGAACTCTCACTGGTGGCGGCCTCGGCCGCGGGCGCCAACCCGGGCGCCTCGGTGGGTCTTGGACCTGTGCCGGCGCCGCCCTCGACGGCTTCCGGGGCGTCGGCCGGTGTGGCGACGCCGCCCTCGTCGGCGCATAAGGCAAGCATCGGCGGTGGCGGTGGCGGCGGCGGCTCGCAGGAGCGACGCATCCTCGTGTCACGAGGCACGTCTTCGTACTCTTCGGACCCGAACGACTCTGGCCTCTCGCTAGCGCGCGCGGAACTGACGGGTGGCGGGACTTTGGACCAGCGCATGGGCGTGGGCGGGGCGGGGCAGACGGAAGCGGGCAGCATGCAAGGGACGCTCAACCGCGGCGCGTACCATACAAAGTTCGTGCGCACACAGCAGACGAGTGGCTTGAGGCGCGGTATGCGCATCGGCGTGACGCCGCGCGTCCCGCTCGAGGGCTCGGGGCCGGGCGGCGAGCGGCTCGAGCACTTTCTCGATATCCTCAAGTTGGAGCCGGGCTCTCTCAAGAGCGAGCCCGGCCGCCGCGGCTTCCTTCGCAACGTCCTCATGGAGCGGTCGCGGCGCAAGCAGCTCAAGCAGCATCAGTCCTTTGTGCAGGGTGTGCGGGCAAAGTACAGCCGCGTCGAGGACCTTCCGGCCTTTCGCGAGATTGAGGCGGACGACTTTAACAACGTGGAGATCTTCCTCGAGGCCTCAAAGATCTACGAGCTCCTGGCCTCGCTCATCATCGACCAAAAGGAGAGGGTGGCCATGGAAAGGCGCTTTAACGCCCTGACTCTGGCCAAGGCCGCCTACAAGTGCTCCCTGAAACGGCCTGAGCAGGCTGTGGAGCGCCGATACAACTCGGCGCGCGCCATGAACCTCGTCCTGGATCTCAACGACCACAAGATCGAGAACCGGGCGCTGGACCCGCGCGCCGCCTCGGTGGACCAGCTGGCGAGCTGCTATGCCTCCCAGGCGCTCTTTTTCGGGAGCATGCGATTCCGGGGGTGGGCGCGCGCTCTGAGTCACGAGTATGCGCAGGAGGCGAAGCGACTGTACCCGGACGTACGGAACAGCAGTCTGAAGGGGTCGATTGCGTTGGCAATGGGCGAGTACGCGCTGCTGGAGGGCGACTTTGCGAAGGCGTCTTTCCATCTCGAGCGCGCGACGTGGATCTTTTCGTTCCTGAGCTTCCAAAAGGAAAAGCTCTCGAGCCTCGAGATGCAGATCGTGCAAAACATCTTTTCTGGCCGCGACTCGCTGACGCTCCACAAGCTTGGGCGCAAGCTATACAGCGACGGCGTCGGTATGCAGTGCGTGCACACGCTCGCGAGCTACACGGAGCTCTTGTACTCTTCGTACAAGCACAGCATGGTGATGCTCGAGCCGGTGTTTGGCAGCTCGCCCGAGTTCCTGCTCTACCTTAGCGAGGACGAGGACAGCCTGCGCTGCCGCACGGACCTGCAGGATATTTGCTACACGATCGCCGAGCAGCTCGCGCTTGCCAACGATATCTCCGGGTCTTGCGACGCGCTCGTGGTCCTGGCGCTGCTCATGCAGCGTTACTACAATCTACCCAGGCTCGCCATCGTGGTGGCGCGCATCGCCGCTAGCCTCGCTGCGGAGCACATGGAAGTGCAGAACCTCTCGATCACCAACTTCCCCGCGCTCGTGGCTATTTTCGAGGTCTTTGCCGAAAGCTTTTACGGGTTTCACGACATTGACTGGAACGAGGACGGACAGTTCTCGGCGAATGCGGTGGCTCAGCCCCGCTTTGGCAAGGCCATCTGCGGGACTCTCGAGAGCCGCGGCAAGTCCACGTCGGCGTCGCCGCGGCGATCGACCCTCGACCATGTGGCGGGTGGTGGGGCGAACGGCCTTGCGGACGACCTCCAGTCCCTTGCCACCTCGAAGCGGTCGCTCGTACCGGATGCGGCGAACAAATCCTTCAACTCTGATCTGGCTGGCATCGTCTTGTACGGCATCGACGACGGTCTTTTGGCGCGCATCGACCCGCACGACTTCTCGGAGACTCACCAATTGAAGCGCCTCGATCCTCAATGGATTCGCGTCGGCTCGCTGCGCACAGCGCGCAAGCAGTCGATCGGCCCGCTGCAGCAGCTCCTCGACGTGGTGACTAACTACGCTGATATCCACGAGATTTGCCAGCCAAGCGCCACGTACTGCCATGCCATCTTCACCGCCGTCAAGAATGGCAAGCACACGCCACGCTCGCTCACGCTCCTGGAAAAGGCGGCCGAGCAAGCGCGCGACCAGCGGCAGCACCGTCTCAAGCTTACTGCCCTCCTTGAGTTTGCGCTTGCGAAGCGCAAAGACAAGGTGCTCGACCAGCTGGAAGAAAAGTTCACCGCGCTGAGGTCAATGTACCATGTGCGCAAGATCGCCTGGTTCAAGTCGACGGCGGCTGGGTCCAAGTAATAACATTATGTACCACTACAGTTCATACTAATCATCTTTTCTGGCCGGCCACGACCGCAATGCGTGCGTGGCCGCCGTGTGTTGTACATCCGTTCTGAGGCTGCCCCAACAGCGCAGCGCCCGTTCGGTGCGGCGCTTTTCTAGCCGCGGTGCGAAGAGTGATCTTTGGCTATCAGATCGAGGCGTCCACGGATCTGCTGCAGTTGGGCTGCAGCAGCGCGAGGCATTCAGGTTGTGGCCACCATAGGCAGACGTCCGACTTCCTTGGCGCCGGCTGCTTCTTTATGGGCAGCTACGGAAGCAGACTTTCGCTTGAGGCTGCGGGAGCCGGCCTTTGGAGGATCGCGTCGGCGCGCCATGACTTTGCGCACGCCCGAAGACATAACATAGGCCTTTGAGCCGCGGTTAAGCTTGACGTCCTGGCAAAAGCACAAGAGGATGGTCTCCACGGCGACCTCGTATACTTGCATGAAGCCATTCGCGACCCAAAAGGCTGCGAGAGCGGTGAGGACGACCGAAAGCACGACGGAGTTGATGGCATGATCCCCGCCCTCGGCAAATGCGGCGTCGCGCTCGAGCCAAAGGTACTCGAGAATAGCACATGCAGAGACGATGACCAGAATGGAAAGCGAAGACACGAGGGTGTTGACGAGACTGACGGCGGCCACGCGGCCTAGGTTTTGCATTAGCACGCCGACAGCACGCTCCGCCCCGGAGCAAAAGGAACAGCCGTGCATCCCCACCATAATGTAGGCATTCGTGGTGACGTATTTGAGGAGCCATTTGGTGCACCAGAGACAGCTACCCAAAGCGCAGAGGATGTACTGCACGATGACGTTGCGCTCTTCGAGCTTCTTCCCCTGCCTGACAATGTACCAGATCACGAGCCTAATGAATTGCATTGTCGCGATGAGAAGTGCCCCAAAGCAGATCGTGCCGAAGTGGTACCTGAGCACGGACGTGTAGGATCGCATCGCCGAAATGCGAGCGTCTTCGCCGCCGTGGTCGCTCGCAGTATCTGGGGTGTAGTCCGCGCCGCCCCTCCAGTACCACCTGGAGACGGAGGTCGATATGGTGAGCGTCCCGACGCCTGAAATGACGTAAAAGGTCCAGAGACAACCGAAGATGTGGTAGAGCACCATGCCCGGCAGGCCCGGGACGCCGACGACCGTCTGCAGCGCCACATTGAGCGCAGACGTGAGGTTGACACTCGCGAGATCGCGCGTCACTTGGGCAGCGACGATTGGGTTGTGCTCGGCGTGCAAGAGAAGGGCGCGATGGTGCTCGTCCGCAGAGACGGAAGAAGCGTTGCCCGAGGTCGCTGCCGCTTGAAAGGTGCTGGTTTGGTTGAGAACACCCTCGGCGATGCCGTCGATGGTGAGATTCTCGATCTCCGTCGCGCCGGCCGTGACAATGTACCCAAAGACGCCGACGGCGTAAATGCCAAGGACAAAGATGCAGAGCGAGGTGAAGAACGGCACAAAGAGGATGGTCGCGATGCTCTCGGTGGCGCGCGAGGCCTCGATAAGGATCTTGACGGCGAGCTTGAGCCTGTGCCACATGGCGACGATGAAGAGGAAGTAGACGCACTCCAGGATCGCGAGAATGATGCCCATAGCGTTCCATAACCGAGTTTGCGTTTCATTGGCCGAAAGGATGGAGGCGAGGACGAAATTGGCGTCAGTAGCGTCGGAAATGGTGTCGACGGCTTCGGAGAGCTTGCCCGCCTTGGCAAAGCAAACGAGAACGATGCCGGTGAGCCCAACAAAGGACAGGAAGATCATGAGCCACACGAAGATCCCGACAAAGTGTTTGAGGATGTGGAGCCAGAGGACGCCGAAGAGACAGGCGCCAAGGACGCCGATGAGCAGAATAGTCCACCAGGTTTCCCGGATGTCGCCAATGTTGCGTGATATAGTCTGGGTCCAGGTTCCGAGCTGAGCGGCAACAATGTCGACGGCGCCAGCGCGCGGGTCCACGATGGAGTAGGTCACCGACCGCTCGAGCTCGTAGATGCAGCGGTCGTTCTTGATACAGGACTTGCCGGAACGCGCGCGGCAGGCCTCGGGGTCGCACTCGGTCGTGGGCAAGATCTCTAGATCGGCCTCGTCCGGGCAGACGCGAGCGGGCATGCGCCGCGCGCGTTTCTCGTCCTGGAAAGCTGGCTCGTAACATGAGTACGAGGAGGTCTCATTCAGGGCCTCGGTGCCGACGCATCGGAAGAACACGTTGGTCTGGGGCTGAGCCACGTACCAGCACCCCTGCATGAATTGCAGACAGGGCTCCTCGAGGGCGTCCAGACCGTAGTTGTTGAGCGCGCCGCGGCTGGCGGCGTTCATCTCTGCTGCACAGGACTGCAGCACGCTCTGGCGCTCGGCGTCGCTGGCCACGGCATCGGCAAGCGACTTTTCTACATCGTAGGTGCAAACGTACGAGCCTGGATCGGGGCAGCTCGAGACGCAAATGCCGTAGAGGTTTAGAGCCGAGGTGACGAGGCTCGCGGCGTCGTCCGGGTTGTAGCCCTGGAGGATGGCGTCAAAGCCTACGCGCGGGTAGAAGATGCTGGCGCCGCAGCTCTCGCCGTCGTTGACGCAGGTACCGCAAGTCTGGCCGAGGTAGTCCGTGGCGAAGACGAGTCTGCGCGCGTCGCCGGTGGCGAAGCCCACGATCGCCACGAGCAGCATGCCAGCCCAGAAGACGACGAAGAGCGGGATGAACCCGCAGTCCGTGCACTTTTTGCTGCGAACGGGCCTCTCGCTGCGCGCCGAGTCCGCGCGCGGCATGATGGCCTCCACTTTGTTGGGGCCCGCGCGCGCCATTCGCGAGCGCGGTCGCGTGGGCGCGTTTGTTTTCTGCAATTTGCGCGTGGCTCGGCAAGGTAGTTCGTGAGATGGCCGTTACGATGAAACTCGGCCCAGAACTCGGAACTTCAACTCGGACTCCGTCGGACTCTCGGAGTCCGAACCCCCCGAGAATTCACTGTGCAAGGCCACGGCAAAGAGATGCAAAAAGGGCCCTTGGAAGCCTGCTTCGCTGCGTCCCAGGCGTCGTACGGGCGCGTACGACTAAATGCAGATGAAATAGCTGATCGTTCTGCGGGATCGCGGCCGGGGCCGACTCCACCTTCGACGCCCTCTTCTTTACGTTTGTACAAAAGGCTCTCGTGCTTTCCCGCTTGGTCGCTGTTCACCCTCTTGTACCCGGCCTGACTCGCTTCGGCGAAGTGCCCAGATCTTCTAGCTGTCGCCTGAGCGGATTTTTATTTGCGAGGTCTTAACTCTCTTGAAGGAGGCCGTGCTCTCCTGGAACGTAATCAATTGGCTTACTTTGGACGAGGACCTGCGCACAAACTTTGCCAGCCATGTCAGGGTCCGAGGACTGCCCAATTGGGTGCCATCCCCGAGGCCGAATTGGCATCTCCGATTTCAGCAGGTCCGAGCGAATGTTGAGACTCATTCTATAGGGATGTGCAAGTTGAATGATACGGCGGCGACCGAAGGGTTTTAGTGCGTGCTAGCCTATTCTGGTGAGATCTAGAGCTTGGCCTTGGCGATCTCCTCGTCGTACATTTTGAAGGCGTGGGCGGCGAGCAGTCCCATGCTGGGCGTGGCCTTGCCGACCGTCTCAGCGAAGGTAGACGAGGCCTGGCCGGTGGCGAAGCGAGCGGCAATGCCCTGGAGAATGACGGCGGTCTTCCACCAGTAAAAGGCAACGTAGTACCAGGCGCGCTTGACCTCGAGCGACGCGTCAAGTACGGGGCGGCGAAAGGAGCAGTAGTGCTTGAGAAGCTCGGCGCGCGAGGGGAGCCCGAGCTCGGCGGCCTCATCCACGGATACGGTGCGCATGATGGCGAGAATGCCCTTGGCCCCGTCGCTGGTCATGGTCTTGGGGTCGGGCGCGTAGAGCGGTCCCATGCAGTTGCCGATATCGGCGCCGTAGTGACCAAGGGTGGAGAGCTCCCAGTCGATGACGGCGATGACGCGGGGCTCGGTGGGATGGAAGATGACGTTGTCCATTTTGTAGTCGCCGTGGCAGATGGAGACGGTGTCCTCGGGGCGATCGCGGGCGATGCGCTGGCCGAGCTCGGCGAACTGGGGGATCTTGGGCACCTTTTCCTGGTCAACGGCCTCCTGGGCCTGGGAGACCTTGGAGAGCGAGTTGACCTGGCGCTCAAAGTACCCGCTGCCGGAGCGGGCGTAGTCGGCGAGGCCGACGGCCTTGTAGTCGACATTGTGAATCTTGGCGAGGGCCTCGAGGAGGGCCTTCCAGCAGGCGGCGCGCTCCTCGCGGGGCAGCTCGGCCAGCGAGGCGTCCTTGAAGATGCGGCCCTCGCAGAACTCCATAATGTAGAAAGGCTTGCCGATGATGCTCTCGTCCATGCAGAGATGGTACATTTCTGGGACCGGGACCTCGGTGCTGTTGAGGGCCTTCATCATCCTGTACTCGCGGTCGATGCGGTGCGCGGTCTTGCTGATGATGGACCCGGGGGGCTGCTTGCGCAGGACGAATGCCCTGCCCTTGCCGCCGTCGCAGCGCATGAGGTAGGTGGGGTTGCTCTGGCCGTGGCCGAACTGTTTCACCGAGAGCGGGGCCTTGAACCACTCCTTGACGCCCTCCTGGGCGCCCAGGTAGCTCGTCAGCTTGTCCACGTCCATGACGTGCTGCGACCGCACCTCGGTCACGTCCTCCGCCGTGCTCGCCATCTTATCTTCTCGCGAGTCTGGCCCGCGGCGGACGGAATGGAAGGAAGGCTCGCGCCTCGGGCAGGCGCTCTGCGCAGCGTCGAGGTCGCTGGCGTCGCGCGGGGCGGACCTTTGCTTTGCTTTGCTTTGCTTTGCTTTGCTTTGCTTTGCTTTGCTTTGCTGCTTTGCGTCTCGCGTGTCTGTCAATCGGGGTGCTCGACCAAGGTGAGTCCGTCTCGGCCGGCCTCCTCGGACCGACCAAACCAGACTTCACATGTCAATCAAAGTCACTTCATGGATCGAACAATCTGGCTGATCAATCGATCAATCACATCGATCAACCAACTGGCCCGCGGCGCGTCTCCGGGTCTCCAGGTTATTGTTGTTGTTGTTGTTGCTGCTGCTGCTGTTGCTGGCCTTTATGGGTACTAGTACGGACTGGCGGCCTCAAAGGACCTTCAAAAGACCTTCTCATGTGATGAAGAGGCGCGTTCCGATCATCGCCGGAGACCCCCCGTCTGACTGTCCTTGTACGTACCCGTACTACTACGTTGTAAAAGACTGACGAGAATGCATGCCATCAACGCTGAGGACATTCGGCGGCGCATGACGCGGCGCTGCTGCCGATACTGCTGCCAACGACGCGATGGGCACTGCCAATCGGAGTCGATCGACAGGACTCGAGATGGCCCAAGTTGAAGAGCTGATCAGACCATTATCGTACGTACGTACGTACGTAGGCCACACGTAGATGCATACCATTGTCGCTCTAGGCTAGGCTAGGCCTAGAACGAGGGCCGTGATGATCGCCGTGAGCGCAGCAGCTGCGCGCCAAGGCCAGACGTCCTGAGCGAGCGAGCGAGCGAGCGCATTCGCTCCGAGAAGTTCGGCCTCCGTCTGGATCTTCTTCGAGCTCAAGTTGGTTCAAGTTCAACTTGCGCAACTTGAACGCAAACATCGAGAGGCGACACCGCGCGCGTGCAGCGCAGAACCGGCGGGCGCCCCACGCGCCGGCGGGGACCATGGCCAGGCGCGCGCACGTGGCCGTGCTGGGCGAGTAAGTTGCGCCGCGCTGCGCCGGGGGCAGAGCCAGGAGAGGAGCACTGACGCCGGGCGGCGACGCGGGCCCCGGCCGACCGCGACCACAACGACTCCAGCGCCTTCGTGGACATTTTCCTGCCGGTGGGCGGCGGCAAGCTGCCCTTCTGGGGCGGCGACGTCCTGCTCGAGGGCGGCGTGGGGCTCAAACCGGGCGGGTCCGCGTCCAACACGGCGTCACATCTCGCAAAGCTGGCGCAGGACCCGGACGACCACGAGCTCGAGGTGAGCCTGCACACGGCGCTGGGCAGCGACGAATGGGCCGCCATGATCGAGAAACACCACGCCGCCACGGGCGTGGAGCTCGTGGCGACTCGACTCGCCGAGGCACCGACCGGGGTCTGCGTGGTCTTGAGCGGCAACGAGGACCGCGCCTTCATGACCCAGGCTGGGACCATGGCGGCGCTTACGAGCGAGATGCTTGACATGGAAAAGCTCCAGCGCGCCAAGCACCTCCACATCGGAGGCTTCTTCTCGGTCCCGAGACTTCAGGCGGGGCTGGCCGCCCTCGTGCGCGAGCTGCGGGCGGCGCGGCCAGAGCTCACCGTGTCTCTCGATACCAACTACGACGCGTCAGGGACCTGGGGCCGCGGCAGCCCAGGGCACCTCGGGGACCTCTTGCGGGAGGTGGACGTGTTCCTGCCCAACGAGACGGAGGCGTGCGCCATTGCAGAGACGCAGGACGTCCGTGAGGCGGCCAGGCGGCTCAGCGAACGTCTGCGGGCGCCGCTGGGCGCCGCGATCGTAACCCACGGCGCCGAGGGCTGCGTGGTCGCCTGTCGGTCCCTAGAAGGCGACGACGCCCGCACGACGGTGGCGGAGGTGCGTGCTCCTAGGGTGGAGCGCGTCGTGGACGCAACGGGCGCCGGCGACGCCTTCAACGCCGCATTTCTGCATGCTTGGATCCGTGGGGCCTCCCTCGAGGACGCCGCGCGCCAAGGGGTCGTGGGAGGCGCCGTCGCCGTCTCGCACGAGGGGGCCTGCGACACGCTCCTCACGGGCGCTCTTTTGGCGCAATTCGCAAGCGCGTCCGCCGAAACCGATGCGCGCGAAGACGCAGCGGACGACGCCCCGAAGTAGTAGGGCAAGCCACCGCGGACACGCAAGGGCGAGTCTGTACACAAGAAGCAGAAGCAGAAGCAGTATAGCAAGGGAGCTAGACGAGCAGCAGAGCGGCAAGACTTTAGGTTGTAGCTTACTCTTTAAAGGTGTTCCTTGGGCCGCCGGGGCGCGATCGTCGCGGTGCGCCGGCTGCGAAGCTGATGGTGCACGGAGAGGCCGCTGTGCGGGTCCTCGAGATCATTCGCACGATGTTCGCGCGAGCGTAGCTTGGCTTGGCTTATTCGTGCTTGTGCTTCCACTCGAGCAGGGCGTGGAGGTGCTCCGGGTCGAGGTTGTGGTTCTCCGGGAGGATGGAGACGAGGGCCTTGAGCTCCTTGGCGAGGAGCTTCTCCGAGAACATCTTCTTGGTCTCCTCCTCGAGGTGGCGAAAGTACTGCTCCTCGACGGCCTTGCCCTTCTTGCTGAAGCTCGTGCCCTCCGTGGACATGGCGCGGGACGCCACGAGCGCGCGGGGCGCGGGGGCGCGCGCGAGGCCGGCGCGGGCCGCGGTGGAGAGGGCGCGCTGCATGGTGGCGGGTGCTGTTGCTGCTGCTGTCGGGCGGGGGGGTCGGGGTTAGGCGATAGATGGCGGTCTGGCGAACGAACGAAGCGAAGGATAATGAGGCGGCTGCTTCTGCTAGAGACTCTATGATCGATCACGAGGGTGAATATGATAGCAATAGCAAACTGACACGTGACGCCGCAGCAGTGGACTTTGGCGAGGCCCACTACGCACTCGAAGAGCGATCTCGAAGAATACAACAGCGAGGAGGCACCGTGGTCGGAGACTCGGACGTCTGTCCTGCGGACGCTTATTCCAGTGCAGTCGTGCAGGCAGAGGAGCTGTCAGTCGGTGAAACTAGAATCCCCGAGAGCGGCCCGCGGAAGCCTTCGGAAAAACTTCGAGAACTTTCCCGTCCGTCCTGAAAGCTGGAAAGCGACGCTCGCCACCGTGACGTACTGCAAGACCCGACGACCTGGCAACGACGCCCAGTGACCCCATGGTGATCAGGCGGCGACCTCTTGAACTGCATGTGGGTCTAGATGTACAGAAACGTACAATCGAACGTACCAGTACGTAGTACGTACGTAGTACCATGGAAAGCTAAATCGGTCTGAGCCAGAAAAGTGCGGCGCTAGGAATCCGTCCAAGAGCCCGGCCTTCGTTGCAACTTCGTTGCAGCAGTCATTGGATCGTTGATTCGTGCTGTCTCATTGCTACAAGTTACGAACCTACGACGTTCTAGCTAGGCTACTCGTTATTATGCCTCGGGAAGGTGCTTCACGAGAAGGTCGCGCATCACCTCGGCCTTTACGTTGCCGCCGCAAATGACAATGGCCACGGTCTTGTCGGCAAAACGAGACGCGAGCTTGCGGCAAGCGGCAATACCGAGGCCGGCGCTCCCCTCGATGGCCTTGTGGTGGTGCGTGAGCATATCCACGACGGCGGCGCCGATCTCGTCCTCCGAAAGTTCGACCCACTCGTCTACGAGACGCTGGCAGAGGGGAAAGGTAATGCTGTCCGTCTCGACGGCGCCGGCCGTGCCCTCGGACAGAGTCACGCCGCCGTTCTCCTTGTAGTTGTCCACGTCGACGAAGGCGCCCGCCCGGACGCAGTGCGCCATGTGGGCATCGTTGATGGGCGAGCAGCCGATGACCTTGGTACCCGGAGACCGCGCCTTGATCCAGGCGGCGATACCGCTGATGAGACCACCGCCGCCGACGGGGACGAAAACGGCGTCCGGGGCCTCGGGAAGCTGCTCGAGCAGCTCACAGGCGATCGTGCCCTGGCCGGCCATAACCTGGAGGTCATTGTAAGGGCTCACGTAGAACTTGCCGTTTTCCTTCGCGTCCCGCAGGGCCTCGAGCTCCGCGAGGAGGCAGTCCTCCCCGTGGAAACGAACGGGGGCGCCCATGGCCTTGAGCAGGTCCACCTTGGCCTTGCTCGCGGTCTCGGGCAGGACAATCTCGTACGCAAAGTCCTCGCCGGTCTCGCGGCGGACAATATCGCAGGCGTTCGCCATGGCCAGCGCGTGGTTCCCCGTGGAGGCTGTG
>KQ758850.1:7363890-7374634 GCA_001462505.1 Aurantiochytrium sp. T66
ATCGAGGTTCGAAGATCTATCTTAGCGACGCAGGCACGCCGCCGCGCGGAACTTGCAGGATCTCGAGCATGCGCCGCCCGCGAGGATCCGACGACGCTGGGCGGCGCGCTGAGAACGCAGCGGCGCGGCTCGTGCGGCCGAGCGTCGACCGCTTGAGACTTGGGGCCGAGGAGGAGACGCTGGCGCAGCTCGAGGCCCTCGGCGACGACGAGGATCTCCGCGTACTCTCGCTCAGTGGCACGCAGCGCGAGGGCAAGTCCACGCTGCTCAACCTGCTCTTCGATGGCCGTCTCGACGCCGGCGCAGGCGCGGGAAGCGGCTTCCGGGCCGGGCATGCCATGGACCCGGAAACAGCGGGGCTTTGGATTAGGCTACGTCAACACCCGGAGAACGGCGGCGGCTGGCTCGCCTTGCTCGACACCGAAGGACTTGACAGCCCGCACGTGCCGCAGTTCTACAATTGGTGTCTGGCGGCCCTCGCCTATCTCGTCAGCGACTGCTTCTTGTACCAGTCGCGGGGCAACATTGACGCCCGCAACGTGGACCGCCTCGACGTGATTCTGCGCGTCGCGGAACAGCTTTCACAGCACCATGGCGCCCATTGCAGGACAAGCGGCGCGCAGCAGACTTCCGGCTATGAGAAACCTTCCTTCGTGTGGATTCTGCGGGACCATCACCTCACCATGAAACACGCGCCACGGGAGGAGATGACCAACAAGCTTAGTGAGGTCGCGCTCCGGTCTCTGAAGCGCTGCTTCGGTGAACGGTACGACTGCTTCCCACTCCCGGCGCCCCACGCCCGACCTGGAGACCTGACCGGCCTTGGTCTCGAGGACCTCGAGCCGTCATTCCAAGCTGCCTTTGCGGCGCTTCGGCAGCGCGTGCACGAGCTCCTACGTCCCGGGGTTTGTCGCGGGGGGCGCAAAATGACGGGCCCGCTTCTCGCTGGCCTCGTGAGAGCGTATTGCGGGGCCGTGGGGCAGCGCGTTGGCGCGCTGCGCGAAATCGAAGACATGCCCACACAGGCCCAAATGCTCACAACTCTTGCTGCAGAACGGTCGGCACGCGCTGGCCTCGCGACGTATGACAGCTCCATGACAGCTGCCGAGATGGATCTGACAACGCTCGGCATCGTGCACGGACGGGCGCTTGCGGCGGCTCGCGACGCATTTGCAGAAGCCATGCTCGGCGACGCCGACGAGCCCGAGAACCGCCTGGCGGCCGCCAGGATGGAAGACGCCATCGCCCACTATGAAAAGGTCCTCATTGTGCAGGACGGCGCCGTTATCGAGCAGCAGCGAATCACGGGCGGGAAACTGGGCGAAATCGCGGCAAGACTCCAGCGCGCTACGCGACGCGCCAGCAACGACTCGCGCGAGGCCTGCGCACGGGTTTTTGCGCCGACGGCAAAGTTTGCAGACGTTCAAGCAGTGGACGCGGCGTGGGCCACGCTTCGCGAACAATTCGGCGGAGAAGCTCTCACCAAGGATGTGCAGTGCGCACTGAGGTTTACCGAAGCTCGCATGACGGCGCGTGTCGAGGAGACGGTCCGCGCACTGCGCGCGGATCTGGCTCTCCTGCAGGAAACGGTCCGAGCGGAGGTCTCGAGCTCGGGGGAGACCGCCCTCGTGGAATTCGGTCAGCTGCGCATGGAGGTACAGTCGATCAGCTCGGACGCGCTCGAGGTGTCCCAGGCGCAGTCGGTGGCGCTGTCGTCGCTTCGCGAAAGCATGGGGGCGCTTTCTGCGGGATTGGAGACTGCACGCGATGAATTGCACAGCTGGCAGGCGCTCACCGTGTCGAGGCGCGAGCTCGAGTCTGCTGGCTCGCGTGTGCAGGCGCGACTGGGCCGCGTTGATGCCCGCCAACGCATGATTGAAGAAGCGACCATGCGCAAGGCCCGCGAGATGGAGTCCCTCCTCGAGACGCACATGGCTGGACTGCGCGAGACGCTGACCAAGAAAGACCAAGAGCTCGCACGACTGTGGGATGCAATCGGCGATATTAGCTGCAACATCTCCGAGATCCACGACCACCTGACGTCGTGAGCAGCGAGCGAGATAGCGAATGGGGCCGGCAGCACGGAAGGCCTTGCCATCTTGCTCAAGACAAATCAGCGGACTTCTTGTGCCCCGCGCATGCAAGTCGGAGTCTGTACTGCCGAGTCGGGTGATCTACTTTGGGCAAAAGCGTGAGATTACAAAGGATGAGGGAGAGAGCTGCGGATCATCGCGCGCCGCTTCCAGGACGGCGTCGCGGAGGCAACGATGAGGCGGACGCAAAGGAAAGTGGCAAAGCCCCCGCCGAGACTGCGGACCCGGCACGAGAGATTGAGGCCGAAGCATTTTGTCCCGGAAACGACTGTGCAGGGGTAGGCTTGCGCCGGCATGCCTGGTTGAAGTCAAGCCGCGTGAGGACGTCCTCAAGATGCTTGGCGCCGCCCAGCGAGGCGCGTTGCGAGAGCATGATGAGGAGAAAGCGGCTGGCCCGCTGGAATTTGGCATGGACGCCTGTGATGGACTTCCACAGCCCTTGCGCGTGCATCTCCTCTTGTTCCGGCGTGGCCCCAGCATCTTCTGAGCCACTGCCGCTCCCGCGCCAGAGCGCAATGACCAGCACGCGAAAGCGCAACGAGCATTCGAGCATCTCATCCACGGCCTCGCGGACCCGCGTTGCAGCATGTGGCGAGTCGGGCGCGATCATGCACTGGACGCAGACGCGCCGAAGGTAGGCGCGATGCAATTCATATACATGATCGATGCGCGTGGCTTGGCGAGCCTCTGCGACGAAGCGCGTCCAGGAGACGTCGGCCAACCTGTGCACCACAAAGGCGTGCAGGTTCGACACAAAGTGTAGGTGCTCTACGAGCATGAGATTGATCCTGTGCATCCTTGCGGAGTTCGCTCCGGCGTTTCGACTTGTAGCGCGAGTCTTGGCAGCGCCGCCGGCTGGTTCGCCCAGCGTCGCAGCGGCGCCTTCCTTGCGACGCGAAAGCGTGTCTCTTCGGAGGTTGTGCTGTAGCCTGCAGAGAACGAGCGCAGTGCGCTTGATGACGAGGAGAAAGTTGAAGATGGCGCTGTACATGTCGAGCGCTTCGTCGTCGACGATGGCGTCGAGCGGCGGCTGGACATCGAAGGCAAGCTTGACTCCGGCGAGCGCGCGGACGCCATAGGACTTGAATCGATCCGATACAGGGGCACTGTGAAAGTCGACCCGGATGCGGTCCAGCGACGACTGCCCAAGGTGGTCCTCGAGGTCGGCGTGCAAGAGCCTCGTAAGCAAGGCACTGCGCTGCTCATCGTCGATTTCGTGCTTGTTTGCACCGAAACGGGCCGCCGAGGCTCCGCCAACTGCGTGCGGCGCGAGGTAGCCCCGGGGGACGCGCGTGTCCTCGGTGAACTCTTTCCAGTAAGCCTTGATGGCGCACGCAACGCGGTCATCCTCTGGTAAGAGGTCGCGGTCTGCTGCGGCGAAAACGTCGCGAAGGAAGACTTGCAGAGAGAGCTCGTTCTGCATGAAGAAAACGCCGCGCAGTTCGGAAAGCCGGGTGAGGGCGCAATGCTCGTCCATGACCTCGCGCATGACGGTCTTGCCAACGATGGAGCCCAGCTCGTTGAGCGGAGCAAAGAGGTCGTCGGTCAGAAGCGCGACGGCGGGATGCGTTTCATCATCCGTGATGCCAGCCCTCCAGGGTGCGCTCGACGTCTCGGCAGATCGCAGGTCTACTGCTGCGTCCAGTGACTCGTGCAAGCGAAGGGCGCGCAGGCCTATGTCGGCAGGCCAGGGCGGCCAGCCCGCGTGCCGCGAGCCGTCCTGAGCCGCCAGGCGACGGAGCATTTCGACTGCGTCGCACAGCACGTAGACGCGCTCGTACATGGGCTGCCAGGCGCGTGGGGCCGGGTGCAGCAGCACGTTGCCGACGCCTTGGCCAAGCCCTCCTCCGCTGACAGGTTCGTTGACGCTCACAAAGAACTCGCGAAAGTGGTCCCTCAGCCGACCCTCGTAGAGGAATCGTCCAAGGATCTCGACCTGGGCTGCCATACCCGCCCGGAAGATTTGATTCGCCAGACCGTGCGAAGGGCCCGACGCACCTCCGTGCATGATGTGATCGTCAAGCGCGGCGGCAAAGAGGGCGTCGAGAAGGTTCTTGGACGCCTTGCGGGCGTCTTGATCGGCCGTGGAGGCCTCGGCTAGAGCGTCGTCCGCATCGTCGAGTTCGCGCCAGCTTGGCCGTGTCCGCGAGAGTGTGAGGGTGGCCTCCCAGAGGACCTCGGCCTGGCGCACGATTGGTGCCGCGTCCTGCGAAACACTCAGAAGAGTCGGAGCGGCCTTGGGCAAGCTGGGGGAGTTTGCGGCGAGCTCTTGGGAAATGCCGCCGCGCTGGACAGCAACCTCGAGCGCAACGATTCGGTCCCGAATGGCTTCATCGATGTGCGCGCGAATAAAGGCCGCGGTGCGCTGGAAGGTCATAGGCAGAGTGGCCCGGTTCTTGAAGAGCAAGAGAGAGCAAACTGTCCGCGACTCTTGCAGCTGGTCAGCGGCGCGGAGGAGAGGCGCGAGCTGATGCTCGAGAGCCTGGCGCGAAGTATGCGCCAACGAAACGGCCTCGCAGAGGCGAAATTTGGACGCGGGTCGGCGAGAGTCCTCTCGCGCGGTATGCAACGACTGATCTGCCGCTGACGACGCAAGTATGACGAGACCGCTCGTTGGAATCCCCTGAAGCGCGAGCAGGATCGCACGGCATAGCTCTGCCTCGTGGACAATACGATCCCGGCCGCCCGGCACAAGCGCCTCGGCGCCTTCGCTTGCTAGGTCTTCCCTACTCTTGAATCTACGAACGCACGCTTCGTAGCAGCGCGCGTTGAAGTGCTTGGGCGCAGTGCGGACCGGGCCGTGCTCGTCTACGAGTAGGTCCTGGTTCCGGGCCCTCTGGATCTGCTCTTGCAGAGTCCCTGGAGGCGATGCTTTACGCAGCGCAAGCCAGACGTCATCGCGTCCATCCTTCTCTTGATCGATCTGCTCTCCGGTCGCAAACCCGGCGGTGACCGTCATGGCAACCTCCTCCGTGTCGGCGTCTTCTGCCACGGAGGCCGTCGGCGATGCGGCGGGGGAGGGTGCGGGAGAAGACAAAAAGACCGCGGAGCCGCCGTCATCGGAGGCGAGGTCCGAGAGTTTGGATGAGGATGAGAAAGTCTCGTCGAGCCAGTCCTGGCCGACGAGATCGTCGGGAAGGTCCTGAAGCTCGCGGAGAAGGGCGGCTTTGCGGAGATTTAGGCGGTCGCGGACCTCGAGCAGGAGCTGGTCCGCGGTGGGTTGGTCCGTGAGCGTGCCGTCGGCCAGTCGTGCCTCGCGGAGTAGTCGCGTGTCCTCGTCGAGCTCGGTGCGGGTCGGCGCGTGCGAGAGCATGTGGAGCGTGGATGCGACGGCGGCGAATACGCTTTCGTCTTGAATGGAGGCCTCGGCGTCCCGCACGCAGCGCATCAGCTTGTCTGCGCGCGCATGCTCTGAGAAGGCGTGCATCTTGGCGGCGACGCGCTCGTAGAGCGCCGAGACATCCTTGGCGCGGAGCACGAACTGCGAGGTCTGCGGTCGCGCGAAGTGGTCAAGGCAGAAGTCGAGCGCGAGGCGCGCGTTCTCCGGGTCCTCATCCTCCCTGATGCCGGCCACGGCTGCCACGAGCTCCGCGCCGAGCTCCCGCCGCCGCGCCTCGCGCTGGGCCAGGAACCTCGACATGCCGCGCCGATGATCCCGACGGTTGCCGTCTGCGCGCTCAGCTGGCCGGCCGGCCGCCCGAGCGGCCGCGCGCGGGCGGGAGGCGCGGGGCTGCGGCGAGCGCCCTGCGCGGGGCGGGTGCCCGGCGTGGCGCGCCGCGTCGGGGCGTGGCGCGTCGCGAGTCGGAGTCGTCGAGATCGGGTCTGGCCATCATAACCGTGGCGTACTAACTACTAGTAGGCCAACTACGTACGGCGACGATGATCATCATCTTCAGGTTCGCCGCCGTCTTCGCCGTCTTGAAGGCCGTGCCGGTCTCCGAGTTCGCGCCGCGCTGCGCAGTGCTGCAACGAGCAGGTTTTTGCAGCTTATCGCCAGCCATCTTCGTCGTTAGGCATCTTCTAGGTCCTCAAGAGCCGCTGGATCTGGCCGTCTTCTCCAGCGTCGGCGTGGACGTCAATCAACCACGCCAAGTCAGCCCAAGTCGCCGTCCACGTCCTCCCATGCTGGGACGTTGTCGGAGCGCAAGGCGTCATCGTCATCGCGCGACGCGACAACCATGACCAAGGGAGATCTCGTTGACTTGACTCCCGTGCGTCCCAGTTGGCTCGTCTCTGAGCATCTCTCTCGCTGCTGCATAAGGCTGCTGCTGCTGCTGCTGCTGCTGCTGCTGCTGCTGCAGCTGCTGCTGCTGATGACCATGCGGCGCCACAAGATCTTGCTGCTGCTGCTGCTGCTGCTGCTGCTGCTGCTGCTGGCTGCTGCTGCTGCTGCTGCTGCTGCTGCTGCTGCTCCGCTGCACTCTCTGGTCGCGCTGCCTGCCGGCCTCGCCTCCGCCCGCGATGAGGCTACCATGGTACGTACGTACGTACGTAGCCTAGTTTTAGTTCAAGTTCTGGTTCTCCAGATCCGGATCATCCGCTTGCATCACATCACCTGGCATCTATCTTATCTCCAGGATCATCGAGCGGGCCGGGCCGAGCCGAGCCGAGCCTGGCAAGAAGGCAATCCAGGCTGAGCCCGGAGTGGCATGCAGCGGCGGCAATGACAATGACAGGACTGGAGAGCAGGAGAGCAGGAGAGCAGGATAGGCGAGGAGAGGCCGCAAAAGTGGTCCCCGGGAATGAGGAAAAAGAAAAAGAAAAAGAAAAAGAAAAAGAAAAAAGAAAGCTTTTTCTTTTTTCTTTCTTTCTTTTCTTTTGTTTTCTCTCTTGTTGTTGTGATGTCAAGGCAGACAACAAACAAACACTACAAAGACCAATTGGCAGAGACACAGACAACTTGAATCAACAAAAAAAATCCAAGCAAACCAGAAATCACTCGCGGCGACGCGACGCACGACGCCGCGCGCGACCAGGCTCGCGGCAGGACACGACCGACCGGCGGCCGAGGCGGCAGCGGGGCGCGGGACGATGGGCGGCGACGGCGCGAGCGTGCTGGTGGTCGGCGCCGGCGGAAGGGAGCATGCGATGGCCTGGAAACTGAGCCATAGCCCACTGGTGGCCAAGGTCCTCGTGGCGCCCGGCAACGGCGGCACGGCCGCGTCCGGGAAGGGGGCCGCCGGCGTGAGCAAGATCCAGAACGTGCCCAAGGGGGACCTCAACGTGGACGACAACGCCGCCGTCGTGAAGTTCTGCCGCGAGAAGCAGATCGAACTCGTCGTCGTAGGACCCGAAGTGCCCCTGGTGAACGGCATCGCCGATGCCCTGCGCGAGGCCAACATCCCGTGCTTTGGGCCGTCCAAGCTGGCCGCCCGCCTCGAGGGCTCAAAGGCCTTCTCCAAGGCCTTTATGGTGCGCCACAACATCCCCACGGCCGAGTACCGCAGCTTTAAGGAGTACGAGGCCGCCGCAAAGTATGTCCGCGAGGTCACCACCAAGCACAAGGTCGTGGTCAAGGCGTCCGGCCTCGCCGCCGGCAAGGGCGTCATCCTCCCCAACACCACCGAGGAAGCCATTGACGCTCTCAAGTCCATCATGGTGGACAAGGAGCTCGGCGCCGAGGCCGGCGCTGAGGTTGTCGTCGAAGAGCTCATGGACGGCCCTGAGGTCTCCGTCTTTGCTTTTTCCGACGGCGAGCGCGTGCACCTCTTACCGCCGGCGCAGGACCACAAGCGCATCTTTGACGGCGACAAGGGCCCCAACACGGGCGGCATGGGCGCCTACTGCCCGGCCCCGGTCCTGACGAAGGACCTCGAGACCTTTGTGCGCAAGAACATTGTCGAACGCACCGTGTCCGGCGCACGCGCCGAGGGCTTCCCCTTCATCGGCCTGCTCTACACCGGTCTCATGCTTACCTCGGCGGGACCCAAGGTTCTTGAGTACAACTGCCGCTTCGGCGACCCCGAGACCCAGGCTGTGCTCATGCTTCTGCGGTCCGACCTGTACAAGATCATGCTCGCCTGCGACGAGGGCAGCCTGGCCAACGCTGGCCCGATCGAGTGCAAACAGGGCTACTCGGCCGCAACCGTCGTGGCCGCCTCCAAGGGCTACCCGGGCAGCTACGAAAAGGGAAATCGCATTACGGGCATCGAGGAGGCCGACGCCTTTGCGGGCGTCAAGGTCTTTCACGCCGGCACCGCGCTCGCCGGCACCGACGACTCCACGCTCGTCACTTCTGGCGGCCGCGTGCTCGCCGTCAGTGCCTGCTCGCGCTCGCTCGAGGAGGCGCTCCTGCTCGCCTACAACGGGATGCGCAAGATCAACTTTGACGGCATTCAGTACCGCAAGGACATCGGCCATCGCGCCCTTGGGGGCAGGTCTGCGGGGTCGCTCTCTTCTGCAACCCCCTCTGGCGACGCGCCCCGTAAACTACTCGCCAAGGCCAAGGCCGCCCTTGAGGACCCCAAGAACGCCGTTGGCCTTGCCGTCGCCGTTGCTGGCTTCGCCATCCTCGCCACCGCGCTCCTCGTGCGCTCTCGCTCGTCCTCGTCGTCCTGAGCGAGTATTGAGGTCGTCGTTTCTGCACGCCGAGCCAACTCCCAAGATCGATATTGGGATCGAGATCCGGGCCGTGGAAATGGACCTGCGATTTTGCCAGGAGTTGGCGACCCCGTGCGCTGCGCTCTTCTGAAATCAAATTCCGTCAAAGCAAGCAAAGCAAAGCAGACGCAAGCAATTCTTGTCTCGTTTTCTACTTGCGAATAAACATGATACATGATTGTCTGCTGCGACGCGTTTGCAGCACAATCGATGAGGGAAAACCGCATTCACGCACTCGCATGAGGGCGCGAACAATATCTATGGTGTTCGAGTGGGAGCGAAGCCCGGGTGCTGTATAGTCGCGAAGTCCCAGGGTCTGCCCGCGAGAGCCATTGCACGGCACTGTCGACGACGACAATCAGCTCGTTCCCTATCATTCCAAGGGGACGTTGGGAACGAGCGATGGCACCGAACCCTCCAAAAAGCCTGCGTGCGCTCGTTTATGAAGGAGGAGAGGCAAACACGGCGAGCAGCCCTTGCAATACATAGTGCGCCAGCGGCATGCCGCCTGGTCAATGGTGGACAAGGGGTTGCCGATAAAAACATCCGCCAAAACCCAGAGCCAGACTTGCTGCAAAAAGGGCACATCCTCGGACTCCATGGTCCATGCTGAAAAGAGCTTGTCCTCCTCGGGCATGAGGTGGTCCGAACTGACACGAACGTGCGCATCCTCCTCGGCGAGCCCGGCATGCGACATGTACAGTCGCACGATATCGGGCGTGTAGTGGCAGTAGCGCTCATACGAGGTGGAGCGATGCACCTGTTTCAGATTGATGTCCTTGTGGCATATGCGCGAGAGCCAACGCTTGTGCACGGCAACAAGGTTCTTGCCGGGGTGCTCGGCGCGCAGCGCCTCTACGCGCGCAAGCGCACTGGTGTACACGCCGTGACCCGTGGGCGCCAGGAGCTTCCAGTCGCTAAACGGGAAGCGATCTTCTGGGTTGGTGTGGTACCGAGGGTAACGAAAGAACGACGAGTGGCTCCAGCCCGTCTCGCAGCTGTCCTCCGGGCGCTGCGTGTACCCGTGCTTGTACAATAGACTGAAGGCTTTGCAATGCTCGGCGACGAAGGGCTTGCCTGTGGGCACAATTGTGATGATCTTGCCGAGATTCACAATGGAATCGTCGCTCAAGATCTTGCAGATCCATTCTTGCCAGACCTGGTCCACGGCAAGGTAGCTGTACCCCTTGCTGCGCGAGATTTCGGCGGCGAGGAGTAGGCTCTCCATGCGATTCGCGTTGCCTGCCACCTCGAGATTAAAAGAGTCGAGTACCATACACGTCTTGCCCCCCACGAGCAGCGTGTTCAGGTCGCTCCCGGCGATCTCCGGCATGAGCCACATGATAAAGATGATCCAAGCGGAGGCGACCATGCCGACCCATCCGAGCACGCACTTGCTGTCAGGCTCCTTGCAGACACTTCGGAAGGCGCGGCGCGTGCAGCTGGTGGGCCGCGCGACCCCGGGGTGAATCTTGACCTTGCTGCCAGAATCGTCCGAGTCGGGGTCGTCCGAGACGACAAGGCGCACGTTGTCGCTGAACCTCCTATTTCGACGGAGAGCGTGCAAGTTCGCGGCTTCGTCGTCGACTGTTGTGACGGAGGGCACCCTACCCACCCGGACGTGCAGGTCGTTGCCAATGTGCAGGTCATGATTCGAAAGGCTCGCCCGCCGGTGGCGCGTGGCCGTCGCTGTCGGCGAGAACGAGTGCGGCATGTACGAGACCGACGTCGAGATATGATTGGTGTGGCTGTGCGGGCTCCTCAGTGGGTCTCCTGTCGAGGATCGGGTGCGCAGCGTTGAGCTCGTCGTGGACTCTACTGGCCCATTCGAGTGCTGCTTGTAGCTCCAAATTGCATTTCGCGTCTCGGTCGATTCTACCGGCTCGGACTTGCGCGCCTGCAGCGAGGCTTTTTGCATCTATGCCTCGCCGCTGGCGCCGGGCCGCTGGCGCCTCGGCCCCCGCCCGAGCGTGGCGCTCCCGGGCAGGACGGCCCCAAAGCTGGCTCCCACCAGCAGCAGCAGAAGCAGCAGCAGCAGCAGCAGCAGCAGC
>KQ758850.1:7388766-7408028 GCA_001462505.1 Aurantiochytrium sp. T66
CGATGCCGTGCACCCATCCTGAACTTTTCAATCACGAAGTACGCCATGCGGACCAGGTCGGGACTTGCGATTCACGCGCAATGAGGGACTCAATCCTTGGGATCGCTCAAGACAAGCTCTGCGCGGGAGACCCTGCATAGCGTTTGAGGGCGGCCTTGTCCAGCGCGGCGCAACGCGCTGGCAAGTGCTTTCCCAGACGCTTGCCCCCAAAGCGTCGACGAGGCCGGCCCATGACGAGGTTAGCGCGACCAATTTGCGCGAGAATTCCTCAAATTGGGCCGAAACGTTGCGCAAGCGCGGGTGTTGCAGGCTTGCGACCAGCACAGCGTCCTTGAGAGTGCGAAGCCGCTTACGGAAGCGCGCACCGTGGGAGGCGGCGAAATTCACGCGCGCCGAGACGCTCGATGGGGAGTAAATGGTAAGTAACCCCTATTCGCGGACAGCGCCGGGTGCACGATGTGGATGGCCGTGAGCTCGCAGTACGGCTTCGAGCTGTCATGCGCCTTGAGCGCGTCGAGCTAGCCGCGCTCGCCCGCACTCCCACAGAGTCCCATAGAAGTCACAGGCAGGATGGAGCAAAGGGCCTCGCCTAGTCACAGCTCTCGGCGCAAATTGCCGAGCGAGGCGTCATTGGAAATGAGCAGGGGTCCCGTCGAGAGGAGGAGCACGTAGCGCTGCAGTCCTCGCCGGCGCCGCTCTCCAGGTGCTCGGGCTTGTTGTCGCGCACGCGGAAGAAGCGCGTGCGCGACTTGCCCGAGTCCTCGCTCGCCTGGAGCAGCCGCCCCGTTCAGGAGATTTTCCTCGCCGCGCGCGACGCAGCACCGCGAACGGATGTGCCCGCGGAAGATCGCTATCGAGGGCACGACGGCCACAATGATGACCGTGATGACCACGAAGTCAACACACGATGATGACCGCGATGATCACAATAATGACCATCGTTGTCATCGACGACATTGTTGTCATCGTGTTCGTGGTCATCGCGTTAATCATCGTGGTCATCACGATCACGATCAATGACCACGATGATCATGATGGTCACGATGCCCGCGATGTCTGCAATGGCAACACGATGTCCAACCGCGATGACCACGATTAATGACCATGACGAGCACAGCGAGCACGGTGAGCGCGATGACGAACGCGATCTCCTCGAAGTCCATGCCGTTGACGTGGACGATGGCTGAGAAGAGGTGCTTCTGCAGCGACAACCAGCGACGTACAGTCGGCGGCCGCTCGGCCTGAGCAGATGTTTGTAGAAGCTATAGAGCGTATGCGCGCAATAGCGTCAAGAGCTCGGCTTCAGATTCTGAGAGCATCCGCTCAGGCCGAGCGGCCGCCGCCTGCCCCAAGGTTCCTCGGTTTGTGCCATAGGCGATGCCGGACAAGAACCTGGTGGTAGTACCATAGTATGTACGTATACGTAAGTAGTGCGTGGTGCGGCAGCGTGAAGAGACACGCTTGCTATGTTCGTAAACAAAATGAATTTCACTTTACCGCGCTGCCGGGTCCGGAAGAGAGGGGGCGGATCGATAATGGTATAACGAGGGAGCGGGCCCGGCCGGGTCGTCGCGGTGATGGCGATTACCTTTGTGATCGTCACGTTCTGTTGCGCGCAGCAAATCATGAGCGCAACAGCAAATCATGAGCGTCGTCCCTTCTCTGCAAATTTGCACCGGCCCCGCATCGAGGACTCCGTTTGGATCACCAACCCTTGGCATCGTAAAGGTGGACTGTGGCCGCCGCGAGCCTGCTCATTCGTCGGGGCATCATCGTCGCGCGGCTAGAAGGTGGTCTCCTGCTTTGCTGGCCTGCCCGAGCATGGTCAGTCGACAGACGGTTCCGCGGCCCCACGCTGACGTCTGCGCCATGCTTGAGGAGGGCATTGACGCTTGAGTCCTGTCGTTGCCGTCTTCGTCCCGAGCATGGAGCCTTGCTCGAGAAGGATCTCGATGATGAGCACACTGAGAGAAGGCCGAAATCTTCTCAACTGCGATCCGGGCGCCGCGAGCCCAGAGGCAGCTTCACGAGTCTCGGGCCGGGCCCCTTGCAGACGCTGCACACATGCATGAGTGCCATTTTGCTGTAACAGTCGCAATGCCCACCTTGCGAGCGCGCGTTTCGTCGCGGTGCAAGCTCTCATGAACGCAGAGGATCGGTCATGAGCCTGAGCGTGGAAATGGCTTCTGCCTCGAGAAAGTCTCTTTTGGGCGGCGTGCGGCCCGCGTCGGTTTGCACATTCAGACCGGCGCGCGCCATGATCGCTGCCACATCTGCGTCTGCGCCGCGGGCATGCCCAAGCCCAACTCGCTGACGGAAGAAAGCGCGTTGTGACTTTTCGAGACCGCGAGGACCCGTGGCAATCTGTCCCGGAGGGCGAGCGCAATGGCTAAAATTCGACGCTGACGGCGACATTGCCGGCCTGCTGTTTCCGAGTTATTTGATGCGTCTCGGTACGGTCCTCGCCAACGCCCTGCTGCTCAAAGTCGACCGAAACCTCGCGTTGACACGAGCTTTGGGGCCGGCTACGAGGCCTTTGCCTTGCGCGTCAAGAAGGTGATGAGGGCTCAATCATTTTAGCTCGCGGGTTCGAGCAAGTGGGGGCAACGTGGAATCTTGCCCGAGTCGAGACAGCGGCTTGCGTCTGTGGAGAGTTTTCTCGGTGGGATGCTTTGAGATTGTAGCTGCCAAAATAGATCCTTCCTCGCATCTGCAAAGAGTAGTCGGGGCCCAAGGTGGTTCTGCTACACCCCGGCGGCAGGCTGTGCGGGCTCAGTTTGGTCACCTGCCTTATTCTCCTGCGTCCTTCCCGCGGCTGCGAGCGCCGCGCTGGCCAGGCTGCGCAGAGAAGCCCCCTCCGAGGCTGCCATCCTGCGCGCGCCGCGTCGCGTCGACGCCTGTCGGAGAACATCTCAATGCGCGCGCGCCATGACTGCCTTCTTGGCGACGCGAAGCGCGGTGTCCTCTTCCTCTTCCTCTTCCTAACGCGAGTCAGGGCCTCTTGACTCGGACGCCCTGCCGTGCACCGCATAAGTAAAGCTGCGCATGCGGTTGTCAAAAGCCCCCCTTGCGAGCGCGTCGCCTGCAGGTGGGCGCCACTTAGGCCGCCGTGCTTCTTGCATTTATTCGTGGTCCCCGCTTTATTCGTGCGGCCGGCCACGCAGCAAGTGACCAAGATCTGATCTCGATGCTGATGAAGAGCTTGACTGAGAAGCCATGGCGTCCTCGTCGGGGCTGACGATGCCAGCATCGACGAGAGCGCTTGCTTCGGCGAGTGCGTCCCTGGTCCTTCATGGACTGCAGCACGTTCGACCTCGGCCAAGGCTCGCTTGCCACGCAACGCGACTTTGCCCTTTCTGACGATCTCAAGCTTGACGAGCTTGAGAGGCTGGGAGCGCGCTCCTTGCAGGCACGTTGGCGCCCCGCCGAGGCTGGACAATTGCGGTCTCGGACGAGAACTTGGACGCTTCAGGCTACTACTCCGACGCCGCAGGCTCGTCCACGAAGCCGCCAAAAAAGGGCGCGGACGAGGACGAGGACGACGTCATGGCCCGATTTCGAGCAAAGCGAAGAAGACCGTAAGGCTTCGCGGAGATCCCCTGCTCCTGGCGATCTGCCGACCATGGCCAAGGACGCGGCGGCCTAACAACCTGCGTTGTGAATGTCACTGATGCGTCTTTGGCCTTAGCATCGTGGTCCGAAAATCCCTTTTGGGCTCGAGGCATTGCACGACGACCGTTTCGGTCGTGATGAGCGACGAAGCGGAGTACAAGAATCGCGACGAGGAAGGGCGCAGAACGCCGTTGGCGCCCACGTACGTGCCAATCGGGTCCAATTGAAGGCCTCGCCAGTGAACATGAGAGGACACGGTGTGACAGCGGCAGCGAGGGCGTTTATCGAGGCAGCAGATCCTCAAAATTCATGGGATCGGCGCCATCGCGCGCGATCGAACGCGAGACTAGCCCAGCGCGCAACCGACGCAAGGCCCGCCAGGGTACGCCGAGCCGCGAGGGAAGCTCGGCGCGCGCGAGACTAGCCCGGCGCGCACGCCGCCGTCTCGCGCGCGCCCGCGAGGCCGCGCGCGCGGCCAACCGCGCGAACGAACGAGGCAACCGCGTTGGCCACCGTCTCGCGCGCTCGAGAGACTAGCCCGGCGCACGCGCACGCGCGACCAACCGCGCGATCGAACGAGACGGCCACGAGGCCAGTACATCGCCTCTTCCCCTCAGGCCTAGCTCCGGCAGCGATAATTCGTGCCCCAGGCCGCCTTCGGGGCTGAAAATTGTGTCTAAACATGGACGAAGTGGCAGGGAAGCGATCTTGCGTGGCGGCCTCGGCCCATCTGGCCGCGCCATCGCGCGAACGCGATCGCGCGAACGCGATCGCGCGAACGCGACCCTTGCATGGTCGTCCCTTGAAAGGGTCACCGGTCCCTTCCAAGGGTCATCGTCTGTCCCTTGGAAGGGTCCAGCGGATTCTTCATCTCACAAGATCCAGGAATTCCATCAGTTTCTTACTAATGTTATCGACCCGTTCCCCTAGGGGCTCCTATTTCCGGTTATTCTACCGCCCCTTCTCCGGATTTGAACGCTCCGGCCGCGATAGTTCGTGCCCCAGGCCGCCTTTGGACTTCAAGATTGCGTTCAAACCTGGACAAAGTGGCACGGAATCGATCCCGCGCGGCGGCTCGAGCCCACAGACCCGCGCCCTTGCGCGAGCCGCGATCGCGCGACCGCGTCCCTTGCAAGGGCCGGCCCTTGCAAGGGTCAGGTCAGGCTGTCAGGATTTCGACCCTTGCAAGGGTCATCCTGATTAGGCTCCGCCACCTCGTCGATCGGATCATCATCTGTGTCCGCGAGCCGCAGCAGAACAGCAGCACCGCCTCAACTGAGACGAGGCGCCGCCGCACGCACGCGCGCACGCACGCACGCGCGCACGCACGCGCGCGCGCACGGGCGCCCCGGCTGTACGCGGCGCGCCAAACACATGGGGTGCGAATGAGCGGGAAATCCAAGGAGCTCTCGGAGTATGGCGGCGACCTGGAGGACCAGCTCTTGTCGCGTCGCGCGAGGTCCGCCAAGCGCAGATCGACGCGACGCCTCCGCGACGAGCCCTCGCAGTCCTCGCTGCAGACCGCCTATGCAGAGCCCCGCTCCGATCGCAGCGAGGGCTACGTCTCGGGGGGGTCCCGCCGCAGCCGGCGCCGCTGGACCCGGAGCCGCAGGCAGACCCGCGCCCAGCGTCGCGGCCCCGGGACCACGGGCGTGCCGGCGGCTCCTCCCCCCGGCGTGCCCGCAGCGCCTGTGCCGGCAGGAGAAACAGCAAAGTGGTCGCCGGGCATCGACGACGAGAAGCCCAACGACGACGGCGCGGTGAGCGCTGGCTACTGGCCCTCCACCGAGGGTGCTTTGGCACCGCAGGAGGTGACGTCTACATCCGTGCGCGCATCGTCGCAGCCATCACCGACTTCGGCCGCATCGTCCTCGGTGGCCAGCGCGCCCGGCGGCAACGTGGCCGTCTCATCAAAGAACGCTAGAGGCGTCCTCGACGCTATCGGCCAGCAGACCTCGTGGCGCCCCGGGCTCGTCCTTCCCAGCGCGCTCGCCAATCCTGACGCGAGCAATCCGCTCGCCGCCCTGCGCGGCGTCGCGTCCAATGACTCATTACTTGAAGAGGACGAAGAAGAAACAGATCAAGAGGATCTGCTGGCAAGCACCGGAGACCTCGACGACGAAAGCGGCAGTAGCGCAAGCAGCAGCAGGAGCAGCAGCAGTAGTGGCAGCAGCGACGGTGGTGGCCCTGACACGTCTTACGACCAAGGTGTGGTTGAGGATGGGGACGCTCAAACGGCAGACCATCCCTCGGAGGAGGACTCTGTCGGTCCGCACCCCGAAGCGGGGCCCGCCGCTCGGCGCGGACTCCATCCGCTCGGCGCGAGCGCGAGCGCGAGCGCGCCGATCCCAATTCCGAGCAATAATCGACACAGGAGTCGCGAGAACCTCGGCGCCGCTGCGATCCCGGAGGACGACGCCCTCCTCATCAGCCGCGCCTCCCAGTCGCCTTACGGAAGTCTCGGGTCTGGCCCGGAGAGCACCCGGCTGGGCCAGATTGACGTCTCCGGTGACGCGAGCGCGCTCCTCGTAAACCAGAAGGATCTTGCGAGACGGAGGCGAGCAGCTGGGGCGGCGGCAAGTCGCGGCGGTCTCGGGCCGGGCGCGTCAGGGCGCTCGCGGCTCGCACGGCGCGAGGCAAAGAATATTATTCGTGAGTGGCGCAACAGCCGCACGCTGGTGTCCGTGGAGCTGAGTCTACGGAACCGGGGCCTCACGAGCATCCCCGGCCTGCGCGATCTCGCGCGAGACGAGATCGCAAACAAGCGCCTCGGCATCCTCGATTTCGACCACAATGGCCTCAAGAAACTCCCCTCGCACATTCTCTCCCTCGTAAACCTCACCGAGCTCCACGTCGACTACAACCAGCTCACCGAGAAGAGTTTTCCGCCCAACATGACCCCGCTGCGCTCCCTGACGTTGCTGTCGGCGAGCCATAATCACATTCGCGAGTTTCCGCGCGCTTTTGTCACGCTGCCCTCACTCGAGTACCTCGACCTGCGCGACAACGACCTCGAGCGTCTCGTCCCGGAGCACGACGCAGACCAGTTCATCACTGATCTCTTCGGCTCGCTCGGCAAGACGCTCAAGTCTCTCGATCTAGGCATGAACAACCTCCAGGGCACCTTGGACGTGCGCTTCTGCGAGGGCATCCTCAAGATCGAGCAGCTTAGCCTGCACACCAACCAGCTCACCGCCTTTCCCGAGTGCTTCAAGTTCATGGACAGACTCCGCGTTCTCCGCGCCAACGGCAACCTGCTGCTCCAGGTCCCGCCCCTAAGCGTTGTCTCGAGCGGACCTGCGGCGGTGCGCAAGTTCTTTCACAGCCTAAGCAAAGGCAATGCGCCCAGCCTTGAGGACGGCCCCGGCGAGCGAAGCCGCGCCAGCTCGGGCGGGTCCCTCACGTTCTCTCCTCGGGACTTTCCGGGCGCTGAGGACGCCGATGTGGGCGACAGCGCCAGCCTCGCGGACGGCCTCGGCATCGAGCGCCTCAACTCGAACTCATCGTCCAGCAGCTCAGTCTTTGCCGAGGTAGGCATCCTCCACCAGGAGCAGCAAAGCAAGATCTCGCCCTCGGCCGAGGCTACGCCTGAGAGCCTAGCGCCTCAGCGGGGCGAAGGGACCCCGTCGCCCCCCTCGGATCGCATTGCGAAGCTGGCAGGGTCGGCCGTGGGCGCCGCCCCCGCTCCCAGCGACGAAAGCGTCGCCCGGGGGCTCGTCGCCGGCCGAAGCGACTCGACACAAGTGGCTCAGCAGCGTCGAAATTTCAAAGTTGTGGTCCTGGGCAATTCTGAGGCGGGAAAGACCTCGCTCATCAAGACGCTCATGTCCGGGTGCAGCGGGACCTCAGAGTCTGAGGACCGCACCTTTGGCGTCGACATCCACTCGATGGAGCTGCGCGACGCCTCGCGCGACGCCTCGGTCGAGACCTTGACCATGTGGGACTTTGCTGGTCAGTCCGTGTACTACCGCACGCACCAAATCTTCCTTTCGCGGCGCACGCTGTACCTACTCGTCTGGGATGTCACAAAACACTCGCAGGCCCAGCTCGACATGGAGGTGTGCTTTTGGGTCTATTCGGTGCAGGCGCGCATCCCCGGCGCCGTGATTCAGATCATTGCCTCCAAGACCGATTTGGTGACCCCGGAAGTTCTGGCGCAGCGCAAGCGAGAGCTTCGAGAGCGACTGAACCAGCACGAGACCTGGCGCAAGCGCGACCTGGCCGACATGGCGCGCGAGGAAGAGCTCGAAGAGAGCGCCACCGAGATCGGCGACATTGCCTCCACCATGAGCGTCGTCTCGACGAAAACGTCCTCGACACGGCTCCGCCGCCGCGCCCTCGGCTGGCCAAACGTCGACACCCAGTCACAGACGGTTCTTAATAAGGACGGCCTCGAAGAAGACGTTGACGACTACCATGAGCTGCGGCCGCGCATCCTCCTGCGCCAGCGACCCCGCGTGCTCGAGGACATCGTCGACGTCTCAAGCGAGACCGGGAAAGGCTTTGACAACCTCCGCGCCAGACTCATGGAGGTGGTGCGCGACGCCAAGCTCTTCCCTCACGTCGGGTCCCTGGCCTGCATCCCCCTCGCCTGGACCGTGGTTGAGGACGCGATCGGCCGTCTCCGCAAGGAGCGGCAATCGCGGCCCGTGTGCTCGTGGGCCGAGCTCGAAGCCGCCGTTGCAGCCTGCTCCGAGGAGTTCGGGCTCGAAATTGTCGAGTCCGGCGACATCGTCCAGTGTATTCAGTTTCTCAACGACATTGGCCACATTGTGTATAACCGCAGCGTCGACATGGTTGTCCTGGACCCGAACTGGATCGTGGACTGCATCAAGCGAATCGTCGACTACCAGTCGATCGACAAACGCCTCATGGAGAAGCTCGCGTCGCACAACACGAACCAGAGCTCCGCGCGCCGCGTTGCCAGAATGCGGCTCGTGGCCAGCGCGGGGGCCAACAGCGGGGCCGCTTCGAGTCCGCCGCTCTCCCGGCAGACGAGTACAAGCAGCGCGCGCTCCGTTGGGACGGCGGAAATGGCCAAACGGGGCGCGCGGGCGCGCCGCAAGCTCGACCACGACGGCAAGATCGTCGGGGACGTGAAAAAGCTCAAGGCCAAGGGCATCCTATCCGAGAGCTTGCTCAAGTGCCTCTGGCATGAGCTCTTTGCGCGGGACCGCTCCAAGGACCAGCAGGCAAAGGACGAGGCCATCTACGAAGGTCTCGTGCACATTCTCGAGCAATTCGACGTCTGCAGCTCGTTGGCGCGGTCGTCGACGGGCGAGCGTCAGTGGATCATCCCATGCCTCATCACCAAGTCTATCGATATCGAACGACGCTGGTCGAGGCCGGGGCCCGCGCACGATGCCATCCAGATTGGCCGGAGCTTTGTGTTCCCGCGCTTCAAGCCGCCGGGGCTCATGGCCAAGATTCTCACAAACGTTTCCAAGCTCTTCCCGCAGTCGGAGGCGGAGATCCGCACGTGGAGAGACGCCACCTTGATTCACCTTTTCAACAACGAAGGCCCGCCGGTCAAGCTACTGATTCGTCAGAAGCAGGAGCGCGTCTTCTCCTCCTCGATGCGAGCGGCCAACGCGGGTCAGGGCGGCAGTGACGACGACGCGGAGGAGGAGGCCGCTTTTGACATGGAGCGCGCGGTTCTGGATTTGTGTGCTCTGGGCTCGCCGCAGACCGCCCTTCACAAGATGTGGTACACGCTAGGGATTTTACAGGACGCCATTGAGGAGATCCTCATTTACGAGTATATGGGCATTACCTGGTTCTACATGGTCAGATGTCCCAAGTGCATCGCGCACCTGAGCATGGAGGACGACTTTAGCGCGGCGCACGCGTTCGATATCAGGGACGTTGAGGAGAAGCAAGACCGCCAGGCCGACCTCATCGAGCAAAATTGGCGCGACTATTTTGGGGCGCTGTCCAAGAAGCAGTCTGGTGAATTATCGCCCTCGTCGACACGGCGGAAAACGGCCCTGTGCCAGACCATGTGCGACACCGAGTCCAAGCGCATCCCGTCGCACGAATGCCCGCTCATGTGGCTCGTGCCACCGCCACCCGAGATTGAGGACGAGTTCATGAGCAGCGAGAGCGATGCAAAGACCGAAGCCGAAGAAGAAGAAGAAGAAGAAGAGGGTGCCGCCCGCGCTCGACCGAGCATGCTCCCGGATACCGGCTACACTGCCGAGGAGGCGCGCGCCCTTGTCACGCGCACAATTGACGGTGCTCGTGAGTTGGCGCACGAGATGGGGCAGTCGAATCAGCGGCGGACGCTCGTTTCGGCGCCGATTCCAGTCATGTCGCGGCCTCATGTGCCGCCTGGAGTACGTCAGGTCTCTCCTGAGCTAGCGGATGCGGCGATGTCGCCGTGGTCCACAAACGGGGCCCATGGCGGCCCAGTGATTGAGGACTACGGACTGGCCCTGTCGATACGCCCGGACCAGCATCTCCTGCAGCTGCAATCGGGCTACATGCTCGACGCGCGCTCAATCGTACGCATCGGAGTCTATTGCAACGAGCGCCGACGCTTCCTCGAGTCAGGGAGCGGCTTTGTGATGGACCGCGCGCGGGGCCTCATTGTCACGGCGTGCCATCTCGTGACCGATCCGAAAACGTGCACGCGCAAGTTCAGCTTTGGCCCGCAGTCCACGAAGCGGATCATTGTGGCGCTCTTTAGCAGCCAGGACTCGCTACCCGTGTGGCAGTTCCGCGCCAGCATCGTTGTCGCCGGCGACGCGCGCGCGAGAAGCCAGCCGCCGAGCTTTGCGACGGGTGCCAGGGTAACTGGGAGCGCCAAGGCGCGGTCCGCCTTTCTAGACCTCCTCGTTCTCCGCCTGGATGGTCAGGTGCACGAGACTTTCAACAGCACCGGGCTGGAGAACTCGGTCTGGGGCACGCAGGTCACCTTCGAACCAGGTCCGCCAATCGAGGAAGCCTTGCCGCTGCCTGCCGATCTGGCCATTGCGGACTCCAGTCTGCTTAATATTGGGGACAGTGTGGCGCTGATCGGCTTTCCGCTCTCGCGCGGCGCGGCCGAGACGATCTGCATGGACAAGGGCAGCGTGCAGGGCTTTTCGGAGCGGCGCGCCTTTATTAACGCTGCTCTCTTCAATCTGGCGGGGAGCTCGGGCGGGCCTCTCATCAACGAGCGCGGCGAGGTCGTCGGGGTTTTGTCCACGGCCGTGTCCAACACGCTCGGCGTCCACGTTGCCATCAACCGCATCATCCCGCTCCTCGAGCAGGTGTACTCGTATGTCACGGTGGCCGCGCACAATTCCCTGGCCATACTCGAGCAGCAGAGGGAGCAGCAGCAAGCTGCCGCGACGGCCCGCAACTAGGGTATCATGTCACAGTGGTAGCCATGTCTAATCATATCTAATAATGTCTGTCTTACATACATAAGAAAAAGCGTGGGCGAACTTCTCCGTCAGCGAAACAGAGTCAGACGGCCGCTTGCGTTGAGGCAAGCGACCATGTTTTCTTGAGGATGGAAAACGTTGCGGCTTTGCACGGACGTGAGCGCGTCGCCAGCGAGGTTCATGACGCGCTTGATCTTGGACCCTTCCGTGGAGAAGACTTGCACGCGTCGGGGTTTCTCCATGGATCCGCAAATGAAGGCCGAGGGGTTCTGTGGGTCCCACGCGGCGTGAAAGGTGGCGAGGTAGCGCCCCGTTCGATTGTTGTGCCGAAGCGAGTGCGCGGGCTCGAGATCCTCGGAACTTTGGTGCGGGTTGGTAAAGAGGCGCAGGAAGTTACTCTGACCGACCGCGATGAGCTGGTCGCCGCGGCCGTTAAAGGTGCACGAGTTGATGCTGTTCGTGTCGGTATAGACGGCGAGCGGCTTGGGCGCTGACGCCTTGCCGACCGCGCGAACGTCCCAAATCTTGACGCTGCGGTCCAGACTGCAGGTGCACAGGTAGTTATCATCCGGGGCCATGCTGACGGTCTGGGTCTTTTTCTCGTGCGCCTGGAACTGCCATGATGGTTTGCTTTCGGCTTCGCGTGTGTCGGTGCACATGACCAGGCCGTCTGAAAAGCCCAGCACGACGCTCTTGCCCTCATTGGCGAGGGCGGCGTGCTGAAGCCAGCCGTGGTCCTCTTCAGACTTGAAAACGAGCTCGAAGCGCCCTGGGGCCTCGAGCTGCATGCGTCGCACCGTGCCGTCGTAGCTGGCCGTGAGCAGCGCGCCATCCGCTGGCGCGTAGTCAATGACGTTAATGGTCGAGACGTGCGGGCGAAACTGGACGACGGCGTCTTCGTCGTCTTCGTCGTCTGCAGCGGCCGGGATCCGGTAGAGGCCGAGGTTGCCATCGCGATCACCGGCGCAAATGATGGGCTGCGTAGGGTGAAACTTGACCGCGTAGCCGCGCGACTGCACCAATTTGACGGCTTCCTGGCACTCGAGCGTGCTCAGCCGCGAGGCGTAGTCGAGCTCCTCCTGGTCGAGGTCGGGCTTTTCGTCGGCCTTCTCGGCATCTCCGGCCGCGCTCTTCTTTGCCTTCTTCAGCAGAGACGCGAAGAAGGCCTTGCCGTGCTCATCGTCGTCGCCGAGATCGAGTACATCGTCTTCGAAGCGGGAGCTCTCGTCCTGGTCGCCATCGCCCGCCAGCGTGCCGGGCGCGCCGCCCCCGACGGTGATTTTGCCGCCGCGCGCGACCCTGTCCACGAAGACCTCGGGCGCGGCCTCGCCGGCGAGCCTGCTGGACTTCCTGCGCACCTGTTGCTTGCGCTCCTCGGCCTTGCGCTTGCGCTCCTCGGCGCGCTTCTGCGCCAGCCCGCGCTTGCGCTCCTCGCGGGGCGCCTTCGCGCGGCGCTTCTCGCCCTCCACGTCGAGCGCCGCCAGGAAGGCCTCGTTGTCCTGGACGCGCGCCAGCCGCGCGCGCTCGTACGCGCTCGACATGGCGAGGGCCCGCCGCGGGCGCGCGGCGTCGGGGCGGGGGCCGGCTTAGGCCGGGGGTCTGCGCGCGCGCGCGGGGGGGCTGGCGGTCTGAGGCGACTCCAACCGTGAGACCGAGGCGGCGGCGGCGTGAGACTCACGTGCTAGGTGTGATACGCTTGTAAAAGCTAGCTACTAGGCCCTGGGCTGGGAGGACCGGGTACGAGACCGAGACGCGCGGCGCGCGCCCGCCGCCGCGCCGCGCGCGCCGCGCTGTGCTCCGCTCTCCGGGCGGCCTCGGCTCGCGACGGCCTGAGCCATGGTGCCATAATCAGGATCTGCAAACTGCCTGCATTTGATTGACACAACAACGAGACAGTCAACATGCATTTGAAAAAATATCTTTCAGGCTGGCGGCGTTCTTTCTGTTCCTCTCCGTTCTCTTCTCGGCGTCACGAATATCACGATCCGAACCCTCGGGCCCCATCCGACCGATCCAATCCAATCCCGCTCCGCCGCGCCCGCGCGCCCACGCGCCCGCGCGCCCGCGCCGCGTGCCCGCGTGCCCGCATGCCCGCGTGCTCCCCCTGTCTGGCCGGGCTGCCCTGCGCGAAGAGGCCGTACCTACGCACGTACTAGGCTAGTACGTCCAAGCATGATGAGCGACTCGCCGCCCCAGGACGGCGATGGCGAGCGGTCGCGGCAGTCGAGCGCGCTGGGTATGCTGCAGCCGGAGGTGCCGGACTACCTGCGGAAGGACTCCGTCACGCTGGACGACTTCGTCATCCCCGAGCCCGAGTTCACCGTCGTCGAGACGGTCAGCAAGGACCCGCACGCGTACGGCCTGCCCACGAGCTCGGAGACCGTCGTGTACAAGGTTTGGCTCAACTTCGGGGAACTGGGCGCCTGGGACATCTTCGTGACCTTTAGCGACCTCTCGGCGCTCTTTTACAAGCTCAAGATGAACAAGATGCTCGCCTTCAAGCCGCTGGCGGGCATCGGGAACCGCTTCGTGCGGCACAAGAGCGCCGGCGGCAGGGGCGGCCTCGTGCAGCGGCAGAGCGAGCGCCGCATCCTGCTGCCCCAGGTCTCGCAGCGCGGCTTTGGCGCCTCGAACGAGACCAGCGCGCGGCCCATGCTCCCCATGATGCGGTCGATCTCATCGTCCTCGCCGGTCCCCTCGGTGGCGACGGATGGCGCCGCCGCCGCCGCGATTGGGTCCCCGGCGACTGGCGCGCCGCCCGGCCGCAGGGGCTCCGACGCCTCTGCGCCGGCGGGCGAAAAGCACATGTCCGTCCTGCTGGCCAAGCTGCTCGTGCCCGTCGTGGGCACGGCGGCCCGCATCCGCAAGGTCAAGGCCGACCGGGTCCGGGCGGTGCAGTACTTTTTCCACCTCCTCGTGGCCAACGAGACCGTCCGCAACACCCCGTTCGTCAAGGAATTCCTCGGCATAAGCACGCTCACGTTCGACTCCCGCTTCGGCGTCTCGCTCAAGGAGGGCTGGGTCAAGGTCGACGTGCACGCCCGCGAGCGCGCCAACGAGAAGCTGCAGTGGAAAGGCAAGATCTCATGCTGCTGCTGCATCTGCGCGTGCGCGCCCGATCCGCAGCGCGCCAAGTCGTGTCTGCAGCCTAGCTACCGCCGGAACCGCAAGCTGTGGGCCGTGGTCAAGCCCTCGTTCGTGGCCTTTTTCGAAAAGGGCCCCAACGAGCTCGACGCTCGCATGGCGGACTTTGTCTTGCTGTACTCGCGCGGTTACGAGATCAACAAGAGCTACTCGACCACGGGGTCTCACCGGCGCATCATGCTCGTGAGCGATTCTCTGACCGTGCGCATCAAGTACTCCAATCGCTGGCAGAAAAAGGTCTGGGCAAAAGCCCTACGGGCGGCCGCCGAGCTGACCTCGGTGAACACCGACACGCTCGTCGGCGAGCACGCAAGCAATCCGGAAAACATCCTCGCCGGCTGGAGCGACACACACCAGAACCAGTCGTTCGCGCCGCGCCGGAGGCTCCGCGACGAGCCCGGCGCCGAGGTCTGCAAGGCGAGGTTCCACATCGATGGCCAGAGCTATTTCCACGCCGTCTTTGACGCCCTCGAGGCGGCCGAGAGCCAGATTTTCATTCAAGGGTGGTGGGTCACGGCCAACTTGCCCCTCTTGCGCCCCGCGAGCTCCATGGACAAGACCAAGACGATCGCCGGTCTCGTGGAGCGCAAGGCCAAAGATGGCGTCAAGGTGTCCATCCTCATGTACAATGCCGTCTCGCTAGCGCTCCCCTTGGACAGCGCCTTCCAGGAGAAAGAGTTCCGCAGGCTCGAGGGCCAGGCCAACATTTCGGTCATTCGGCACCCGCAGCACAAAATCAAGACGAACTCGATCTGGTTCTGGAGCCACCACGAGAAACTCGTCGTCGTCGACCAGAAGCACGCCTTTTGCGGCGGCATCGACCTCGCCTGGGGCCGCTACGACACGCACGCGCACCGACTCTACGACTCCCGCACGCACGCGGCGGTCGACGCCGAGCGCGACTGGCCGGGCATCGACTTCTCCAACGTCCGCGCGCACGACTTTGAGGATGTGGCAAACTATGGCAGATTGCAACACCCGGACGACTGCCCGCGCATGCCTTGGCACGACGTTCACTGCGAGTACTGGGGCGCCATCGCGAGAGACATTGCTCGCCACTTTGTTCACCAGTGGAACCACGCGAGGTTCGCCAACGGGGGCGAGGCCGAGGTGCCCGCTCTCGTGCCCATGGACGTTTTGCCGCACGACTACCGCGTCCCCCTGGTCGATCCTTCGGGCGACGCGGGTCTCTCGCCCGGCACGCTCCTCCCGGGACCCGGTCATCATGACGAGCTTGACGATCACGCCATGGGCCGCAACGGGGCCGCGCGCCGCCGCAGGACCCACAGCGGGAACACTGCCGGAAGCGCCGAGCCTCCTGGCTGGCAAGGCCCACGGAGCGCCGGAGGTCGTCACAGAAACGGTGGTCTCGCCAAGGCCGAGGCGGGCGCGCTTGTGGACGTCCCAGAGGACCGCATGTCGAATGCAACGCTCATGGAGAGCGACCTCGATGATGAAGAGGAGGATCGCCTGAGTCACGACGCCGATCTCAACGAGGCAAGGGACGACCAAGAAGAAGAAGAAGAAGAAGAGGCTCTGCCGCCCCCGCCAAAGCTTCCGCCGACCGTCCAGTCCAGCCACGAGACCCTTCTCGCAGAATCTGGCGAATTGGCGGACCTCGCCACGAGCAGCCCCAGCCCAGAAAACGGCGAGGCCGCGGCCACCCCGAGCTCCGACGCTCAGAGAAGCCGCGGCGCGTCCGTGGACTCGGCGCAAAGTGCTGGGGTACATTCCGCGTACGTTGAGCACGATAGGATCTTCAACGTCAATGCTCAGGCGGTGCGCAGCTTGGGGTTATGGTCCGGCTGCGGCCCCGGGGAGAAGGAGCGATCTATCGAAAAGGCCATGCGCAATCTGATTGAGGACGCCGAGCGCTTCATTTACATTGAAAACCAGTTCTTCATCTCGGGCCTCGACTCGGACAATATCGTGGCGAACCGGGTGCTGGACACGCTCTTCAAGCGCATTCTCCGCGCTCACCAGGCCAAGACGCCCTTCAAAGTGATTGTCATCATTCCTCTGCTGCCAGGGTTTGACGGGCACATCCAAGACTCCGCTTCGATCCGCCGAGTGCTGTACTACGAGTACCGCTGCATCAATCGCGGCCCCAACTCGCTGTTCCAGAACCTCTTGCGCAAGGGGATTGACCCAGACCAGCACATTTTCTTCTTCGGCTTGCGGGCGTGGCAGACGCTCGGGGTATCCAACTCCAAGGCCGACGAGATCCTCGGGCTGCGGCGCGTGGCCACCGAGCTCATTTACGTGCATTCGAAGGTGCTCATTGTCGACGACACCAAGTGCATCATCGGCAGCGGCAACATCAACGATCGCAGTCTCTCCGGGAACCGCGATACAGAGTTCGCTGTCGTTCTCGAGGCGCCGGCGAGGTCCTCAAGCCAGGAAAATTTTGTTCGCTCCTTTCGCCTGGCGCTCATGTCCGAGCACTGGGGTATCCAGGACGACCCGCACGACCCGCTGTGGAAGGCGCTGCGCTCGCCTTGGCGGCCGCTGCACTTTGCCCGCCTGCTCGAGGTTGCGCAGGGAAATACCAAGGCCTTTGAAGAAATCTTCAAGTGCCTTCCTCGCAACGATGTACGCGACGCCGCCGATTTGCGCCGCCACTCGGAGTCGCGCTACGTCGTGATTGACTCATCAAATGCGATCGAGCACTACCTCGAGACGCACATCAAGGGCCACATTGTGGAATTCCCGCTGCAGTTCCTCAATCAGTACGAGTTGCGCCCGGGCATTATTGAGGACAGCACGGGCGCTATACTCGGGGACGAGGTCTTTATCTAGCAGGGAGCGGCAAGTCGCGGCGCAAATATCAAAGGTTCTGACGCAAACATCAAGAAGGACAAATGGTTGTGAAACAATATCCTGCGAGCTCGAGGTGATCTCGTGCTCGTTGGGATGCAAAGATAGTGGTAGTGTATTTTGTTGTGTATTTTATTGAGAAGTCTAGTCTCGAAGGATCACATATTTTGCAACTGCACGCGGAGCGAGTCGCGCTCCTCGACGAACTCGTACGGAGTTCCGTAATAGTACGGGTTCAGGTTCTCGTTGCCCTCCGGCTCGGCCTCGGAAGCGTCCACGAAATCCTCCGCTGCGTACATGCCCGCGTAGTCATCATAGTAAGCGTTACCGTAGACGGCCTCGTACGCGGCGTCAAATCCGGGTTCGTCGGCAAGGTCCTGCTTTCGTGACCCCCGGCGCGGAGGATGCTGCTGCTGCTGCATCGGGTCTCCATTGGCGCGGTCGTGCAAGAGTTGCCGCCGTGCAGCGGTGGCGCTGCGCGGGGCGCGCGCCTTGCCGGCGACGTGCGGGATACCCAGTTTCTCGTTGCGCTCCCGCAGCGATGAGCAATAGTCGAGGTGCCGATCATAGGCCTTCTTTCCGAACTGACGGTAGCAGTGCGGGCACTCGCGCAGCTGCACGCCGCTCTCGGCTACGGAGCGGCGGTTGGAGAGCGAGCCGGAAGTGGGCATGGACTTGCGCCGCGACGAGGCGGGCTTTCCGGCCCCTCCCGGGGCGCTGCTGTAGGGCACCTCGAGCCCATTTGCGCGACCAAAGGCGTCCGCGGGCAGGCCCTGGTCGCTCGCGGGGCTCTGCGCCTCTCGCCGCAAAGAAGCCGCCTTGGAGGAAGCGTATGCGCCGCGGCCGGAGCCGCGCAAGAGCTTTTTCGGCTTGGCGCGGATGCTCGTGCACACGGGAATGTGCCGCTCGGCGGACTTGGGATTAAAAGTTCGCTCGCAGTGCGGGCAGGCAACGAGGCCCTCGGCGTCCATGCCTGGGTCTGCTTGCGCCGATGATGCCGTGGTTGACAGCGTCGATGTCAGCGTATTGGAGGGGGCTTTGTGCTGAAGCGCCGAACGCAGTTGTTGCGATTTATGGCGCCAGCTCGTCCGCTTGAGGCTGCTACCCGACGAGGAAGAAGGCGCGGCACGCCGGGTCTCGTCCCGCTCCCCGCTAGTTTCCCTTTTGCCAGAGTTCTTTCGACCCGAGTTCGTGAAGACCTTGTTGCAAACTGGCTCGTGCACGCGCAGGGCCTTGGCGCCAAATGATCGCCCACACGAAGCGCAGGCGATGAGCTCTGCAGACGCTTGGCCATTCATGCCCATGGCACAGTCTGCGCACGTGCAGCCGGTCTTGCGCGTGCACTGGTCGGTATCCTCGCCAGGCACAAAGCGAGCAGAGTCGTCCGCAGGGGGTGCCCTCGAGGGCGATGACGTCTGCCACGCTTCTCGCGCGCGGGCCGGTTGTCTTTTGCTCTGTTGCATGCGCCGCTTGAGCAGGGCAAGGGACGAGCGGACCTGCTCAATAGGGGCGCTCTCTTCGCGCGCGGAGAATGTCGGCGAGGGGCTGGCGGCCTCCTCAGGCTCCCGGCCGGACAAGATCTCGCGATCGTACGCTGCATCGCCGTCGCTCTCGTCGAGATTCTCGTCATCGGCGCTGTCCTCTAGCCGCGCGGCTCGCATGAGGTGCGCGAGGCGCTGTTCGATGAGGTCAACGCTCTCGTCCGCTTGATCGTTCTCAACCAGCGAGTGAGCGCCGCTACCATTCGTACGGGAGCTCCGGGAGAGGGCGGGCTCGTGGTGTCCGGAATCGTCGTCGCTGCCGCTGTACTCGTCGTCGGAGCCCAGAGCCTCGCGGTCGAACTGCTCGTCGTCGAGGCGCAGACGAGCCGTGGCAGCAGAGGCGCCCCTGGGGCTCGACGACGAAGAGACGTTCTGGGACCGCGCCGCGCGCTCGGCGCTCGCGGCGGCAATAAATCTCGGGCTGACGGCCTTGCGCGGATCTGACCAGAACACCTGGCGCGTCTTGCGGTCGTAGTAGTACACCCTGCCGGACTTGGGGTCAACTGCCTCGCGAATGTCCCGAAGCGCCCCGTCCTGCGCCTCGTCGTCCGCCGTGCCATTCTCGAGCGGCGCGCCCGCGGCCCCGCGCGCGCGGCGGCGGCTCTGCTGCTGCTGCTGCTGCTGCTGCTGCTCGGGACGGCTGCCGTCGCCGTGGTCCTCCTCCTCCTCCTCCACCCAGCCCTGCGGCGGCGTCCACCGCGTCTCCCGCGTCGCGCGGTTGTAGTAGTACCGCTGGCCGCTGCGCGCGTCCACGGCCGCGCGCCACGCCGCCGCCGCC
>KQ758850.1:7423654-7434646 GCA_001462505.1 Aurantiochytrium sp. T66
CTTAGCGGCGAGCCGCTTGTGCCAAAACTGCAGCTGGTCGTGCAGGGAAATGAGGAAGGAGAACTGGTGTCGCTCCATACGGTCGTAAATGCGCATCACTCGGGCCGCTTCGTTGCGGTAGAACCGCTGGTAATCCACGAGCTTATCGTCTGCCGCCAGCTTGTTGTCCTCCGCTTCTTGCAGTTTGCGTTTCGCCGCGCCCACCTTGCGCTGCTTCCGGTCCATGCCGGCCTCTTGCGTCAAAAGGTTTCGATGGTAGTCCTTCTTCTCGCACTCCCGTAGCGCCATCCGCGCCTCTTCGACCTTTTCGTTTGCGCGCGCGACGGCGTTGCGCACCGTCAACCCACTTCGTCGCAGGTTCGTGCGAATCTCGTGAATCTCCTTGAGACAGCTTCCGCAAAAGTCTACCATCTCCCGCAGGGCCTGCGTCATCGACGAGTCCGAGGCCTCGGCGCACTTTAGCGCCGACTCTACCTGCATGCCCCAAGACCTGTGCACCTTCGTGATGGCAGCAAAGAGCGTGCTCGTCTCTCTTCGCGCTCCTGTGGCTGAGGTGGCCACAGACTCTGTCCCATCGCTCGTCGCCTCGTCTTCGAGAATCTGCCCTGTCGAGCCCCCGCCAGCGCTGTTGCCCTTTGCGCCGAGAATGCTATTCAGCGCCGACGAGCCACCGAGGCCAAACGTTACGGCATCCAGCTCCGTCACGGTCGAAGCCGTTCCGCTCGACTCCCGGCGGCCCTGCGTCGGCGCTGCCTTGGGCTTCGGCGTCGATGAGGAGGCCCCATCTTTGCCCAGGCCCTCGCGCGCGCGACCTCGGGCCTCGGAAACGACCTGATCCGTCGTCTTGCGCTCCGACGTGCGGTGCATCGAAGAGCCCTGGCGGGGCACAAATCGCCGAATGCGATGTCCGAGCTGGCGCACGGACCGACCCGGCCGTAGCAAATGCTCCAGCCGCGCTGTGCCCACCGTCGACCCCGAGCGCCCCGACATGCCGCGCTCCATCCGCTCTCCGGAAAGCGCCGAGCGCGGCGACCCCGTATCGCCCACCGACAGAATACCGTCCTCGCCCAGATCCGCAATGTCGGACTCGAGAACGCCGTTCATCACGAGCTGGGCCCCGCTTTGAGACTTCGCCAAGAGCTTGCGCTTCTTGTGAAGCGAGCGCTCGCTCAAGCCCAAGATTGGGTGCGCGGATACTTGCTCCTGGGCGCTCGTGAGAACCGCCCGGATCACACTCTGCCGCTCCGGCAGGATCTCGAGGAGGCTCTCGCAAATCAGCTTCGAGTGCAGGATCACCGTTTCTACCTCGTCGCAGCGCACAGGCCGCTCGCGGCGGTCCGAGGCGTCCTCGCCTACTGGTCGGTTGAGGAATGCGTGCCGCGAAGATGCGAACATCTTGCTCAGCTGCGCCACGGCGCTCGTTGTTCCGAGCTGTTGCTTGAGGTTCGACGCCATGCTTGTGGCGCCGCCCAGCGTGAGGATCGACTCGCGCATACTGCGGTCGTGCCGTGAGCCGGACAGGCTCCGCAGCGGCGCCGCGTCCGCGAGCAGGTTCCGCGAGTCATCCGCCGTGGACCCGCTCGCGTAACTCTGCCCCATGCTGTCGCCCTCGCGAGACACACGCACAGACGGGTCGAAAAAGCCATTCGTGTCCATCGCCGCGAGGTCCAACACCGCGTCATTGTCACCTTCAAAGACGATCGGCTCCTCCGTTGTCTCTAGAGCGCGCGACTTGCGGTTCATGAAAGGCGACGTCTTGGCGTGCTCCAGCGAGACGGCCTGCACGGACTCCACAAAAGTCTGCAGGTACCGCATGCACGACGAGAGCGCCTCCGTGTACCCATTCTGCATCTGGTCCAGGAGCTGCGTGAAGCATAGCTCATATACCTCCCGCTCGCCATCATAATACGCCTTGGCCTCCTCGTGCGCCTTTTCAGCCTGTTCGCAGCGGCTACGATAGCCGAAGAGCTTCGAAAGCTTCTCGTCCTTCCTCCGTTCCTCGATCCGGGAGCGATACGTAAACCCATTGACCGAAGCCTCGTAATCCTTCTTCTCCGCCTCCATCTGCTGCAAGTGCTGCCGCGTCGAGTCGAAGCGAGCATGCGCGAGGGCGAGACGCGACTCCGCCACATCGAGGCTGTTAATGTACACCAGCAGCTCATCGCGCAGGTCGCGCTTGCTCGCTCGCGCGTCGATGGAAAGGTTGCTCAGCGCCGCGTCGAGCTTGGTCAGCTCACTCATCTCCTCATTCACGCTCATGAACGTCTTGAGGAAGAGGTCGTCGAAGGGGTCCACCTCGCGCCGCTGCTCCAGGATGTTCAAAGGCACCACGCCAAGGTGCGCGCAGAGCTTGTTCAGATCCTGCGTCGCCCGGCGCTGCGCCTTGGCGAGCACGTCCGAGTGCTTTTGCAGCGACTTGAGCCGGTCTTTGATATCTCTGAAACGCAGCACCACCGTGCCGAGGCTCTTGCGCATGTGCATGGCGAAGGGGCCCCTCTCCAGACTCATCGAGTCCACCGAGTCGAACCGCCCCGACCGACGCGGCCCATTACCGTCCGCAAGCGTGACCACGCCGTTGCTCAGCTGAGAGCTTTTCGAGGTGTAGGCGTCGCCGCCCTTGGCGCCAGTGCGGTCCCGGCCGCCGCGGCGGTCGCCGCCATCGCCAGCCACCGCGGTGTCGCGGGACTTCGACACGTCGGTCTCGTCAGCGTTCTCGTCCTCGTCGTTCGTGTTCTCGTCGGCGTCGCGAGACCTGCCGGCCTGCAAGCCCTGAGCGTCGCGCATAACCGCCTGGGCCTGCATCCCACCGTCCGCGGCGCCTGTTGAGACCATTCCAGCCATCGACGGGTGCCGCGAAAGGTGATCAAGCGCATCGTCTAGGTAGCGCTTCGTGCGCTCGTCCAGATCCTTGTGCTTGCGCAGGTCTTCCTGAGGGTCCACACTCCGCACGGCCTCCTTGCGGTCCTTGATTGCCACCTTGATGACCTCGCGTTCGGCGCGAATGCCTTCCACGAAGACGTGCAGCTGGCGCACGCTCGTGGCCACGCGGTCCACCTCGACTGCTCGGAACTTGGCAAAAGCCTCCTCCATCCACAGACGATATTCATCGGAGATCCTCTTGAGCGCCTCGTGCTTTTGATCGCGGTCCCGCGTGAGCACCGTCTCCTCCTCGGCAAGGTCCTGCAGCTTTTTGGCAAGACGCTCCTGCTTCTTCAGCGCGTGGGCGAGGCGATCGACGTCCGAGCTCTTCAGCACGCGCTTTACGGCACTACGCAGGCCTCCGCGCTGCTGAGAGACGCTGTGGTCGTCAGAGGATCGGCGCTCGGGGCCGGCTGCGGCATCCCCGAGGGCGCGCGCTTGCGCTCCCTCGCTTCCCCCTGCGGCCGCGGCGCCCGGCCCGGCGCCAGAGGAAGGCGACACGTCCCCGCCGCTGCCCGTCGACGATGAAGACACGGTCGAGGCGGCGCCGACCTCCTGGCTGCCCACGACCTGTTCCTGGAGCTCTCGCGCCTCTTGCGCGGCGCGCGCGAGATCTTGGAGGACCTTCTCCTTGTCGGCGGCCTTGGCCGCCAGAAGCTGATCGGCCTTTTGCGCGTTCTGCGAAGCGGCGCGAATGCGCTCCAAGAGCTCTTCGTGCGCGTTGCCGAGCTCCGTCGAGCTGTCCAGCACCGCCTTGCGCATTTCGTCCGACATGCGCACGATCGCGCTGTCCATGAGCACGGCATTGTTAGACATGGTGCTGGCAATGATTACCAAGCACTCTTTCACGCGGAGAAGCGCCTTTTGGAGGGTGCTAGGCTTGCTGTTCTTGCGATTGAAGCCGCGCCCGACCTCCATGCTCTCCACGGTGTCGTGGAACTTTTGCGCCAGGTCCCGCATCGCGATCACCCTGTAGGAGCCAGAGTCGTACCCGGTCTTGTACAGCGCCGCCACGCCGTTCATCCAGTCCCTCCACTCTGTAAAGACGTCCTCGCGGTCCGCGTCACCGCCGTGCGGCCGCGTATTCATACTGGGCAGCGACTCCGGAAAAGGGTACACCAGGTCGCACGCATCCAAAATGCCTGGCACCGTGGCCGAAGCCAGGGGGGCCGCGCCGGACGCGCTCTCTTGACTGGACCGGCTACCCCAGGACGAGCGGTTCGAGCTATGGGGCGAGGCCCACCTGCCTGCGCGAGACTGGGCCAGGTCCCCATCCTGGTCGTTGGTCTCGTCTTTGACTTCCTCGTTGACCTTGGACGTTGTCTCATGGGCGGCCCCGGGCTCCTTGGCCTCGCCGCCGGCATTATCTGCAGAAGCCGCGTCGGCTTCCTTCGAGCTCGCGTCGCCCTCGGCCACCCTCGGCTTGTCCGTAACCGCCGCGCGGGACGGGATGGGCGTGCGCCAGATCGGTGAGAGCAACGCAGCGTGAAGGCTCTCAAAGGTCGCTTGGCGGCGGCCGACCAAGTTCTGGAACAAGATGGTCATGAGCTGCTTGAGAAGGGTCTTGACGTTCTTGATGCGCGTGCGTTCATTGCGGTGAAACATCTGCAGATTGTGCGAGTTTGCCTCGGTAAAGTTCGTCAACTCGCGTGTCAGAGAGGCGACGTCCTGGGCGAACTGCAGCCTCGCCGCACGCAGGTTGCGCTTAGCGGCGATCTTGCGATCCAGTACACGCGAGAGCTCCGCACTCGAGACATGGGCGACGCGCGGGGCACTCTCTGGGGCGCGCCGGGGCGTCGTACTCGAGGGTGACAAGGTGGTGGGGCCCGCCCAAGCCCGATCGGCCGCGCCGCGGCTTTCCGAGGAGTCCGTCGCGGCATCCTCCTTGTCGAGGTCATCGCGGCTCGACAGCGAATGCGCAAGGATCCGAAGAGGCTCCACCGGGACGGCACTCGCCGCCATGCTCGCGAGTCCGAGCGCCTCCGATCGCCGACGGTGCCGCTGCGAGCCGGCCTTGAGCTTGCTCGACAGAAAGGTCGCCGATGCCCGGCGCCCGGCGCTGCGCCCGGACACACCCTTGACGGAGCGCGAGATGTAGCTCTCGCTCATGGCCACGTTGAGGCTAACGTCATCGGTGAAGATGCCAAAGCCTGCGGAGTTGGGTTCGCCCCCGCCCGCCAGCTCCTTCGGAAACTGCCCTTCTGACCCGCCGATGCGTACCGCCGAGGGCCGCCTGCTATGGCTGTGCTCGGCGTCCCCCTGGCTGAGTTGACCATCCTCTTCGCCGGAATAGTCGCCGTCATCCACGTTGTCCACGCCCTCCTCTTCGCACCAGTGCGGGCCGAAGAGATCGCCGGCAGAGGCTGCAGAGTAGATGGAGCCTTCGGAGCGCGGCGCGGTGCGCAACGATTGCTCCGAGCGCGGGCTCCCGAGCGTTCCAAAACGCGACTGCACCGAACGAGGGGACGCGAGATCATAAGCGTCCTCCATGCCTCCGCCCAAGATGGCCCCCGCCTGCGAGACGTCGCCGCTGCCGACGCTCGCGGGTGTTTGTCCGCTTGTATTGCTTTCGCGACGGCCTGGGGTCCCGGGGGAAGCTCCGTCAACAGCGACGTCGAGGGGGTCGCCAACGCCCGACCGGCGCTTTCGCCTCCGCCGCTTTCGCGTTGAAGGCGTGGCGCTACGATAGTACCTGGACATGGCGCTGGCCTGCTGCGCGAGCTTGTCCTCGAGAGTCTGGCGCTGCATCTGCGCCTGCATCTTCGCGAATTTGGCTTCGATGGCATTGTAGTCGTTCTTGGCTGAGAACTTGCGCATCTTGGAGTTCTCCATGGCCGCCTTGAGGTCGGTAATGGTCCGCATGTGCTTTTCCTCTGACTCGACCAGGATATTGTACATGTTTGAGAGTGCGCGGATGACCTCTTTGAGCTGCACGCTCAGATGCTCTGTCAGCTCGTTGGCCATGCCCTGGCATAGCTTGACCTGCTGCTCGGCCTCCTGCTGAAGGCCGGCCCACACGGACCCGCGCATGAAAGGGTTCGGCTCGAACGCCGGGTTAAGCACGCGCGTCCGCGGCTTGCCGTCGACCTCGCGAAGTGCCTTGTCCATCGTAGACGCATAGTCTTCGAGGTGCAGAATGATGCCATCGACGACCTGCGAGAGCTCGCGCACATCGCGCAGGCCGGCGCGCGCGTAGCGCTTGACGAGCGTGAAGCGCGCACGGAAGAGCCGCTGCTTGGTAAAGAACGAGAGATTCACGCTCTCGAGCACGTGCGAGACCTTGTCGACGTTGCGCAGCAGGTGCGACCCGCGGCGCGCCCGCATGAGGCTTGGCACGGCGCGCGGCAGGGGCAGCGCGTTCCAGTGCAAGGTGGCAGGAAAGGCGCGCGAGTTCATCTTGAAAAGACCTGCACCCTCGTACTCGGCGGCCGAGGGCGGTTCGACATCGTAGTTGGTCCGATCCGACTGCGAGGTGTCGTTCAGGAATGAGGCCTTGATAGCGTGCTTGTTCATGTTCATGTGATGCGCAGCAAAGGAACCATCCGTGTCGCCGTTCGCGCCAATGTCGCCGTTCGCGGCAGCATTGGCCAGGACCGAGGGCGGCGGCGTGGTGCGCGCCTGGCCAAGGTGGTCGATCCAAGCGTCGAAGAGCATGATCTCGAAGTTGTGCTCGGCCGCAAAGACGCGCGAATCGAAAAACGTCTGCATCATCTGCGTCGAAACGAACTCATTCAAAAAGTCGCGGCTCGTCGCCGTGTCCTTGTGGTCGCGCAAGAAGGACTCGCGGTCGATGAGCTCGTCGCCGTCTTCCTCGAGGCCGCCCATGTACCAGCGATAGTCGCCGATGATCAGAACAAAGAACTCGAGGAAGATCTTGCGCACCGTGTTGTTGAAGACCTCGGTAGACTTGTCGATGACCGCCTCCGCCTCCTTGTCAACGTTCTCTTCGAGAAAGTCAGTGACGACCCGCTGCTGCTGGTCGGCCACAGCCAGGCCGCCCAGGTCGTCGGAGACGACGCTCGTGTCCGAGAAGCGCTGCGTCCTGCGCCGACGGCTGTTGCGGCGCTCGCGCGTGCTATAGCTCCCCAGAGAGTGACGCTTGTTCTTCTCGATGGGCCGATCGATGCCGCGATTGACGTAGACTAGCGCGCGAAGCGGATCCCACAACTTTCTCAAAATGCGGCCCGACATCATGGGCATGTCGCGGTCGGTCGGCAGGTCAACGATGTTGTTGTCGAGGTCGACAAAGACAAAGGTGTTCCGCACGCTTGGATCGCGCGGGATTTGAGACCGGTGGATGCCAATGATGATAGGCACCGGCGTGTGGAGGAGCTCCATCATGTCCGGGATGTTGGGTAGTAGGGGGACGACATTACTCTGCCACTTGAGCGGCCACAGCAGCGCCAGCAGGCCAGAGATGACATTTGTGAGCAGGTCGAGGCGCTCCGTGACGAGCAGCACAGACGACTCAAGAATGAGGGCGGAGAAGAGGTTGAGCAGGTTCTGGCCCCCTAGACTCTCGAAGAGGGGGCGCAGGGGAACGTTGAGGAGCGGAAGGCGGTTGAGCGGCGGCTTGGAGCACGTAAAGTAGTATGGCATGTCCTGGTGGAGCTTGAAGCGCACGCGGTATTTTCCGGGCGGCGGCTCGGGGACCTCGAGAAGAACATGCTGCAAGCAGCGCTCCAGCGGCACGGGCAGGGCATCTTTATCCCGAACAAAACGCAGGAGCTCGCGGAGAATGGCGCCAAAGAGCGTATAAAAGGGGAAAGGCGAGATAAGCGTGAGGCATTTGGGCTCGTACGGGTCCCAGCTGCCCAGCTTGGTCGCCGAGAACTCGGCAAAGGTCTCCTTGAGCGCTTGCATGGCCGCCAGGCGGAACTCTCTGCAGTACTGGATCGTGAGGTCCTCATCGTCGAGAGCCCCGAGCGCGCTTTCGGGCTCGGCCGCCGTGGGTGGGCTCGCAGGCGAGGCGGCCACGCTCGAGTCGAGCGTTGCGGGCGTGGCAGCCTCGTCGGCGGGCGACTGGAGCGGCGTTGCGAACAGGTCCTCCTCGTCGCCACTGCGGCTGCTCCCGCCGCTGCTTCTGGCGTGGCTCACGGCCTCGGCGGCGGTCTCGAGGTCATCCATCTCGGTCTTCTTGCGTGCGCTGAAAAAGTTGGCTTCCTCCATAGAGACGAGGCTCGGGATGGAATCCTGATCGTCGTCGTGGTCTGGGTCGAGATCTGTTGGCCCCTTCCTTTCAACATCAGCTTCACTTGCGTCGCCGGTGTCGGCATCGTCCTCGTTTCCGACTTCCGCTTTGGCCGCGAGGTCGTCGGCTTCCCTGCGCCGGTGGACAATCTCGGCGACAGACGCCACGTAGTCTTCCTCCATGAGACTGTCGATCGCGCTGCGGTAGTGCTCGAGGTACCCGTCGAGCAGCCTGTTGAAATTCTTTTGGTTCTCCGGAAGATCGGCGGCGTCGCCGAGTTCGCGCTGGATGCTGTCGAATTGCTGACAGAACTTAAACCAGATCGCTTCGTCTGCGAGGCCGGGCGTCTTCTTCAGGTACTCCTCAAAGGAGCGAGTAATCCAGTCGCTCCGGGCGCGGTCCCGTTTGAGGACCTGGTCGAGAGTGATCTCGACGAGGCGAGCCTTGATCTTGGACGGAATTGGGTCGTGAAAGGCGAGACAGGTGGCGTGTGTCATTTTGTGCGTCTCATCCGTCATCATGAAGGAGTAGTCCTGGATGCGGCGCAAATCGGGGTCTGGGGATCTGCCCTGTTTGATGGTCATACCAATGGGGTGGCAAAACTGGCACAGCTGCGGGTTTAGCGGCAGATCGGTGTAGTCCTCAGGCGGATAGCGGTCCTTGATCGCAGCGGGGAGACCAACGCAGAAGTCTGGGTCCAAAAGGTCGAGCTTGGCGATGGGGCCGTTGCTCAGCGCGCGCCGCCAGTCAATGCCGGTGGCGACAAAGTAGGTCGCGACCGTGGGCGGTCGTTTGCGCGCCAGGCCCTTGGACACGCTCGTGCTCGAGGACACGGAGGCGACGCTGTGCCCAGAGAAGCTACTGGCGCGTGCCGAGGTGGCGGCCTTGATCTGTGCACTAGAAGGGTTTACCGAGGTTCCCGCATTCTGAGGCGGTGCGGTAGGATAGTCTCTCTGAGCTCGCTTGGCGGCGCGCGGGCTGACGCCCGCGTCTGCGCCGCGCATGTTGGCCTCGTCGCCGAGACTGCCCTGTTCGAGAGAAAGGAGGTGCAACGAGGGCGCCGCCGCCGCGGCCGCCCTTTGTATAATCTCCGCCTCTTGCGCCGCGGCGTCGTCGTCGTCGTCGTCATCGTCGTTGTCCCCAAGAGCACTGCTGATTGGGCCGTTCTTTGCGTGTACGTCGTGTCCCTGACCAGGTTCCTCGTTTACCATCCGACCGCCCGAGATTTGGTGAGCACCCTGCATTTCAAAGTCTTCCCCTAATGCTTCGATACCGTTTTTGGCATGATCAAAGGGGGGCGAGACAGCAGAGAAAGGCGAGAAGAGGTTCTCCTCGTCCTCGTCCTCGTCGTCGTTGTCCTCATGATCGTCGTCGTGATCATTGCTGTGTTTATCATCGTCAAAATCGCTTGCACTTCCACGGTGCCCATATGCGCGGCGAAATTCGAGGCTGTCGTCGGCGGCACTGCCGGCGTGGTCCGTCTCGAGATCGCGCAGGCCCTCGCGGTTGAGATGTGCAGCAATATAGTCCATGACAGCCTTGCTTCTTCGTCGTCGGCGAGGGCGGCTGCCACTCCTCGGCGCCGAGCCGCTGTCGGCTCCATCGTCATCCGAATCTGCCTCGGAGTCTGAGCTGCTCGAGCTCAGGTCGGCAATAATCTCATCGGTGAGCTTGCCGCTGGACACGGCATAGTCGCGAAGGTGTTGAAGCCGCCCCCCTCTGCGAGAGTTTACGTCGCTGTGTTCGTCGTGGTCAAGCTCCTCGGTTTTGATGTGAAGCTGGTCGTCGTCTACCATGTCGTCGTCGTCATCGTCATCGTCTTCATCGTCATCGAGGTGCATCGTGCGCGTGCTGGGCACGACCTCATGGGCCGCATGCAGCGCATCGCCGCGGCCACCGGATTGACTTCCATTATGCAAGGAGTCCATCGGGCCAGGCGAAGCACGGCGAGAGCTCGCGCGAATTCGAGACCTTGGTGAAGCACGTACAGGTTTCTACGGTTCACTCTTGGCACATGATATAGCCGGTCGAGCGGGTCGCGCAAATATGACAAAAAGGCCACGCCGCAGCGACGAAGGGGCGCAGGCCCGTCCTCTATCGCTCACTCGGCCTCTTTAGCGGCAGCACGGTCTCCGGGACCCCAGGGACGCGGGTAAAACAACGGGAAAGGGGGGGGGGGGTCCAAAAGCCAATATCCGCCAGAAACCCGGTCTCGATCGCGCGTAGCGTTCGATGCCTTTCGAGCGGCCAGCCTTGAGGGCCCGCCGAGTCGCGTCGTGCTCCCCGGGCTCCTCTCCTCAGCGCTGCAGCTCCTGCAGGTCCACGGGTCTCGGGGTCACTATCGGACCCCGTCAGCGCGAACCCCAGCCCTACCTATTCTCCACGCAGGCCGCAGGCAGGCAAGCTCGCAGGCTCGCAGGCAGGCTCGCAGGCAGACAAGCAGGCCGGCCTTGTGGCGTCCTCCTTGGCCTCGCGGTCCTCCTCTCCGTCGCCGTCGCCGTCGTCGTCGTCGTCGAGGTCGCCGATGATCCTGATAATGTCGTCCCCGCCGGATGCCAGTCGGGCGGCGCGCGTTGCGTCCGCTGGGCGGGGACGGGCGGAGCGCGCGGGGGCGCGCGGGCGGCGGGGCTGCTCCGCGCTGCTCCGCGCGGCGGCGTCGCGGGTCGCGGGTCGCGCGCAGCGTAGTTTGTTGTGATATGTATAGTATGGGCTCCGAACTGGTTTTGAGCCCCTCCTTTCTGCGCCGCATTCCCCACTTGCGGGCCGCATTCTCCACTTGCGGATCCGCCATTATCCACTGTACGCGGCCACCCCGCAACTGCGCTATCCGCCGCCCCTTGCAGGGGTCGCCTTGCGCCACCCGCCCCGCTTACCCGCGCCGC